>CM021109.1:459762229-460132539 GCA_007115665.2 Sequoiadendron giganteum
TCTCTCTCTCTCTCCCTCTTCCCCATCTCCCTTCCCTTCCTTCTTCTCCTCCCCTCTCTCTCCCTTTTCCTCTCTCTCTCTCTCTCTCTCTCTCTCTCTCTCTCTCTATCTCTTGTCCACCCTACACCTCCTAATTACTCTTGAGTCTATGTGTGTTTGAAATCGGATATCCATTTGAAATCAAATATCAAATTTTTGAAACCAAAATTTTACCGCCACAATACATTTTTAAATGTTTTCAAATATCGGATATCCGATTTTTTTTACTTTTAAAAAACGGATATCCGATTTGTAAAACTTAGGCTTGGGAATTGCTATGGAGCAATGTACTGACACCCAACCCAAAATAAAAGTCAACTCGGGATTTCCACGTTTTTTGGTGAGTGAAAAATGCTACTTTTTCCTATTGCCACTTTTTGGCCCGTCATGATCCTGCACATGCCCAAGTGTAGCAAGTTGACAAGTTTGTTGTTAATAAAATTATGAGTGCTTCCACCATCTATGAAGATCACTAGCTTCTATCATTTAATCTATCCAATGACCTTTAGCATGAATATAAATATGAGAATAAAAAATGGAGTCTTTTTTTTGGGAAGCCAACTCTTCTTCCACATCAAAATATCCCTTTGAATCACTACAAATCAATATATAGAGTCTCAAGTAATATTTGTGGCATTTTCCCCTCTCTTTATCACAATTAAAAAATATCTCATTTTTGAATCTCTCTAACATCTATTCTTGAGAAATCTAGTGAATTAGAAACCAACAATTTTTTTCTATGTTACTAATTTTTCCTCCACAAACAAAAGAATCCTGAATTAAATATTAAAACATGTACCAAAATATTCTCTCTAAGATCAATATTTTTATTTATTTTTAGACTGTAGGAATCGGTCGGGTATTCATTACCCTATAAAGTGCAATGCTTTTGATAAACTTTCTTCACGTGACCACTAGCGCGACATGCCCTCTGGTACCACGGATTTGTGGGGAGACTAGACCTCATGACCTCTAAGGAATAATTACACTATGGACCTTTTATTTTCTTGTCAAACTCAATTTGATATTCTATATTGAATGTTTTTCCCATAATTTAATGAGGGCATTCATTAAGTCTTGATAGCATCTAGGGCCAAAGTGTATGAGTGATTCTTTATGAAAGTATATCCACCTAAGAAATAGGTGAGTCATATCCAACCATTGAAACCACTAAATGATTTTCTTTTTTAAGTGAAAAGATCTAATAGATAGCTTTTAATCCCGGGGAATTAGATGTACTAAAAAATATTAGTCATCCTTTTACAGCCAACTTATAGGATTTGTGCCATCAAATTTGGGAAAGTCTTGTATAGAGGGGCATGGAAGTCCACCCTAATTCAAGGAGTGAGATCCCATTATGGTAATAATTTATTGGGTATGCTTTCTAAGTCTAATTTTCAACTATTACTCTAGAAATTTATACAGTGCATTCAAATAGTTTAATGTCTTACTTCTTCTATGCAGGTTTTTGTACAACCCCTGTTAGCATTTATTGAAAAATGGTGCTTCCATAAGTGGCCTGAGAGCACATTTCTTAACATCGAATACAATGTGAAAGTGCCTAAATATGGAGTGTACAAACTTAGTCTTTTCAGACTGGTTTGGAGGACAATTTTTGTGATCACCACAGTGCTTTCAATGCTCCTGCCATTTTTCATCCAAATGGTGTTTGTTTCCTTGTCTCCTTAGTAGCTACAGTTGGGGCAATTGAAGGCGTCATTCAAGATTTAAAAACGTACAAGCCCTTCAAAACAGCATATTGACTGGACATCCTTCCTATCTAAAACTATACTTCATGTTTTGTACTGCTAGTCTTGTCTTTCTAGCTCTAATTTAGAGCTTATCTGGGCGCATAAAGGTTTTCAGAGAGCAAGAGGAACTTTTTTTTCTCTTGAAGATATAAAAACCTTTACTGGTTTCGTTTACCACCTGGCCATGGCAGCACCCATTCTGTCTACTGTTGAGTGTCGTTAAGGAATTTTAAAATATTTTCGAGGCCTTAAACGGCGGCGCGAAAACTGGTCTGGTTGTATCTAGTTTTATACTAGCTAACCCGAAATTGATAATATATGAGTGGGTGGTTATGCCTTCACTTTCACTAATCTTTCATATTTTTTGAGCTTTTTCAAATAATTGATCATCATTATTCTCTACATAATTGTCAATTAAAAAAATAGGTCTTGAATGATGAGTTAATGAGTTAAGATAAAATAATTGAGAAACTTAATAATATGCTATTGAAATGATTAAGAAAAGAGCGTGTTTATTTGATTTTTTGCATAATGTTGATGTTATTTATTTTTGACTTGCTAAGACAGTGCTATATAAATTTAGAAATTGAATACAATATTTAATATGTTATTTAAGGTGTGTAATGAATGAATTATTAGTTTTTTGGCATTATGTCATGTCTGTAATTTGTTTCATAAACACCTTTTTTTATGCATGGTTTTGTCAATTGTAAAGTTGTAGCTCTTTATTCCTGCCAAAATTATTAGATAGTGTGTATTTGTTCTTTAGAAAGGTGATGTTGAAAAGAATCTTAGGGAATATAGAGAAGAAAAATGTATTTGACTTCCTTGGTGACAATTAGACTTTGATGTTAATTTGACAAGATCAAAATAGAGAGATAATGTGATTTCTTATTACTAAGAAGATTGGGAATGAGAAGTATATGATGTTCATGTTCAATTCTATGATGATGTATCAATGATTAAAATGACCTAGGATAAAAGGTTTTAAATTCAAGTCCTAGACCCACAAATTGAAACTTTTAGAATGCATGTTGATAGTTAACAATTATTTTGGAATGTGTTAGCCTTAGAAGTGGGAGATTTTAAATCTAAATATGAAATACTAGACTACATACATGATTCTTTGTAGAGGAATGGACTGCATGTGCAACCTAGTCTAAGATGACAAATATCCTACGAATTGTAATGAACCTACATGACAAAATAAATTGAACACATAAAATTATATAGAAATAAGAGATTTTATTATTATTATTATTATTAAATTATTATTATTATTATTATTATCTTCATAGTGCCACTTTGAGGAGGTAACCTCCCATATACACTCCAATTACAAATATTCAAGATGCCTTCCATTTGGGAAGTCATTACATTATAAATTCTTGTCAAAGACAACTCTTATCATCCTATGCATGTGGGATAATTGCTTTAGTCTAACTAACTAGTGGGATAACTTGCAAAGCTTAAGCATTCAAATTTATTTAATATTACTTATGGTCACCTTACAAAGCATATATGACCTACTAATATTCAGTGTCATATATCATTCAAATTGAGGTTTATAACATTGTCCCCCTCGTAAAAAATCTTTGTCCTCAAATATTTAGATGGAGAAAATTGGAGATAATGCTAGTAGGTTCCCATGTGACATCTTTAGGTTCAAAAACCCTTCCACTAGTCTAAGAACTCCTTGCTATAATCTTTATGTTTGTTTGTCCAAGATCTCATCTAATGCAATGAGCTCAATTAGAATGTGAGTAACTTATTCAAGTAATCACTTTCTTGAGACAAGAGATAAAAAACTAGTGTAGCTTAGATAAGTGTGTGAATACCAACTTGTAAGCAACCTCACTAATGTGTTGGAGCACCTAATAAGGACTGGAATAGTTGGGGCCCAAATTATGACCTTGTTTGTGTCATAATAAAAGCTGCTTGTAGGTATGGTGTTGTAAAAAACCTTTAAATCATGAACACCAAAGGTATGCTTTGTCTAAAGTTGATCTACCTATATTATTCATGTGATTTTGTTCCAACATGTTAGCTTGGCCTTAAGAATTTAGGAGATCTCCTAATGTTTAGCTAGAGTATTGTTAGTTATTGCAACCTTGGATGAAATTGAAACATAAGTACATAAGGATGGTGGGGGAGAACTAGAGAGGGCATCATATAGGTTGGAAGCACTATGATAAGTAGTATTAAACCACCACTAAACCAAAGATTATGATTTGTCCCATTTCCCTATTTCTCATACACAAAATGAATAAAGTAAGTCTTAACAAATTTGTTAACAATACAAGTTTAACCACCAATTTGAGGATGATAAATTGAACTCATGTTTAAGGTAGTGCCTACAAGTTAAAAAGATCTTTCCAAAATTTACTTGTTAAAGTTGGATCACAATCACTAACAAAAGAGAGGCATGTCATGGAGTTTGAAAATTGAATCTATGAAATTTTGAGAAACCATAGCCCTAGTGTAAGGGTGAGGTGATGCATAAAAATGAGCATATATAGTCAATAAATCAACCGTGCAACTAAAATGATATGTTTACCCCTTGAGAATGAGCCCCATAATGAAATCTATAGAAAAATCAATGATGTGTTAGCCTTGGAAGTGGGAGATTCAAAATTTAGATCTAGAGGACTAGATTGAATACATGGTTTTTTCTATGATATAGTACTACATGTGCATCCTAGTCTAGGAAAATCATATGAATTGTAATGAACCTACAAAACAAAATAAATTGAACAAATAAATATATGTAGAAACGAGAGAAATAAATGTGCTTATTATCTTTGTAGTGCCACTTTGAGGGGAAAACCTCCCAATAAAACATACAAACCAATTACAAATATTCAAGATACCTTCCATTTGGGAAGTCATTACAATATAGAGTCCTACCAAAGACAACTCCTACCATCTTATACATGTGGGATAATTACTTTAGTCTAACTAACTAATGAGATAACTTACAAAGAATATGTATTCAACTTTATTTAAGATTACCCATAGAATAAGTAATTGCACCACAAATCAACAGAAACACACCTACTAATAAATCTCCTACTATCCACTAATCCACCAACAATACTCACAAAAAAAATGTGAATCATACTATCAAAATCATCAAATACTAAAGAACATAAAATAATATTCAAATTATAACCAAAATACTAAAATGAAGCATACTTCATCTATTTTATTTTCTTTCTATCCCACCAGTACACTCCATAGCTCTCCCATGTTTTCCACATCACAAAACATAGAGATTCCAAATTACTCATATTCACCACATGTTACAAGGAAAGTAGACTCTTACCTTCTAAAGTTCCTTACTTTAGCCTTCTAAATCTGATAGCTTACTTTCACGTGGGCTTCTCTTTTAGATGCTAAAAGACAAACAAGAGCTTATCTTCAAAACTTTTCATTAAAAACATATATTTATTTATTTATTCTACTTTTCTACAAAACGTATGACGCCGTATATCAAAAACATAAAATATTTATTTATTCCACGTTTCTACAAAACGTATTACGCCGTATAAAAAAAGAAGCAAATACCAATCTCCAATCTTCGCGAATAAGAAGTTTCACACAACCACCATGGCTCTCACGACCTCTTATTACCTTTGATTCTTTTTCCATGCTCACCTGCACCAAAAGTTTATAATTTCTTCTTCAATGGTGAGTGGTGTTTTTTTGTCCAATTTGCCTTTGCTATTCATAGAGTTTTTAATATAAAAAATGTTCTGTTTTGATTTATGGGTATGAATTATTTGCAAAGGGCTTCCTCATATGGATTTAGGCACTCCTTCAACAATGGTGCCACATTCAATCTGTTCATAGCCATTCTCCCACAGATCTGAGCACCCATTCAAAGCCACCACTCCAACATGAATTTTTTTCTCATGCTTCAATCAAAATAATGGTGGCCTCTACTGTTATTTGTGTCATTATTTATAGCTGCTACTCTTCAGATTCTGTAACAAAATGACTGCTTAAACATTTTAATGGCCTCTCATGGTTCTTTACAATATTAAGTTTTCTACAGGAGTTTCTTCACACCCTAATGGTGATCTCCACATATAACACCACAAAGGACAAACCCAAAACCACAAACTTCTCCCATGGTAAAGAAATACCATCAATATGATGTAAATGGCATCCTCAATTGTAACTACCATCATCCATGGTCTCTCTTCACCCTGTGCATCATTAAGCAACCCAATTGGGCTCTTGATGTGGTCAATCTAAAAGCATATGGGAGCCCCACATCCCACTCCATGCCTTCTTTAGGACCCTGCCACATATGCAATCTCCTTGAGATGCTCTATAATACATATACATACCTATACACATGTGCTTTCTTTTATAGAACAAGCTTGCACAAAATGATTAAGTGGTATTACATAAACCATGTGCTCACTAAAATATGATCCCTAATATTAAATACATGTCCAATATCTCATACAACTTACAAGTGTTCCCAAATGTACCTATCCTAGTGTGTATGTACATCCTATGATATAGTACAATAAAATAATATTACATTATTATGCTAGGTGTACAACAAAGCTTTCCCAACATAGGAGAGGAGTAAGAACTAGTACTAGATAAAATAACCTCCACCTCTTGGAGCTCTTTAACCATGTTTTTAATTTTATTCTTTTGATTAAAAGTGGTATTGAGAGGGCCAAATATGTGGAGGATGGCTACCAATAAAGGGATGGCCATGGGACCTTAAAAGGGGCAACCCTTTGGGCTCCTTGAATGCTTGATATTTCTCAAGGGATGTCTTGCAAGTCTAGTAGTCTAATAGAGGAGAAGAGATTGAAAGAGATTGAACCTCTAAAGAAGGGAAGTGGTCTAGGATACTAGAACACCCCTTTTTTGAAATAATTTATGATAGGTATTTACCATCTAAACCTCACCAACCTTCAATCCTTGTAATATATACTCTTGGCCATAATGGTAGAATTTGAGCCATAGCAACCTGAGTAGTCAGAAGTGAACAAGCCTAAGGTTTACAACCATTTGACACCCAACACGAAATCTACTCCAACTCAGGAAAGAAAAAGCTATCATTGGTCAATTGATAATCCCTCATATTAATCTTTCCATTGTAACACTTTCTTCTATAAGACATGGTATTACCATTGACCTCTGTAATTTGAAAATTATTACAATCATGTGGATATAAAAGTGTATCTAGTTGACAAGTTTGTTGTTGATAAAGTTATGAGTGCTCCCACCATCTATGAAGATCACTAGCTTCTAGCATTTAATGTATCTAATGACCTTAAGTTTATTTGAGGGAAAAGGGTCCTTCCAAAGCATGAATATACATATGAGAATTAGGAGTGGGGTCTTTTTTTGGGAATCCAACTCTTCTTCCACATCAAAATATCCCTTTGAATCACTAAGCATAACTATATAGTCAATGATATATGTGTTCTTCTTAAAATTTGTGGAATTTTTTCCTTTTTTATCTCAATTAAAAAATATCTCATTTTTCAATCTCTCTAACATCTATTCTTGGGAAATGTAGAGAATTGGGGTTGGTTTAGTGCCCTAATTTTAATGCCTCATTTTTCGGTTTGAAAGGGAGAAGAAACCAACAACTTTTTTTATGCTATATTTTTTTCCTCCACAAGGAACAGGATCCTAGATTAAATACTAAAACCTCTACCAAAAATCCTCTCTAAGACCAATAATGAAATAACTTTAAAAAAATGAATCATTAGGCCAAAAGATTCTTTTTCGATGCTTGCCTACACCAAATTTTATGATCTTTCTTCTTTGAAATGGTGAGTGATGTTTTTGTTGACCACATCGCCTTTGCTATCATAGAGTTTTTATTACCATAATATTTTTTTTGTTTTGATTTATAGGTATAAGTTATTTACAATAGCTTTATTCACATAGACCTAGGCACTCCTTCAACAATGGTGCTACATTCAATTTGTTTAGGCCATCCCCACACATATCTAAGCACCCATTTGAAGCCACCCATCCAAAATAACACAATAATGGTGGCATCTACTATTATTTTTGTCTCATTATTTATAGTTATTAGGGTAAGTGCATGGATCTGTGACACAATTTTGGCTCTTAAGATGCCACTTTTTTTTCTTTTGAAATCAACAAAAATTGATTTGCACAAGAAAATGAAGATAGTAATGATCAAAATTTCAAGATGCAGCAAGAACAAGAGTTGAAGTGCTCTAAGTCTAGTTTCTAAGCTACTAATTCTTTTTGAAATTAATGAATATTAAGAGTCTCAAAAATGGGGGGCCCAAAACATGTCATTTTAAAAAAAAAAAAATAGCATAGCACTTGAGGGCCCTGTTGGCAAAACAAGAATATATGTAATTGAGAGAGGGGGCGAATCAGTTGTCACAGAATTTCAAACTTATTTAACATTATTAACCTTTAATATCAAATCTGATAAATAACAGTGAAAGCATGAATCAATAGTTCACATCAGAAGCACAAATAACACCAAGATTTTTTTGTGTGGAAACCCTGTTAGGGGAAAAACCACGGTGGAGGTTAATCCACAAGTTATACCCTGTTAAAAGTATAAAAAAAATGAATAAGGAATGCACATGCATTCAGGCACATTTCCTAGAGCTCATTGCTCAAAGAAAACACACTATCTTACATAAAACTTTCAGATTAAATCCATCTAAAGAGGTTGAGCTGAGAAATTAGCTTCTTCAAAAGTCTGATGACAGTTCCGGTTAGGCACATAAACACTTCTTCACACTTCACTCAAACTTCTTCACACTCTGCTCTACAATCGAATGATTTGATCTTTATTCACATATTTCACATACACACTTCTCACACATCCATCACACACACTTCAAAATGAAGAAACAATCGCTCTTATATATCCACTTCATGGAATTACATCAACAAAATTGTCAACCAAAAATAAAGAATAAATGAATTACAAAATGTCGGCCCAATTCATGAACAAATCTCAATGTGCACTAACCAAAGTCGGTCACAACATAATGAAGACCTGAAAAAACATCCTCGAACGTGCCAAACATTAAAAGATTAATCCACGAGGATCTGCAACACACTACAACCATCATGTCGGCCAAGAACATGAAAAATCGAACACACAAAGGAAAAATATTTGATCACAATCACACCGATCAATGCGGACGTGCAACAAGGATAGAGCACGATATAGAAATATCAACAAAAATCGTAGGAGAATACACAACAACTAAAATTACCAGAATTACATTCTCTTCTTCTAGAAATATCAGCTATAGTAATAGAATAACTGCAGAAACACAAAAACTCATAACCTTGCACAAATCTTGATGCACACCTCTGAAAATTCCATAGAATAAACTAGATAGGCTCAGCAACAAACCCTTTAAAGCGCACTAAATTTCTCACCACATTGAACTTCACAGCTTCACAGGAAACCTCCAACATATTTATTATAATTTTCTCAATATCCTCGACATATACAACCTTCAAGACACCAATGCTAATAGTGTTGACATCAGTGACAACCAAATATCAACAAGACAACCACAACATCCAAAAATCTCCCCCTTTTGCATTGATGGCAACACATGATGTGAAAAATACCATCAACACAACTAACTCTTTGTACATTACTCTTCTCCCCCTTAGTTTTTACAAGGTTTTTCATGTTACACTTCTCCCCCTTTGAAATCAATGGCAAAGGTACACATGCTCTGAATCATTTGACTACTCCTCCTAAGTAGCAACCACCACAACTTCAATCCGAAACAAGATATGATTGTAAATGCACAAATTGATGCAAAAATTTGCATCTTAGTTCTGATTTGGAGGGGAAATCACCCCTAACTTATCTTCGAGATACTCAAAATTATCCTTAGGCAATGGCTTAGTAAAGATGTCTGCAATATGTTCCTTACTAGGTACATACTCCAGTCTGACTTCTTTGTCACTCACTTTGTCTCTCAAAAAGTGATATTTGATAGATATATGCTTTATCTTTGAATGCAACACCAGATTCTTATAAATGTTTATGGCACTTGAATTATCACAAAATATAGCAGTAGGCTCACCATACTCAATTCTAATATCTCTCACCATTTTCCTCATCCATATTACTTGAGTACAATTGTTTGCAGGAACAATATATTCCGCTTCAACAGTAGATAGGGAAATGGAATTATTCTTTTTACTTAACCAAGACACCAACTTATTCCCCAAGAAGAAGGAACCACCACTAGTACTTTTTCTATCATCCACATCTCCTGCCCAGTCTACATTAGTAAAGGCGCTCAAGGTAAGATCATCATCTTTAGAATACCAAAGACAAAAATCAACTGTCCCTTTCAAGTATCTAAAAATCTATTTATAGTAGTCACATGAGATTCCTTCGGATCAACTTGATATCTAGCAACCATACATATAACATTCATGATGTATGGTCTGGTATGAGTCAAATAAAGTAATCCATCGATCATTGACATGTATCTTGTTTTATTTTCCTTAGGAGAATCATTATTTTGTGTTAACTTGCATCCGGTTACCATGGGTCTACCAACTGCCTTTGAATCTTCTATGCCAAAAGATTTCAGTAACTCTCTTACATATTTGGACTGAGATATAAAGATTTCATTATCTAACTGAGTAATTTGAAATCCTAAAAAGATTTCAGCTCTCCAATCACTGAAAACTCAAACTCACTTTTCATTTCATTAGCAAACTTCATACATGCTTGTCATCATCACCTTCAAAAATGATGTCATCAACAAAGACTTCAATGATCAACTCTTTATCCCGATCCATCTTAAAATATAGATTACTGTTAGCAGTACCTTTATTGAATCCAAGCTTCAACAAGTATTTATCCAGTCTAGCATACCAGGCTCTAGGGTCTTGCTTGAGTCCATATAGTCCTTTCTTCAATCGAAAAACCATATCTTCCTTACTAGTTAGTTAAATTCCATCTGGTTGCTCAACATATACTTCTTCTAGCTCACCATTTAGAAATGTTGAATTTGCATCCATTTGATAGACTTTGTAGTTTTTAAAAGAAGCATAAGCAAGAAACAATCTTATAGCTTCAATTCTAGAAATATGGGCAAAGGTTTCTTCAAAATCAATTCCTTCCATCTATGAGTACCCTTTACATACCAGTCCTGCTTTATTCCTGACCACTTCACCTTGTTCATTCATCTTATTCCGAAAGACCCATTTGGTTCCAATCACATTTTTATTCTGAGGTCTGGGAACAAGAATCCATGTATCATTTTTCTCTATCTGCATCAGTTCTTCCTTCATTGCTTCCATCCAATATTCATCTTTACATGCTTCATTGACATTGTTGGGCTCAGTCTTGGAAATCAGACAATACTCTTCTGCAATTCTTCTTCTAGTTTGCACACCTTTGTTCTTGTCTCCTATAATCTGATTTTTAGAATGATTTAGCTTTACATACCTTGGAACTTTGGGATTCTCTCAAACTTCAGGTTCTTCTGTTCTTTCTTTTGCACTTCCACTAGCTTCTCCTTCTTGATTCACCAAAATAATTTGAACTTTATTTTGTGTCTAAGCATTCTCTCCATTATCAGTACTATCATTTTGGTCATTTGAATCACATCCACAGTATTTGGATGATCTAGCAGTGTCCTTATCAGCTCTGACATTTGCACTTTCAACCATTTTCCTCAATCTTCTATTATAGCACTGATAGGCCTTGCTCTTAGTAGAGTAACCTAGAAAGATTCCTTCATCACTCCTAGCATCAAAATTTCCTATATCTTCATCTCTCTTGATATAACATCTACTTCCAAAGATTTTGAAATATTTAACAGTAGGCTTATAACCAGACCATAACTCAAAAGGAGTCTTACCAGAATTACCATTAAAATTTACTCGATTGATAGTATACACAGTAGTGCTTACAACTTCTCTCCAATAGATATGAGGAACATTAACTTCCAACATCATAGTTCTAGCAGCATCTAGAATTGTTTTGTTCTTTCTCTCAACAACTCTGTTCTATTGAGGAGTCTAGGGAGCAGATAATTGTCTTTTGATTCCATGCTCTTCACAGAAAGAATTGAACTCCCGAGAAGTGAACTCACCACCTCTATCTAACCTTAAGCATTTAATCATTAAACCTGTCTCATTCTCGGCCATAGCTTTGAAAATTTTGAACTTTTCTAATGCTTCATGTTTTTCTCTTAAGAAAGCAACCCATATCATTCTAGAGTAATCATCAATAAGCAACATAAAGTAACTTTCTCCTTGTAGACTTCTAATTCTGGAGGGACCACATAGATCAGTATGCACCAACTCCAACATTCCATTAGAATGATGTTGTTTGCTCTGAAAAGAAAATTCTAACCTATTTTCCCATCTGACATTCCTTGCATATGGTGTTGGTAGGCTTCAGTAGCTTAAGAATATCTCTAACTACTTGAGTGGAGCTTACTTTGACATTTTTATCAAAAATCACATGACACAGCCTCTTATGCCATAACCATGTTACATCAACTTGAGTAATTAAACAACTTTCACTAGCAACACTTAGGTGAAAAATGTTACCTCTTGTCTTTGTACCTGAAGCAATTACATTTCCACAACTTCCATGTATCCTACATTTTCCATCTTTGAACTAGAGATTGTATCCCTTGTCTACCATCTGTCCAACACTCAATAGATTATGCTTCAATTTCCTTCTACATAAAGGACATCATCAATATTATATTTACCACCAAAAGAAATAGTGTCTTGGCCACAAATCACACCAACATTGTTGTCTCCAAATCTTACAACACCACCATCATATTTTTCCAAGCTTATTATCTTGCTTTTGTCACCAGTCATATGATGTGAGCATCGATCTGCTGTCAATCACCCACTCATCCTTTTCTTCAATTTTGGTTGCAAGAGCTTTCTCAACATTCTTATCATTACTAGATTCAGTGGACACCAAACCATTTTCCTTGATAGCAATGAATACCCATCCATCTTCATTTCCATTTTCATTTTTAGATTCATCATCAGTAACACCTTCTTCAACATAATAACATTTCTTTTGAAATCTAGGCTTGTCAGGTTTGAACCTAGGAAATCTTTCAGAACACCTTGATGCAAAATGACCTATCTTATTGCAAGAGAAACATTTATTAGACAAATTTCCTTTATACTTACCTTGTGGGTGATCCCACAATAGTGGTTTACAATTTTTGGCCAAACTGAACATTTAAATTATTATTTTTAACTAAATCTTCACATTCGGGCACCTATAGCAGCTAAACCGTGAGGAATTTGAAGATGATGCAAACTAGAGTCTCATCACATTTTTTCTATAGATTCTAAAAATATTTTTTCAAAATTTTTAGAATTAAGATTGCTCTTCCTTTTCCATCTCCTACGAAAAATGGTTTTTTTCAAAAAACAACATTTTAAAAAAGTGACGCACATTGTATAACGCATAACGTTTTTTCCATGAAGGATAAAATTCTAATTCTTTCGAATTTATATTTGTAAATTTGATATCTAGTGCTTCCACTTGGTTAGATAGTTTTTTATTGAATATTTTTTCTTTAATCAATTTTCAAAGGCAAACCAATTACAATTCAAAAATAGCACGACTGTATAACGCATAACTTTTTTGTATTTATCAAAATTCAATTTTATATTTTTTATTGGATCAAGGATTTCAATATCTAGTGCACTCATATTTTTCAATTTTTTTTTTGATAATTTGCTATTTTTCCACATGTGCAGAACAAAGACCTTCATTTTCAATGAAAAACCTATGTTTAATAAAACTAAAAAAACAAATACATAATAAAACTAAAACATATTAAAATTATATTCATTGGATAGCTTGTTCTGAGGACTACCATAATCATTTGAAATATATTTTAAATGAATTCATTTGATACCCCAAAAGGTAAATCAAAAGTGATTTTTTATCAACATTTTGATAGGTGTAAAGGAGACGCATTTATAGGTATGGTTTAAAACTAGCAAGGTTCTTTCCAAGGGGGTTTGACCTAAGGTGGTTTGATAAAACCCTCCTCAATTGGAATACTTAAAATATAAATTTTTAAAGCTTAACTGATTATATTTTCTAAAAATATGTGATTTCAGCAAAAATCATAATCTCTTAGAAATTGTAAACCACTTTTGTGGTAGCACCCTTGTCCTTTGGCTTCTCTTTTCACAATCAATGCTTCCAAATCTTCTAACTCTCTTTCTTCATCTTCAATTTGTTTCATCTCATCTTTATACTTGAATTTATTTCTAGAACTTTCTCTCGGATCATATCTTTGTTGGTTTCTTCCAGATACAATAGCTTTGAATGCAAATTCTATCTTAGGGGTAGATTCACTAAATTCACTCAATTCAAAGGTAGCAAGCTTACCAATCAACATATCTCTTGTCACATTTGTTATTGTCCCAAGCTCTTCAATAGCATAAAATTTCATTTTGTAAGAAGTAGGAAATGATCTGAGCACTTTAGCCACAATCTCTTCTTCATCCAAGATTCCACCAACACATCTAATACCCATCAGTAGTTCATTTAATTTTTGCATGAAATAAATAATGTTTTCATCTTCGCTCATTTTCAAGTTTTCCCACTTGCCTTTTAGACTTTGTAGCTTAGCAACTTTCACTTGTACATCATTACATTTGTCATCTCTGAATCAGTCAAAGCACTCAATAATGCTTCTATAGCCTTGATATTAGTTTCAGCTTCCTTGATCTCATCAGGAGTAGAGGGACCATTCTGATGAATAACATATTTGTTCTTTGTAATCTTGCAGAAGGGGTCACCAATGCAATTAAAATGACACTCCATTCTAGCCTTCCACAAAGAGTAGTTTGTTCGATTAGATCTAGGACTATCCTTCTTGTATGATGTCATCTCGGATCACCTCAAGCTATTAAACTTCTTTAGAGGAACCTGCTCTAATACCAATTGTTGGGAAAACAAGAATAGACAACTAAGAGAGGGGGGTGAATCAGTTTCCACCGAATTTATAACTTATTTAACCTTATTAACCTTTAATCTCAGATTTGATAAATAACAGTGAAAGCATGAATCAACAACACATCAGAAGCACACATAAAACCAAGATTTTTTTTCGTGGAAACCCTGTTAGGGTAAAAACCATGGTGGAGGTTAATCCACAAGTTATACCCTATTAAAAGTATAAAGAAATGAATAAGGAATGCACATTCATTGAGGCCCACTTCCTAGAGCTCACTGCTCAAAGAAGACACACTGTCTTAAACATAAAAATTTAAGATTAAATTCATCTGAAGAGGTTGAACTGATAAATTAGCTTCTTGAAAAGCCTGATGACAGTTTCGATTAGGCACAAAAACACTTCTTCACACTCTTCTCTACAATCGAATGATTTGGTCTTTATTTGCACATTTCACATACACACTTCTCACACATCCATCACACACACTCCAAAATGAAGAAACATTCACTCTTATATATCCGCTTCATGGAATTACATCAATAACATTGTCGGCCAAAAACAAAGAATAAATGAATTACAAACTGTCAGCCCAATTCATGAACAAATATCAATGCGCACCAACCGAAGTCAGTCACAACATAATGAAGACCTAAAAAGACATCCTCAAACATTCCAAACAATAAAAGATTAATCCACGCGGATTTGTAATACACTACAACCATCATGTCGGCCAAGAAAATGAAAACATGAACAGACAAAGGAAAAATCTCCGATCATGATCAAATCGATCAATATAGACGTGCAACAAGGATAGAGCATGATCTAGAAATATCAACGAACATCACATGAGCATACACAAAAACTAAAATTACCAGAATTACATTCTCTTCTTCTAGAAACATCAGGTACAGTAACAAAATAATTGTAGGAACACAAACACTCACAACCTTGCACAAATCTTGATGCACACCTTTGAAAATTTTGGAGAATAAACTAGGTAGTCTCAACAACACACCCTTTAAAGCGCAACTTCTAAATACCAACATACTAAATTTTTCACCACACGTAACTTCACAGCTTCACAAGCAGCCTCCAACATATTTATTATAATTTTCTCAATATCCTCAACATATACAACCTTTAAGAAACCAATGCTAATAGTGTTGACATCAATGAAAACCACATATTAGCAACACAACCACAACATCCAATAGACCCCCCCTTTTTTATTAACTTTTTTTTAGAATTTGAAAAATCTGAATGGTGAGAAATTAGCTAACACAATATGTAGTTTATCCTTGTTCTTTCAGATATTTTTTTTACTGAATATATAATATTTTATGAATTTTGAAATAATACAACAGAACATACAATTAGCGTCGAATTTTAGTGCATTTGAGTTCATGAATTGGACACTTATGTTGGTGCAAAAATTGACGCAAAATGGCATGCTCTCTTTGGCACCAGATTTAATACTGAATTTAGCATCGGATTTAGTGCCAAATTTAGCACTAGATTTTGTTGCTTCTAGTTTGGCTTCCGATTTTTCTTCTGGTTTTTCTTCTTGTGCTGCTTCCAAGTTTGCTTCCAGTTTTGCTTCTATTTTTCCTTCGAGGTTTTCTTTCGGATTTGCTTCCAATTTTGCTTCCATTTTTGCTTCCACATTTGCTTCCAGTTAATTGCTTATGTTTTTGATTCCTAGATAATGCCAAGTTTTCTTCCAAGATTTCTTCTGGTTTGCTTCTAGTTTGGCTTCCATTGTTGCTTCCTTTTTTGCTTCTAAAAATGCTTCTTGTTTTGCTTCCATTTATTAATTTAATATGCTTTATTTCAATTTAATTAGTTAAATATATCATGCCTCTTAAATAAATCATATGACTATAGAGTAGGTAAATTAAATAATATGTTTTATTTCAATTTAATTAGTTAAGTATATCAGACCTCTTAAATAACGCATATGATTATAGAGTAAGTAATTTAATTATTTAACTCATATGATTAAATAACAAGATAATTATTGCTACCTAATTTCTCTTCCAACTAAATCAGGTAGACTTATTATTGTGTTTGAATTTAAACAATAAAAGGTACATATCATTTTTTGCTAAGTTTCATCCATGTGCATGAAAGAGAGTATTAAAAGACTACATTATTTGATTAAGGGAAGTGCATACAATAGAAAAGAGAGTCAACATTTATTGAAAAGGTAGTATTTATTGATAACCATTAGTGTATAGTGTCCCTAACAAGCTGAGGGACTAACTATTTTTATGCATATTAAGAAAAAACTATACATTTACAGATAAAAGGAAATGCATATGTAAAGAAGGGGGACCTGTCATTCTGAATGACGAATCCCAATAGAGTTGCCTTCCATCAGCTTCATTCCTCTCACCCATCCAGCCTCCAGTTATCACTTGCCCCTGCTACTCTGAGTTTCCCTACATTTGTGAGAAGAATTTGGTTAGAGCAATGAAGGATCACCAATCAGAACATAGGAAAAAAATTGTAAACAAATAATCTGATCCTTATAAACATTAAAATAGCTAGCATATCATAGATGTCCAAGAAAACAAAAGAGTTATCAAACACATCTATCATATGCTCTATTTATCTAACATTTTTTCTCTTTGTGCAGATATACGATAGAACTTTGTTACTATTTTGTTTCAGCTGAATATAGCATGTGGAGTAAAATGTGGCTCCCATGAGGGTTGAGACCAACATGTTGCCCTCATGTTTTAGGAGGGATAGGAAACTAATTAACTTGATCAAATCAATGATAAGCCTATTCTTGATGCATTAAATCAATATGGAATCATACTAGTTGATCAACTTTCATTATCAGATTCAAAATATGCAACAAAATGGTGTGAGTTATCAAGAAAGTTACTCTGCATCTTTCACAATGAATCAGATAATAGGTTGCTTGGAAATATTACTCTGTCGGATATGTCTTTCAATCTTCTTAAGTTGGATCCAAAGTCCATTTTAATAATTATATGAGTTGTATTTCATTGTCAACATTTTCAAGGATCCAATAAAGAAGGGAACAAGAACAAGGAAAACAATCATTCAAATATGAAATAGTTTGTCTCTTCCCAAGAAACAAATAATTTCTACGATAATATGAACATTGAAGCACAAATGCATCAAGTTCAATTATGGATAATCATTATGGTCAAGTTACTCAATGAGGTCTTACAGGTTATCAAGAGCTATTAAGAGCTATCATGAGTTACATGGAGTAGCACAAGGTGAAAAATTGAATGCAAGGCCAAAGCCATCATGTTAGTATGTTGTCCCAAAGATAAATACATGAGAAGGAAAGCACATTGATGAAAATGAGTAACAAACATGCATTGGTAATCATCTTTCTACTAATACAATGATTATTCACAAACAACTACAGTGCACATTATGATAAACAACCAATGCATGATGGTTTGAGGAGATACCAATGATTCTACAAATGAATGTAGGACAGTCATGAAGGGAAACCTTTGAGAAGGATTTCTTGGTAATCATGTCAAGGGAAGACTTGGTAAAGCAACTCATCATGCTATTAACAGTGTGAAAAGATACATGTGAAGTATTGCAAAGTGATAGAACTACATGAAGCATAAAGTGATGCAAAATTTGACAGTAATGATGTTGGCAAGAGATTATGGACATGGCAAGAAATCTATTTATTCAAAGACAAGCCATCATCAATATAAGGTAATGTAGTGCCATTTCCACTTTTAAAGGCTACATAATATTAAAGTATGCAAAAAGTGTATGTAACTCAAAAGGTTCATGAAATCCTATATCAGTCATGCATAATGATGTTATGATTTAAATCAATAGATGAAAAAGAAGATGAAGATTTAAGTATTCATTTTATCCAAGAAAGGAAATATAGAGCCTCGACCTATGTGACACAAACCCTCAAAAATAGAAAAATACCTAGAAATGAAGGAGCACTATCATATTTCCTTTTAAGAAAATGCTTATGGAAATGAAAAATGAATGCAAGCATGGCCACAACCATGATAAAAGGTATTTCTTCCATTGTTGTACATAAAATACTATCTTCTAAAGAAAATACAAGTTCCATAGAGGGTTTTTAATTTTTCTTACAGAAAGACTATAGACCAAGCATACAAGAATGAAGCATGAAAACATAGAAAAATAGAGCATTTTCACCATTGTGCTGAATGGAGAGAGCTTGAAATGAGCTTTGATTCATAGAAAACAAAAGAGAAAATCAAGGTATACATCGACATAGAGCTTACTTGAACTCGATTTTGTTTGTTTTCATTGAATATGCAAGTTATTTTTGACCATGGGAAGCTTTAGAAAACTCAATCATGCCGGCCAAGAGCAAGCAACGCTTCCATAAAAGAAATGAAGATAAGAATACATCAAAAAAATTAGAGAGGCCACAACCAAGAAGCCTTGAAACCCTTTGAAAATGGAGTGAAAATGCTACAGAATACTCAAGAAGCAACTTACCATCTAGTTGCAGGAGGATTTTGACCCCAAGCATGGAGGAATCAACTGAAAAATGCATGGAGAATGCTCAACCCCTAGTTCATCATAGCGGTCAAATACATAACTCTTTTCTTCCAAAGTTGCTAAGTAAAATGATTCATGGGTTTTCGAAAAACCCCAGATCAAAGACAAACCCAGAATGCCATTGAATAAAGACTACAACCATAATCATGGAGCCATGAAGGATGATCAAAACTATATTAAAGAAATTTTTTTACTCTGTTCTTTTTGGAAATAGAAAAAATATTCTAGAGAGGCCACGTGACCACGCTATCACCAAGAAAGAGAAAAAATGCAAAAATGCAAAAATCTTTCATCATTTGATCAAACCAAATATGGAGAGTATGATTTGTTTCATTTATTTTGCTAGTGAGCTAAGTCTAGAGAAGTCGAGCTAAGATAGAAGGGTTTCAAAATAAGGATGCATGGTAGAAACAAAACACCCATTCATTTATATCTATTGAGTCCAAATCAAGCTTGTTTTGATAGAAAACAGAGGTAAGATAAAGAGAAATGGTGAATACAAACTTACTCAACTTCTTGTTTTTTGAAGAAATGCGAGCTCCAGAAGTGCTTTGATGTTAGGCTCAAGACAAGCAAGGCATCAACAGAGTAAAGAAAGAAAAAAATGAATGAGAATCTGAGAAGGAATGTCTTTGAAAATGCATTCAGATAAGTGGAAACAAATGATGAACCATGAAAGCTTTACCTAATTCAGCCTCAATAAAAATATTTGTGAAGAAAACTCTCAAAAACAGTGAGAAAATTGACAGAGACTCCTTCAAAAAGCTCAAGGTTTCAAACTCTAATGATGGCAGCATGTGCAAGGTAAGGGAGCTCAAAAAAATAAGTGAAAATGAGAGTTGAAAATCAGGGCTTGGGTATTTTGTTCTAACTCATCATGGCGAAAAAAATATTGATGTGAAAAAACTCAAATATGTTTAATCAAATATTCAAACAAATTTAGAAAACAAAATACATATATTTTATAATAAAAAATTACTATTATCTATTAAATTTATTAATTTGTATGTTCAATTAATAATTAAAAAATATTGATATTATTTTATATAAAATAAAAATATGAAAAATATCTTTAACAATTATTAATTTTAATTTTAAAAAATATATTAAAAAATATTTATTTAAATAAAACTAAAATGAATATGAATTAAATATATAATTTAATCATTAAATTATGATTTTAATTATTATAATTTAAAAAATTTGTGTGATTGTGATATTACATTAGACTCCTTGCACCCTAAGATTTTTTTTAATTAAAATAGATCTACCTCTTGCATTTCTTCCAAACCATTCATATTATTATTGAGATACACTTCAGCAGTCAACCAAGTCTGTGCTCGTTCACAATACACCGCACTGCCACTAGACAACCAAAAGGATCCCACGGGATGGCGGTATAGCGCACTACCACTCGATAGCTAGAAGGCTCCCATGGTATGGTGGTATACACCGCACTATCGCTAGTAGACTAAGAGGCTCCCGCGGTATGGAGGTAACCACACTAATGCTCAAAAGGTAGAAGAATCCTACGGTATGGCGGTAACCGCACTACCACTTGATAGGTAGAAGACTCTTGCGGTATGGCAGTAACTGCACTATCGCTCGATAGGTAGAAGAATCCTACGATGTGGTGGTAACCACACTATTGCACCTCTCTCACAATCACCTAGTGGTATGGAGGTGCTAAATCGGGTGCTAAATCTGGCGCTAAATCCGGTGCTAAATCTGGTGCTAAATCTAGCACTACTTAGCACTAGATTTAGCGCCTACTTGTTTTGATCGGTGCAAAAAATGCGAAAAATTGTGTCAACCTGATAAATAGCACCAAATTTTAAAAAAAATGAGAAAAATACATTAAAATAGTGGGTGGAAGCAAAAAAGGGAGCAAAAAAGGGAGCCAATCATAGGGATTTGTTGTCGTGAAAGTGGACACATGCTAAAAAGTTGAAATTTGAGCGTTCCCCCCTAAATTTTTTGAAAACTAGTCGAAAATTGATTTTTTTTTCATCATGTGTAGAATGGAGTCTAGTTTTAAAAAATGTAATTTGTTTCACATTTCGATGAACGAGTAAAAATATTTCATAAAACTAGCACATGTTGGTTTTTGACCAAAAATAGAGGCATTTACAATAAAAGTTTTGAATCAAAACCTTAACTGAATCAAAACAAAAAAAGAATTATATATTTAGATAAGAGAGGTTAACGCCATCACAATTTTTTTATACTTGCATTGAAAGAATTACAAACAAGATAGTGAGCACAATAAAAAATATGAGGAAATTTGGAAAATCCTGTCAATTCACTCGTCCAAAGTAGGTCATTTGGTGAGTCCAAATTTGTCACTCGCCAAATGACCTGCTTTGAAAAAAATCTAACTTTCACCTCTCTTTGGTCAACCACTTTGATATTGCTGAGAGTGTGTGGTTTATGATCATAGATGGATAGTTGAGGTTTTACCTTTCATACATTCTCTGCCTCCTTACCCTAACTGGATAACTCTTTATCCCTTTGAAGTCTCTCTCTTTGAGGTCTCACTCTCTCCCACTCTACCTAGACTACTCTCTCTCAATCCAATCCCCTCTATCAAGTCTCGTTCCCTCCCACCCTACCTATATAAATCTATTTCACTCCAACCCCCTTTCTCACACTCCCTCTCTCTCTCTCTCCCTCTAGTCTTTTTGTCTCTCTCACTCCATCTCTCTCTCTTAGGTCATTATCTTTCTCTCTCCATCTCTCTCTCAAGTCTCTCCCTCCTACCCCCTCTCCCTCTCTCAAGCCTCTCTCACTCTCTCTCACTGACTCCCTCTATCTCTCTCCCACTCCCTCTCTCTCACTCCCTCTATATATATCCCATCCCTCTATCTCCCACTCACTCTCTCTCCCCCCCCTCTCTCTCTCCCCCTCTCCTAGGTAGGAGGGAGAGATTTGAGAGAGAATGAGAGGGAGTGAGATAGAGAAATAGGTTTGATTATTTAGGGTTGAGTGTTGAGTGTTGAGTGTTTAAGGGTTGAGGGTATAGGGTTGATGGATTAGGTTTGAGGGTAGAGGGTAGAGGGTTTAGAGTTTAAGTGTTGAGAGTTGAGGGTTTAGGGTTGAGGTTTTAGGGTTTAGGCTTGAGGGTTGATGGTTGAGGTTTGATGGTTTAGGGTTGAGTGTAGGGGTTTAAGTGTTGAGGGATTAGAGTAGAGAGGGAGGAATGGATGGAAGGAGAGATGGAGGGAGAAGTGAGATAGATAGAAGGAGAGAAGAGGAGGGAGGGAGAGATATAGATGAGGTTGAGGATCCAATTTTTAGGTTAGAGGGTTGATAATTGAGGGCATAGGGTTGAGGACCTATAGGGTTGATGGTTTAGGGTAGAGAGAGAGGGAGAGGGTTTAGGGTAGGGGGTAGAGGGGAGAGGGGAGAGAAATAGAGGGAGTGAGTGAGTGAGAGAGAGACCTAAGAGTGGGAGAAGGGGTAGGAGGGAGAGACTTGAGAGAGAGAGGGTTGAGGGTTTAGGGTTAAGGGTAGAGTATTAAGGGTGGAGGGTAGAGGGTTTAGGTTTTAGGGTTTACAGTTTTAGGGTAGAGGGTGTTGGCAACACAAGGGTATACAACTGAGAGGGGGGTGAATCAATTGTCACATAGTTTCAAAATTATTAAACTTATTAACCCTTATTCTTAGATTTGATTAATAATAGTGAAAGCATGAATCAACAACACATCAAAACATACATAACGCCAATATTTTTGTGTGGAAACCTGATTAAGAGAAAAAACCACGGTGGAGGTTAATCCACAAGTTATACCATGTTAAAAGTATAAGAAGAATAAATGAGGAATGCACATGCATTAAGGAACACTACCTAGAGCTCATTGTCTTGCAAAAAATATTCAGATTAAATCCATCTGAAGAATTTAAATTGGGAAAGTAGCATCTACTAATGCCTGAGTACAGTTTTGGTTAAGCACATGAACACTTCTTCACTCTTCTTCACACTCTGATCTAATTTTGAATGATTTGTACCTTTTCACACATAACACACATACACTTCTCATCACACACACTTCTCAAATGAAGAAACAATCACTTATATATATCTGCAACAAGAAATTACATCGCTATATGTCAGCTTCAACAAAATAATAAAATGAATGCAAACTATCAGCCCAAAACAATAAAGATTATTTATGCGAATCAAACAAGGTCAGACACAACATAGTAGAGACCAAAAATAATATCCTCGAACACAAAACACCTTCAAAGATTCTTTCTCGAAGATTCACAACACACTTCAATCACCTTGTCGGCCATGAACATGAAAAACATGAACACTCAAGAGAAAATATTAGATCATGAGCACAATGATCAATGCGGATGTGGAACATAGATATAACATGATCTAGAAATTTATATTAACACCATAGTAACATACACAACAACTCAGATTACCAGAATCACATTATCTTCTTCCATGAACACCATTTACAGTAACAAAATAACTATCAAAATACAAAAAATCATAACTTGCTCAAATCTTCATGCACAACTATGAAACTTTCGATGAATAAAATAGATAGGCTTGAGAAAAAACCCTTTAATTTGCAACTTCTCACTATCAACATACTAAAACTTCCATCATACTGATCTTCACTGCTTCAGAGATAACCTATAACATATTTTATTACAATTTTCTCAATATCCTTGACATATAAAGTTTTAAAGACATTTAAGCTAATAGTGTTGACATCAGTGACAACCACATATCAGAAACTCAACCACAACATCCAAAAATCTCCCCCTTTGGTATTGATGGAAACACATGATGTGGAAAACACCATCAATGCAACTACCTCTTTTCCAACAATTTCCCCTTTCACATTACTCTTCTCCCCCTTAGTTCTCCAAGAGTTTTTCACATTATTCTTCTCCCCCTTTGACATCAATGAAAAAGATACTCAAGATCTGAACCACACATCTGAATCATCTAACTACTCCCCTTGGGTAGCAACCACCACAACATCAATACATAACAAGATATGACTGTGAATGCACAGACTGATGAAAATACTATGCATCTTAGTTTTTATTAAGAGGGGTAATCACCCATAGCTTCCCTCTGAGATACTGAAAAGTATCCTTAGGTAATGACTTAGTAAAGATGTCTACAATCTATTCCTTAGTAGGCACATACTCCAATCTGAATTCCTTATCACTCACCTTATCTCTCAAAAGTGAAAATTGATAGATATATGCTTGGTCTTTGAATACAACACTAGATTCTTAGAAATGTTTATAACACTTGAATTATCATAGTATATGGCAATAGGTTCATCATACACAAATATGATATCTTTCAACATCTGATTCATACACAATACTTGAGTACAATTGTTAGCAACAAAATTGTATTTTGGCCCTACAACAGACAAAGAAACGACATTCTTCTTTTTACTTAACCGTGAAATCAGTTTCTTTCCCAAGAAAAATGTGCTACCACTAATAATTTTCCTATCATTCACATCTCCTACCCAATTAACATTAGTAAAGGCACTCAAAGTAAGATCATCATCTTTAGGATACCATAGGCCAAAATCAACTGTTCCCTTCAAGTATCTAAAAATTGTCTTCACAACAATCACATGAGATTCCTTAGGATCGACTTGAAATCTAGCAACAATACATACAACATTCATGATGTTAGGTCTAGTTTGAGTCAAATAAAATAATCCACCAATCATTGATCTGTATCTAGTCTGATTTTCCTTCGGAGAATCTTCATTTGTTGTCAACTTACATCCGGTCACCATGGGTGTACCAACTGGCTTTGAATCTTCCATACCAAACTTCTTTAGCAGTTCTCTCACATACTTGGACTGATTTATAAAGATCCCTTTATCTAACTAAGTAATTTGCAATTCCAAAAAGAATTTTAGCTCTCCAATCATTGATATCTCAAACTCATTTTTCATCTTATTAGAAAAATTCATGCACAAACCATCATCTCCTCCAAAAATGATATCATCAACAAAGACTTTCACAAACAAATCTTTATCATTTATCAATCTTAAAATATAAATTACTATGAGTAGTACCTTTGTTAAATCCAAGCTTCAACAGATACTTATCCAATCTGGCATACCAAGCTCTAAGGGCTTTCTTGAGTCCATATAATGCTCTCTTCAATCGACACACCATATCTCCCTGATCAACCAATTGAAATCCATCAGGTTGCTCATTGTACACTTCTACTTCCGATTCGCCATTTAGAAATGATGACTTGACATCCATTTGATAAAATTTATAGTTTTTGTAAGCAGCATAGGCAAGAAATAGTCTCATAGCTTCAATTCTAGCAACAGGAGCAAAATTTTCTTCAAAGTCAATTCCTTCCATCTGAGAATATCCTTTGCACACTAGTCTTGCTTTATTTATGATAACTTCACCTTGTTCATTCAATTTTTTGCTAAAACCCCATTTAGATCCAATTACATTTTTGTCCTTAGGTCTAGGAACAAGAATCCATGTATTATTCTTCTCAATTCATTGTAGTTCTTCTTTCATTGCTTCAATCCAATGTTCATCTTTACATGCTTCATTGACATTACTTGGCTCAGTCTTTGAAATTAAATAGTATCTTCTGCAATTCTTCTTCTAGTCTGGACACCTTTTTTCTTATCACCTATAATCTAATTTTTTGAATGATTTAATCTCACATACCTTGGAGTCTTAGAGTGTTCTTGAATTTCAGGCTCATGTGATCTCTCTTTTTTACTTTCACTAGTCTCTCCTTGTTCTTCTTGATTCATCAGAATTATCTAAACTTGATTTGAAGTCTAACTCTTGTTTGTACTGTCATTTTGATCATCAGAATCATATCCATAGGTTTTGGAGGGTCTAGCAATGTCTTCATCAACCTTAACATTTTTAATTTTAACCATTTTCTTCAATCTCTTATTATAGCACCGGTAGGCCTTACTCTTAGTAGAATAACCAAGAAAGATTCCTTCATCACTTCTAGCATCAAAATTTCCTATATCTTCATCTCTCCTAATATAGAATTTACTCTGAAAGATTTTGAAATATCTAATAGTAGGCTTATGACCAAACCATAGCTCAAAAGGAGTCTTACCAGTATTACCTTTGATTTGTACTCGATTGAGGATATAAACAACAATACTCACAACTTCTCTCCAATGGATATGAGGGACATTTCCTTCCAACATCATAGTTCTAGTGGCATCTTGAATTGTCCCATTCTTCCTTTCCACAACTCCATTTTGTTGAGGGGTCCATGGTGCAGAAAATTGTCTCTTTATCCCATGTTCTTCACAAAAAGTATTAGACTCACCGGAAGTGAATTTACCACCTCTATCTAATCTCAAACATTTAAGCTTTAGACTTGTCTCTGTCTCAACCATAGCCTTAAAAATCTTGAACTTTTCTAGAGCTTTAGATTTCTCCTTTAAGAAAGTAACCCACATCATCCTAGAGTAATCATATATAAGCAACATGAAGTACTTGTAACCTTGTAAGATTTTGATTCTAGCAGGACCACACAAGTCAGTATGCACAAGCTCCAATAATTCATTTGAACAATGTTGTTTGCTTTGAAATTAAATTCTAGTTTGTTTTCCTAACTAACATTCCTCTTGGAGTGAAAAAGACACTGAGAGGGGGGGGGGGCGGGCGGTGAATCAGTTTCATTAACTATTTTGACAAATTTTACTAAAACTAAAATAGGACATAGTTATGCTCTCATTTATCAATGATAAACTCATTCATGTATTGAATGCAATCACATATAGCTGAAATGAGAAGTATGATAGTGAAACATAGCATATTAAAGAATTCACACAAAGAATCAAATGAACCACAGATAAGAAAAATGACACAAGATATGCCGAGTGGAAAACCCTCCTGGGGTAGATAAACCACTTCTAAACTACTCCCTTTCTAGGCTTATATTTTAAAAAACACTTTTGACAATGCCTTATAGGCTAATTTTTGAGCACCAAATCCTCTTTTTGAAATGCCAATTTCAAGGAGCATCGACCCCTTTTCTATTTTCAGTAAGACATACAATGATACAAAGGATCTCTCTATTTCTCTCTTTTCTATCAAGTGCCTCTTGAAAGACAATATCTAAAATTCTCAAATTTCAAGAATGAACCTTCAAAATTTTAGCCATTGTCAAGCCTTAAGACAACTTGATATTGAACTCATATTTCAGATTTTCAATCTCAAAACTCAACCTTTTCTCAATACAATAACTGTGATTTTTCACTATACTTCATAATCATTTCACATAGTTTTGAAACAGTTAACACTTTCTCTCTATTTTTCATAAATCTAGAAAAACTCTTTTTCTTCTTACACATATTTCTTCATTACATCTCAAGAAATTAAAACACAGTAACTTGTCTCATTTCAATTAAAAAATATAGGTAATTTTTATGTACCCAACTTTTGTTAAACCATGTTGCGAGGAATTTCAGTGATTCTGAGAAATGCTCATCATGGAGGTTTGTTTCTGACAGAATGGTCAAGGAAAGTACGTTTTTAGAAAGAAGACTGAACCCTATCCACACAAGGAGCCTGCATAGGAAATTGCTAATGGAAAAAAAATTAAGCAATATATACCATGCACAAAAATGCCCTCGAGTACTAATGCAACAAAAACTATAACCGAAAAAACCATCTCTTAAAGCAAGAGCATAAATGATGTGATAAAATATATGGGCATCCATTTCAGATTATTAGTAATCGACATGCATTATTTTTTACCACGAAAAAATAAATCCATTTGAGCATTTTTCAAAAAAAAGAAAACACTTGTCTTCAATTTTTATGCCAATAGAAGTAACGGTTCCTCCAAAATCAGATGATAAGGTGAATAACTGGGGAGAAATGATAGAGAATCTAACATGGAGATATTTACCAGATCGACAAAGTAGCAAAGCAGCAAATAATTCTTCTAGGTTCGAGCCTTCACCCAGAGACAAACGATTGAAAAAGATATCGACCATGGAGAGGATCTTACAGAGAGTCCCATTCATTGTCAAAGAGTTGCAGTAAGCCAACAAAAAGACTAAGTAAAAACTGTGAGAAGATCTCTATGGTGGCGGCCAAGTCAGGGTTTCAAACCCTCGAGCTTGTAAAGCAAAAAGAATGACCTAAATTTCCTTAGCAAAATAATCGATGAATTTTCAAGTCATAATACCATTTCAAGTCCACGACAAATACAATCTGACTTAATCAAATTCAACCATGCAATAAAATGACACCATAATTAAAACATTACAATGATTTCCTTGTCCTATCAACATGCCAAATTCCTTAGTCATCATTGTTACCAAGAATTCAAAACCATGTCACTTTCATAGTGGATTTTAAATAATCAAAACACTCATACCTGTTGTCAACCTTAAGGCCTAAAGATTTATCAAGCATTAGACCCAATATCATATATGACCTTTAATCAAATTCATTTACCATGACATAAAGCCCAATATACCTAATGCCTTTTGAAATGTAATAAGGTCTAATTCCATGCCAATATCAATGTACCATATACCCATGCCAATATCAATTGATTAAGGAAACCCAAGTAGAACACAATGTCAAACTAGAATTATACTACCTGGACATGGAAACATTATCCTATAAACAAGATTCCTTATCATCTGCACAAGGAGTCAAGAGATTAGTACCATCAAAACCAAGACATAATATAAATAGTGCAACTGATAATCAACCACAAAGATGTGAAACTAAAACACAATATTGTCATCAAGGAAAAATACCAAAAGAGAAGCTCAAAAAACTCCCCCTTTGTCCTTGATGGCAAAAAAAATCCACCAAACCAAAATACTGAACCAAAACCAAGAGCTCATAATTCTCCCCCTTTTTGTCACAAGGATAAACGGAAGACAATAGTGAAATGACAAGAAACTGCATATATAGAAATGGAGCAACAAAGTATGAGATGCAAAGAGAGCTAACCAACTTCCCGTATAACCAAGATAGAGTATTAATATTGCAAGGATTGAGAGACAACTCCCAATCTAGACCGAAGTCTTTCAAATACCTCTTTAGCCAAAGGATTAGTAAAGATGTCAGCTAGGTGTGCTTGTGTAGGAACATATTGCAAAGAAATCTCATTAGCTAGCACCTTTTCACGAAGAAAGTGAAATTTAATAGCAATGTGTTTAGTGCGAGAGTGCATAACAAGATTTTTGGAGATATTAATTGCACTAGTATTATCACACAAAATAGAAATAGGTTTAGGAGTTTCAATACCCATGTCAGATAGATTTTGTGACATCCAAATTACTTGAGTACAATAAGAGGTGGTAGCAATATATTTTTCTTTAGCAGTGGAGAGTGAAACAAATTCTTGTTTTTTGTTGTGCCATGCCACTAATCGATCACCAAGAAAGAAAGTAGCACCACTGGTTCTTTTCCTATCATCCAGACAACCAACCCAGTCAGCATTAGAATATGCAACTAAAGAAAAATCATTGCTTCTGGGATACCAGAGTCCATAATCAAGAGTGCCCTAAACATATTTAAGAATCCTTCTAACAACATTAATATGAGATTCCTTAGGAGATGACTGAAATATTGCAACCATGCAAACTGCTTGCATTATGCCAGGTCTAGAGGCTATTAGATATAGCAGGTTGCCTATCATTGACCTATACTCAGTTGGATTTATAGCGGGAGAATCATCAACCTTGTTGAGTTTGTAGCCAATAACCATTAGAGTGCTAACTGGATGACATTCATCCATTTGAAATTTCTTTAGCATCTCTCTTGCATATTTTGTTTGAGAGAGAAAAATATGAGTTTCAATTTGAGAGATTAGAAGACCTAAGAAGAAGGTTAACTATCCCAACATTGACATTTCAAACTTAGATTCCATAATCTAAGAGAATTTTTTACTCAAAGCAGTATTGTTGCAGCCAAAGATAGTATCATCAACATAGATTTCAACAACCAAAATATCAAAACCTTCAATTTTAACATAGAGATTGTTGTCTACACCTCCTCTAATAAAACCTTTTGAAATTAAATGACTGTTTAGTCTAGAGTACCAAGCTCTAGGAGCTTGTTTTAGGCCATCTAAAGCCTTTTTCAACTTGTAAACATGATTAGGCTTGTTTTTACAAATGAACCCTTCAGGTTGTTCTATATAAAATTCTTCATCCAAATAACCATTCAGAAAAGCAGTTTTGACATCCATTTGATATATAGTAAAGTTCTTGAAATCAGAATAAGAAAATAATATTCTAATAGATTCAAGTCTAGCTACAAGTGCAAAGGTTTCACCAAAGTCAATACCTTCTTGCTGAGCATATCCTTTGCAGACATACCTAGCCTTGTTGTGTACAACATGACCATTTTCATCATGTTTGTTTCTGAATATCATTTTCTCCCTATGAAATTTTTGTCCTCTAGTCTTGGGACTAACTCCCATGTATGATTTATCTCAATTTGATAAATTTCTTCCTACATTGCATTAAGCTAGCATTCATCAGTTAGAGCTTCATCAAATTTTTTTGGCTCAAATAGTGTAATTAAATAAAAAATAGTAATCTCAACTATGTGAGATTTTTCATCAAAGCTAACAGTTCTTCTTCTTGTTTGAACTCCTACAGATTTATCTCCAATAATCAGATCTTTAGGATGGTTTCTAGTAGGATATTTTGAAGGTGTTTTTGTTAAACATTTTTCAGGACTTGTTTCAACATTTTTAGAATTTTCTTCAGCTAGTTTAGGACTTGCTGATTCTACTTCAGACTTTGCTGCTTCAAAGCCTTCTGAATTTATTTCAAGTTCAAATTCTTCTTCCTCATCATCCTGCATAGGTTCAACATCTAAAAGCATATTTTCATCAAATTTGACATTGATAGATTCAATAATCTTATTTAGCCTATTATTAAATCATTTATAGGATTTTCTATGAGTAGAGTATCCTACAAAGATACCTTCACCAAAATTAGATTGAAAGCTACCTAAGTTATCATCATCTCTCTTGATACAATATTTATAGCCAAATATTTTGAAATATTTAATTGAGGCAAATTTACCATACCATAGTTCATATGGAGTGAAATTGGATTTCACTCTGATTTTTACTCTATTCAAGATATAGACATCTATATAAACAACTTCTTCCCAATACATGTTTGGCAGTTTTGCTTCATCCAACATAGTCCTTGCCATCTCTTTTACAGTTCTATTCTTTCTCTCAACAACCCCATTCTGTTGAGGTGTTCTGGCAACAACATATTGTCTTTTTATGCCATGTCTTTCACAGTAGTCAATGAATTCTTGTGAGGTGAATTCACCACCTTTTTCAGATCTCATACATTTCAATTTTAAATCTGACTCCCTTTCAACCATTTTTCTAAAGACTTTAAAACATTCAAAAGCTTCAGATTTATGCTTGAGAAAAGTAACCCATACCATATGAGAGTAGTCATCAACAAATAACATGAAATATTTCTCACCATTGATAGATCTAGTGCTTGTAGGACCACATAAGTCTATATGAACAACTTGCAGAAGCCTAGTAGAAGAATTTTCTTTATATTTAAAGCTTACTTTTGTTTGCTTGCCTTTGAGACATTCTTTACAAACTGCATTTTTAGGTTTTCTTAAAATAGGCAGACCTCTTACATTCTGATTTTTGTTGATCCTAACAATATTGTCAAAGTGAATGTGACCTAGTCTCTTGTGCCACAACCAAATTTCTTCAACTTGACTCATTAAGCACATACCTTGATTATTTTCATTTCCAGATGTGTCAAGAAGATTGTAAATATTTCCCTTAGTCCTTCTTCCAGTATCAATAGCCTTTCCAAGCTTATTTTTATTCTCACATCCCTATGAAGTGAACAAATCATGATATCCATTGTCACAATTTTGACTAATACTTAAAAGATTGTGCTTTAAACCTTCTACGTAATACACATTGTAGATAAGAGTGTCCTCATTCAGAAGAAGTGAACCTCTACCTTTGATTTGTATAGCTGAATTATCTCCAAACTTCACATATCCACCTACATAATCTTCAAGATTAGTGAATTTTTCTTTGTCACCAGTCATGTGGTTTGAACAACCACTGTCCAGGACCCAAAAGTCCTTTTTCTTGGAATGGAAAGCAGTTTGAACTAACGTAGTTTGTTTTATGTTGTTGATAGTTTTAGGTTTCCAAACCTTTTTATTTTTTGTTGTTTATTCTACTGATCAACTTTGAATTTCTTAGCAGAATGACCCATGGAATTGCATGTGAAACATCTAATCTATCTAGCAAAGCCAAGATTTTTCCTATAACCAAATCTAGGTTTTCTAGGATTCATAAACCTGCAATAGATCACTTTGTGGCCAAATTTGTTGTAGAAATAATAGTACCATAAAAGAAAGGGTTAGAATTATATGATATTCTGTTATTCCTAAAAGGATGAACATGATCCTTATCAGAATCAGGATGATTAGATTCAAAGCATTTTTTTCCAGCAACAATATTATCCTTTGCACTATCATTTGAACATTCACCTTTCATGAATCCAATACCAGTTTTTTCCTTGTTCAATTTCTGCTTACTGAGGATGTCATTCAGTTTAAGAGTACTCTCATACTTCTCAATGGTCTTCCTAAGATCAACAATTTCATGTTCAAGTTTTTGAATTTCTTGATCTTTATTATTTATGCCAATACAAAGACAATCTTCAACTCTCTTGGCTTCTTCAAGTTGAGTTTTCAGTGAGACAATTTCAAGATTTGTGAGTTGTTCTTGAGCAAGCATTTGTTTTTTGCGTTTTCTTAGCTCTTTTAATGCACATTTTAGTTCACTTTCAAGATCCAGTTCACCAACTTCAGCATCATTGTTGTTAGTATCTTCTTGCTGAATGATTTCAACCATGAATAGGTTTTCATCTTCTTCATCTAAAGAATCTTTAGATTCAGTGTTTGTTTCATTTTTGTTGAACAAACTCTTCTTATTTTTGAAGTTGAATTTATGTTGAGGTCTATAGTTATTTTTCTTAGGCAATTTTTCAGATTTCTCGGTGTCACTATTCAGATCACCATAGGGGCACTTTGCAGAAAAGTGGCCTATTTTACCAAAGTTAAAAAATTTGAAGGGAAGTTTTCCCTTATATTTTCTAGACCCCTTTTTGAGCTTCCTAACAAAGTGGGATTCTTGGGAATCAGAAAATTCTGATTTAGTAGCCTCATCTTTTTCTTTCCTTTCAGTATTAAAGTAGGTTTCTTTTGCAGAGGAATTGTTTTTATTGATTCTCATTTCATAAGCAGTCAGAGTGCCTTGTAGGATGTCTAGGGTAAGCTGGTCAAAGTGTTTCTTCTCTTCTAGAGTAGAGACCTTAGCTTCAAATTTAGTCGGTAAGGATTTGATGACCTTAGTTACAACATCAAATTCTTTTACTTCTTCTCCCAGACCCTTCATAGCATTGAAAATTTCATCAACTCTCAAAAATTAATAAGCTACTTTTTCATCGTCCCTCATTTTTTATTTCTTCAAACTAGTGTTTTAAAGTGAGGACTTTTGACTGTTTTACTTTTTCATTTCCTTGATAGATAGTTTCAAGTTTGACCTAGATATCCCTGGCAGAGCTATAGTGCATGACTTTGATAAAGACATCTTTAGTCAGTGCACACAGGAGAGCATGTTTTTCTCTTGCATTAGTTTCATATCTTTTCTTTTCATCCAAATTTGTGGGAAAATTAGTTGGTACACTGTACCCATTTAACACTATGCTCCACACATCAAGGTCAATGGATGTTAAATAAGTCTCCATTCTGATTTTCCAGAATACATAATTAGTTCCATCAAATAATGGAGCTCTAGTCATGGATGTGCCTTCATGAGCTTGAGAAATTTTGAATAGACTCCAAGGCTAGAATCAATCCTAGGTTGGATAGACCTATCAGAGGACCGTATGCTCTGATATCAATTGTTGGAGTGAAAAATACACTGAGAGGGGGGGTGAATCAGTGTCATTAACTATTTTGACAAATTTTACTAAAACTGAAATAAGACAAATTTATGCTCTCATTTATCAATGATAAACTCATTCATGTATTGAATGCAATCACATATAACTCAAATGAGAAGTATGATAGTGAAACATATCATATTAAAGAATTCACACAAAGAATCAAATGAACCACAAATAAGAAAAATGACACAAGATATGTTGAGTGGAAAACCCTCTTGGGGTAGAAAAACCACTCCTAAATTGTTGCATTTCTAGGCTTATATTTTAAAAAACACTTTTGACAATGCCTTATAGGCTGATTTCTAAGCACCAACTCAAGGAGCACCAACCCCTCTTTTTGAAACACCAATTTCAAGGAGCACCAACCCCTTTTCTGCTTTCAGTAAGACATACAACGATATAGAGGATCTCTTTGTTTCTCTCTTTTCTATCAAGTGCCTCTTGACAGACAATATCTAAAATCCTCAAAGTTCAAGAATGAACCTTCAAAATTCTAGCCATTGTCAAGCCTTAAGACAACTTGATATTGAACTCATATTTCAGATTTTCAATCTCAAAACTCAACATTTCTTCAATACAATAGCTGTGATTTTTCACTATACTTCGCAATCATTTCACATAGTTCTGAAACAATTAACACTTTCTCTCTGTTTTTCATAAATCTAAAAAAATAAAATTTCTTCTTACATATATTTCTTCATTACATCTCAAGAAATTACAACACAGTAACTTGTCTCATTTCAATTAAAAAATAGAGGTAATTTTTTATGTACCCAACTTCTGTTAAACCATGTTGCCAGGAGTTTCAGTGATTATGAGAAATTCTCATCATGGAGGTTTTTTTATGATAGAATGGTCAAGAAAAGTTACTTTTTAGAAAGAAGACTGAACCCTATCCACACAAGGAGCCTTCACAGGCAATTGCTAATGGAAACAAAATTAAGCAATATATACCATGCACAAAAATGCCCTCGAGTATTCTTGCAACATAAAATGTAACTATAAACACCATCTCTTAAATCAAGAGAAAAAATTATGTGATAAAATATATGGGCATGCATTTCAGATTATTAGTAACCAACATTCATTTTTTCTGACCACAAAAAAAAAAACCCATTTGAGCATTTTTCGGAAAAAAGAAAACACTTATCTTCAATTTTTGTACCAATAGAAGTAATGGTTCCTCAAAAATTAGATGATAAGGTGAATATTTGAGGAGAAACAATAGAGAATTTGACATGGAGATATTTACCAGACCGACAGAGTAGAAAATAAACAAAGACTTCTTCTAGGTTTGAGCCTTCACCCAGAGACAAAAGACTGACAAAGATATTGACCATGGAGAGGATCTTACAAAGAGTCCCAATTACTATCAAAGAGTTGTAGTAAGCCAAAAAAAATACTGAGTAACGGTTGTGAGAAGATCTCTATGGTGGTGGCCAAGTTAGAGTTCCAAACCCTCGAGCTTGTAAAGCAAAAAGAATGACATAAATTTATTTAGCAAACTAATCAATGACTTTTCAAGTCATAATACCATTTCAAGTCCACGGAAAATGCAATCTGACTTAATCAACTTCAACCATGCAATAAATTGACACCATAATTAAAACATTACAATGATTTCCTTGTCTTATCAACATGCCAAATTCCTTAATCATCATTGTTACCAAGAATTCAAAACCATGTCACTTTCATAGTGGATTTTAAATAATAAAAAACTCATACCTGTTGTCGGCCTTAAGGCCTAGTGAATTATCAAGCATTAGACTTGATATCATATGACCTTTAATCAAAGCCATTTACTAGGACATAAAGCTCGATATACCCAATGCCTTTTGAAATTTAATAAGGTCTAATTCCATGCCAATATCAATGTACCATATATGCATGCCAATATCAATTGATTAAGGAAACCTGATAGGGTTTTCTTAAATCTAAAAACCAACTCCATTAGATGATTCCAAAAACCAAGTTAACTGAAAGAATTACCTGAATGAGGCTGAATAGAAAAAATGCAACTCTGATGTAGCTCAAAAACATTATCAATGCCATGATGTTAGAAATCTAAACATGCCAATACCAAATATAACTTGTCGATCACTTTAGCCTTGTAGCACAAAATGTCAAACCAAAATTATACCACCTGAAAATGGAAACATTATTTTGTAAACAAGATTCCTTATAATATACACAAGGAGTCAAGAGATCAGTACCATCAAAACCAACATCATAATGTTGAAGTCAAAACAAAGATAGAATATAAACAATGCAATTGATAATCAACCACAAAGATGTCAAACTGAAACACAATATTGTCATCAAGGACAAATACCAAAAGAGAAGCTCAACAATTACTTGCGTATGACATTAGTAGGCTTCACCAACTTAGGAAGATCTCTCATAGCCTATGAGGAACTTATCTTGATAATATTTTCAAAGTCTATATGACACATTCTTCTATGCCACAACCAACTTTCATCAACTTGAGCAATCAAACAACTTTTACTAGCAGAATTTAGATGAAAGATGTTACCTTTTGTTTTAGTACCTAAAGCAATCACATTTCCAAAACTTCCAAATATGCTACACTTTCCATCTTTGAATTGAAGATTATATCCCTTATCAACTATTTGTCCAAAACTCAAAATATTATGCTTCAAACCTTTAACATAAAGAAGATTATTAGTATTATGCTTACCATAAAAAGAAATACATCCTCTACCACATATTATACTACCATTGTTATCACCAAATCTTACAACACCGCCATATTACTTCTCCAGGCTTACAAATTTACTTTTATCACCTATCATGTGATGTGAACATCCACTGTAAGTTACCCATTCATCTTTTTCTTCAACTCGAGCAACTAGGGATTTCTCCACATTTTTACAACTAGCAGATTTAGTAGACACCAGATTATTTTCCTTGATAGCAATAAAAAAAAATCATCTTCAATTGCATTCGCTTATTAGATTCATCATTTGTCACACCTTCATCAACAACATAATAACACTTCTTTTGAAATTTACTTGGCTTAGGAACTCTTTTTGGAAACCTTGATGTAAATGGCCTATCTTATTGCAAGAAAAATATTTTATAGGTAACTTTACTTTATACTTACCTTCTCCTTTGGCTTCCCTTTTGACAATAAGTGCTTCAAGTTCATTTATTTCTCTTTCTTCTTCTTCAATCTATCTCGTTTCTTCCTCATACATGAATACCTTTCTAGAAGAACTTTCACCCAGATCATATCTCTGCTTGTCTCTCTTGGAAGTAGTAGCTTTAAATAGAGATTATATCTTTGGAAGGGCATCACCCAATTCACTCAACTCAAAATCAGTAAGTTTACCAATCAACATATATTTTATTATATTTGTTATAGTTCAGAGCTCCTCAATGGCTACAACTTTTATTTTGTATGCATCAGGAAAGGATCTAATCACTTTAGTAATAATCTATGATTCATCCACCTGTCCACCAACACATTTTATACCACACACAAGTTCATTCACTCTTTGCATGAAAGTAGTAATATTCTCATCATTACTCATTTTTCAATAGTTCATATTTCCCTTTTAGACTTTGTAGCTTAGCCATCTTCACATTAGCTTCACCTTCATATAAAGTTTCCAACTTTTTCTAGATCTCATAAGAAGTCTTCAAATCCATAAAAAAATTCATCTCATAATCATTCAAAGCACTCAACAATGCTTCCTTAGCCCTGATATTATACTAAACATCTCTAATCTCAATAGTAGTAGTAGGACCATTCTGAGGAATAAGATACCTATTTCTCGTAATGTTCGAGTCGGATTCACCAATTCATCTTAGATGACACTCCATTTGAGTCTTCCACGGGGAATAATTTGTTCCATCAAATCTCAGACTATCCTTCTTGTATGTCACCATCCCGGATCACCTCAAGATTTTAAACTTCTTCCAAGGAACCTGCTCTGATACCAATTGTTGGCAACACAAGGGTAGATAACTGAGAGGGGGGGGTGAATCAGCTATCACAGAGTTTTAAAATTATTAAACTTATTAACCCTTATTTTCAGATCTAATTAATAATAGTGAAAGCATGAATCAACAACACATCATAATCACACATAACACCAGGATTTTTGCATGGAAACCTAGTTAAGGGAAAAAACCACGGTGGAGGTTAATGCACAAGTTATACCCTGTTAAAAGTATAAGAATAAATGAGGAATGCACATGTATTCAAGCACATTGCCTAGAGCTCACCGATCAAAGGAAGACTCACTATCTTACAAAAAATATTCAGATTAAATCCATTTGAAGAATTTGAACTAAGAAAGTAGCATCTGCTAATGCTTGAGTACAATTCGGGTTAAGCACATGAACACTTCTTCACTCTTCTTCACACTCTTCTCTACTTTTGAATGATCCGATCCTTTTCACACATAGCACATGTACACTTCACATCATAAAAAATTCTCAAATGAAAAAAAAATCACATATATATATTTGCAACAAGAAATTACATCGCTATATGTTGGCTTCAACAAAATAATAGAATGAATGCAAACTGTCGGCCCAAAACAATAAAGATTATTTATGTGAATCAACCAAGGTCAACCATAATATAGTAGTAACCCAAAATAATATCCTTGAACACAAAACACCTTCAAATATTCTTCCTCGAAGATCCACAACACGCTTCAATCACCTTGTCGGCCATGAACATGAAAAACATGAACACACAAGAGAAAATATCAGATCGCGAGAACGATGATCAATGCAGACATGTAACATAGATATAACATGATCTTGAAACATCCATGAACACCATAGTAACATACACAACAACTTAGATTACTAGAATCACATTATCTTCTTCCATGAACACCATTTACAGTAACAAAATAACTGTCGAAATACAAAAAATCATAGCTTGCTCAAATATTCATGCACACCTCTGAAACTTTTGATGAATAAACTAGATAGGCTTGAAAAAAAACCTTTTAATCTAAAAATTCTCACTATCAACATATTGAAATTTCCTTAATATTGATCTTCACTACTTCATAGACAACCTATAACATATTTTATTACAATTTTCTCAATATCCTCAACATATACAGTCTTAAAGAAATTTATGTTAATAGTGTTGACATCAATGAAAACCACATATCCGCAACTCAACCACAACATCCAACAAAGGGTTTAAAGGTTTAGGGTTAAGTGTAGAGGGTTGAGGGTTAAGGGTTGAGGGTTGGTAGAGGGTAGAGGGTAGAGGGTTGAGGGTATAGGGTAGAGGGTTAAGGGTAGAGGGTAGACGGTTTAAGGGTTCAGAGTTTAAGGGTTAAGGGTAGAGGGTTTAGGGCTTAGGGTTTAGGTTTTAGGGTTTAGGGATTAGGTTTTATGGTTTAAGGGTAGAGTGTGTAGGGTTGAGAGAGAGAGGAGTTGAGGGTTTAAGGTAGAGGCTAGAGGTTAGAGGGTTTAAGGGTTTAGGGTTTAGGGTTTAAGGGTTCAAGGTTTAGGGTTTAGGGTTTAGGTTTTAAGTGTAGATGGTTTAAGAGTTAGGGTTTAACGGTTAAAGGTAGAGGGTAGAGGGTAGATGGTTGAGGGTTTTAGGGTTTAAGGGTAGAGGGTAGAGGGTAGAGGGTAGAGGGTAGAGAGAGAGAGGGTTGAGGGTTTAGGGTTTAGCGTAGAGGGTAGAGGGTTAAGGGTAGAGGGTAGAGAATTTAAGGTTTTAAGGGTTAAGGGTAGAGGGTTTAGGGTTTAGGGTTTAGGGATTACAATTTATAGTTTAAGGGTAGAGGGTGTAGGGTTTAGAGAGAGAGAGTTTATAGTTTAAGGTTAGAGAGAGTAGGGTTGAGGGATTATGGTAGAGGGATCAGTTGGGTTTAAAAGGGTTTAAGGGTTGAGGGTAGAGGGTATTGGGTGGAGGGTAGAGGATAGAGGTTTTAAGGGTTGAGGGTTGATGGTTGATGGTTTAGGGTTGAGGGTTTAAGGGTTTAAGGGTTGAGGGTATAAGGTTGAGGGATTAGGGTAGAGAGTTTAGTTGGGTTTAAGGGTTTAAGTATTGAGGGTATAGGGTTGAGAGATTAGGGTTGAGGGTAGAGTGTAGAGGGTATTGTGTTGAGAGTAGAGGGTAGAGGGTAGAGGGTTTAAGTTTCCCATCCCTCTATCTCCCACTCCCTCTCTTTCCCAATCCCTCCCTCAAGTGTTCCCCCACACCCTAATTGAATAACTCTCTCTCCCTCTCAAGTATATCTCTCTCTCAGGTCTCACTCCCTCCCATGCTACCTAGACTAATCTGTCTCACTCCAATTACATCTCTTACACTCCCTCTCTGTTAGGTCTCACATACCTCCCACCCTACCTAGAAAAATATATTTCACTTCAACCCCCTCTCCCACACTCCCTCTCTCTCTCTCCCCCTTTGGTATTTTTTTATCTCTTAAGTCTCATCCTTCCCAACCCCTCTCCCATTGTCAGGCTTTCCCCCCAACCTAACTGGACAACTCTTTATCCCTCTCAAGTCTCTATCGCTCATAGGTCTCACTCCCTACCACACTTCTTAGAATAATATCTCTCACTCCTATCCCATCTCTCTATATCTCAAGTCTCACTCCCTTCCTCTCTATATTTGGAAAAAAATCAACACAACACATTTGGCTCTCGCCAAATTTTATGAGCACCAAATTTGGCGAGTGTCAAATGTGTTTTTACCTTGAAATAGTAAAATAGGGGTTGAACCCATTATTGAGGCCTACATGCTTCTACATCTGTTTGGTTCAACACTTTATTTGACTCATAAATACCTTTTTTATGCAATTGAATCCATGTTGTACCAATCTATGCTTGATCCATCACCTTTTTACCACCAATTTGCATGCTATATAATGTAGAAGAAGACATTTTGAATTTTCTACATCATTTTACATTATCTCAAGTAATATATTCATTTTGGTAATATTTAAATGTTTATATTTAGTATATTTTTTTGTTTTTGACAATATAAACTAAAATCCTTTCATAATTTTATTAATCATAACAATTGGACATAGAATTCAACATTGAATTAGATGGGAGTTGCATAAAAAAGTTTAATTTTTATGAGTTTGAAGAAAAAAATGAAAAACATGACATAATTTAGATGAATTCATGTTAAAATTATATAAACGACATCAAATTAACACAAATTTTCTTATGAATTCTATTTTCATTGCTTATAGTAGTCAATTATCAGCATGGCTAGTGGAATTCACTCTATTTCATTTTAGGTAGATGTTTATATTGAATTTTTTAATTTTTTTTTGACAATTTATAGACCATTCATTTGATGATTTTATTAATCTTCATTGTTACACATAGAATTCAACATTAAATTAGATGGATATTGCATTTAAAAGTTTAATTTTTAGGATTTTGAAGATAAAAAATGGAAAAGACGACATAATAGATTCAAATTCATTATTAGTGATGGTTGTGGGAAATTTTTTATTTTCAAATAATTTGGAAAGCTTAAGACCTTTCATCAATGTCAATGCAATTTTCCATTATTATTTTTGTGCCATAAAAAATTCACCTTCATCATGTGCTTAGATAAATTCAAGTGACTTGACATAGTTGTTAATGCAAGTTTCCATTCATTCATACCATTTAAATTTCTAAGAAATAAAAAAGGGAAAATTTTGTGTAATTGAAAATGATTTTTGTCTTTCTAAGTTACCTCATTGCCAAAGAAATAGTGAATAATTCCAAGATATAGCATCGCAAACCCTTCTTTGAATTCATGTTCTTCATGGCTTGGTTGATAATCACAATATGGTTTTGACAACAATAAGCACAAGATTCTCTAGTTTCCAAAGGTTGCAACAACTTATACCATGGGTTAGACACTTATTTGCTCCTAAGAACTTGTCCACATTCAAAATACTCCCCTCAAACCCTTCTTAACATTGACCAATGCTTACATGAATCAATTTTGTAAAAATCCCTCAAAGTACTAGGTTTTACACAGTATAGTTGCAAAAAGAAAAAAAAATTCCTCAATAACTCACACAAAATGATGATTTGGCAACCCTCCTTTTGTCAACACATGCATATAGGCCTACAAAAAATTAGTACCAAGTTCCATATATTTTCACCAGACGAATCAAAATTTATGGGTTTTTTGAAGCTTGCTATAAACCCTAGGTTGGGGACAACAATGTTTGATAAGTTACATTAGTGATTAAATGTAAAGTAATGATTTGAGTTTTAAAGATATGCAATGCAACGTAATCAGTGATATGAATATGTTTCATAAAATGCTTGGTGTGTTTCATAAAATGTAATCTAATCAACGGTATGGATATGTTTGAAAAAATGCATTACTTACTTTTCTTGTGGTATGGAGGTAGACATGTATGAATTTTTTTGTAGAATAGACATGTTTGATAAGATGCATTGGTAAACATGATCAGACAAAAAGGTAGCATAAAATAAGGTAGTGAGCTATTTGAAAGAATTCCTCAAAGAAATGTGGTCTCATGTTGATGTCCATCACCATGAGACCACATTTCTTGGAGGCATTTTTCTGAAAAACTGCCTTCTTTCATAAAATTATTTGGTAGACATGTATGAAAAAGGCTAAGGTATACATGTATGAAAAATGTTGTAGCATAGACATGTTTGATAAGATTATTTAGTAGACATGTATGAAATTTTTTGTAGCATAGACATGTTTGATGAAATGTAATATAATCAATGATATCAACATGTTTCATAAAATGCATTACTTACTTTTGTTCTACGTGTGTTTGTGAACACGTAGCATTCAACGTCATGAAAAGGAAATGACCAAAGTCTAGATAACACTAGAAGAATGTGAAATTTAAAAATGCAAGAAGAAGAGAATAAAAACTTGTAGCTCGTGAAGCAAAGGAATTGCAGCCCATACAACAAGAAATTCCCATGCAATCTAAGAGAGATGTCCAATTGGCAACACAAAGGGCATGAATGAAAAAAATTCATGGGAGGAAACAAATGGATCCCAAAGTTGGGGGCACATCATTAACCATAGGTGAAGTTCAATGTACATCTCCAGTTAAAGATACACCATCAACAACATGTGGTTTTTGAAGTACATCGGAAATCACATCTATAGTTGAAGACACACCATCAACAACATTGGGTTTTGAAAGTACATAAGCAAACACATCTCTATTTGAATGCACTCCACAAATGACATCTCAAGTTGGAGGTACAACATCATTTACATTTCCATCTCAAGGTATGTCACCAATTCTACCTCCGATTAAAGGTAGATGATCTATCCTTGATGTTGTTGAATTTCCTAATGTTGACACAAATTTAAATTTGAGAACTCCTCATAGATTTTTGCATACAAAACCTAAATTTTTGATTGATATTGATTCCAATGTTTTGAAATGGATGCCTAATAATATTCCAAAACGTACATGTCAAAGATATGCACAAAGGATATGGAGTTTATTTTTTGAGAAGCTAAGTGAAGGTGGAAGATTCCAACTATTTGTTGAAAAGATGAGGCAACTCAAATTTAGGCCCACCATGAAGGATCTTGGGCTAAGAGTTTCAAATGACTCAAGTGAAAATTCAATTGTAAAAAACTTGATGAGTGCATATGAGAGTGTGGGTTCTACGTCACACACGAAGGATAGTTGTGCCACATGACGTGTGATGACAATAACATTTTTAAGTAGTCAAATAAGGAATAAGGTGAACTTTACAAAGACAACTGAGTCTTTGAAAATAAGTAGATCATCTCTAATGAGAGCCAAAAGAAGGTGTGAAAGAGTGGACGATCCAAATAGAAATGAGTTATGGGCATTCTCAGGTAGAGTGCCACGTAAAGATAAAGGAATTTATCAAGCCTTGAGATCTATAATAGTATATTATTGGAAGGATAACACAAGGACCTCTCCCAATCAAAGAGATGTTGCAAGAAGGAGAATTGGTAGTCAAATCCATGAGCCAAATCCAAAGCATTATTTGGATACTACTCAAACCCAATTTTTTAATGATTTTGTATAGAAGTTTTTCAAATTAAAATATGTCAAAGGTATTTTGAAATGCTAAAGACTTTTTATGTCAAAATAAATCACACACGCACTACTTGTTGTTGTAGACCTTAAATATTGAGTTTTCTAACCATTATGATGTTTATCGATGTATATGTGTAGATATACATACTAACAATGTTTTGCAGGAATGTAACATAAGGCCTCTACCTAAATCCTCAAGGGAATTCTCATCTTCCGTTTTATGTGAAAGAGTGGATGATAAATTTTTTTACAAGAAGTCAGGTTTGGATGACACATGTGATCATTGTGGTGGCATGAAACATTTTCCAATTTTCCAACACATGGCTAGTACACACACAATTGGAAATAGAATTTTGGAATTCGGAAAATACAAGATAGTGGCCTACAGTCTAAAATATGGGAAAGAAGAAAAGAAGTGTGAATTGGTCAGTGATAAGATTCCAATGTATCAGTTTATGGGAATTTTTTCATGATCAGGTGGTCTATGAGTATGTAAGGCATACACATAGAGCTTGATGGTTGGAATCACAGTTCAAGTTATGCAAGGGAACATTTCCACTTTATAGCATCATTTCAGTTGCCAACTTCATGGAGAACTACACACTACAACCATAGAAAAAGTTGAAATCACAATACTGCAACTCCATGTAGGCTGCTATATTTGTGCATATAGCATTCATTCATGCAAATGATAGTACAAAATATAACATGAAATTATTGAGGGAGTATCACTTTTACACCAGTGATGATCGCACACATTCTATAGAGTTTGTGCAAGGTTTATTTCACATGTTCTATGTTGATCTAGCTAGTAGGGTCATATCATTCAGTCAGCATATCATAGTTAGATAACTGCATATTGTAATTAAAGAACTCCAAAAAATTTTACTAGTTGAGCAGTATGCATAGGATTAGTGGTGTTCCCCATATGTGGAACTTCTTAGAGGTTGGACATGCAAAGAGGGAGCATGATGGAGTAGGTGCATGTATCAAAAGAGCCTTAGCATGATAAGAGTTAAAGGACAAAGTCAATGTAAATTTTACAGATGCAAGATCAATTATCAAGTGGTGCGATCATGTAATGGATCTAAGTAGTGAAGGTGATTCTTTAGTTTGTATATTTTTTCATTTAGTAGATGATACTAAAATTGAAAAATATGAGGATTATTGTACACTAATAGGATCAAGCGAGCTACACTCTTTTAGAAGCTCCAATGTAGGTAGATGGACTATCCATTCGTGAAAGATGGCTTGTATTTGTTTTGCATGTACACTTCAAGCATGGAATGATTGCAAGTTAATAAAGTGGGTTGACGAATAGTATGTAAGGAGTCTATCCCCACTTGACACTTATCCGTTGACTTTGATCATGTATCGGACCTACTAGAACTAGGTAATATATCTTACTTTCATGTTTTATTTTGATGTTCATTAAATACATCTAACAAGATGGACATATCAATGCAAGGCATCTTTATGTAGTGATTGCAGATGAGGACAATGAAGAGGGTATATATTATTAGCTTTGTCATTGTACTAAGGCCAAAAAGAAATTGGAGGCCCCAATTATAGATGGAAAAAACATAGAATATCCTATAGGTCTGGTGGTTGTTACTAGAACATGGTGTTGATGGTGAAAATGACACAAACAACGTTAAAATAAAATATTTCTACTCTATTTATCTTGAAAAAGAAAGAAAACATATAGTAGCCTAACTCCCAAGGTCCTGGTAGTTGGTTCTCAACTGTCTAGTGTCACTAGATTGGTTCATGCAACTATAATATTCAGGGGGCCTGTGCTGGTGACAAAGAATACAAGCAATGACTTGTTCATAGAGCTATTCTTCACAATGAAAGGGTTTTTAAAATAAAAGAAAAAGATAAATCAGAGGGTAAATCAATGAACATGAATCAAAATTATCTAGCATCCAAACATATATCTTCAACAATGATTTTTTTCCAACAGATCAAGAAAACCAAAGCATGACACAATTTATAGAATAATCCATACTATTGCATGCATCTAAGGTGCTTATTTTAACATCACAATTCACATATCACAACTATTTCAAAGATTCCAAAAAGAACACACATTCATTCATTGCCAAGATCATAGATCAACAAACTTCAATAAATCCAATTCGCCGATAATCTAATGAGATAATCCTTAAATCTGGCTTCTTCTAATGAATTTCATCACATAAGAAACAATCATGCTTCAACACAATCACTAGCATACAGATATATTATAACTCATTAACCTTATCAAGTAAAACAACTTAATTCTAACACCATATTGCGTAAACCTGTAATTTTATTTAACTCTAAAATGAAGTACAATGTATCTTTGTAAAACTATCAAAAAAGTTCTATATCCTACAATCAGGTGGCCAATTCTATTTTTTATAATATGATACCCCAAGGTTATTTATATAAATACAAAAATATGAACTCCTCTTCTATTTTAAGTTGACCCACCCTTTTAGGGATTACAATTATCTTTGGAAACTTAGTTAAACTGGAAGAAACGAGAATAGGAGAGAAGAAAACCATGCACTTCAAAAACTGCCAGTGCTGCATGCAACATGCAAAGAAGGAGAAAGCCATGCATGCAAAGTTTTCTCAGCCATGTACTCATCAAAACTAGAGAAGACTTGTTGTAGTATGTCCAATTCAGGCCCATCCACCCAGCTGTCTTCAAACTTAATTCTTTCCAACTCCGCTACAACAAACCCTCTCATATCCTCCAGCTTTGTCAATTCTCTCTTAGCTACCCTTATCTCTTCTTTGATGTCCATCAATCGATCTATCAGAAAATATTCACCATTATCTCCTCTCTGCATGACCTCTTTAAACCTTTCATTCCGTTTCTCCTTTATCTGGCTTAAAGGTAGGCCTTCCTTTTCTAGTACCTCCATGTTCACAATAATGGCAAGAATGGCTTCCAAATCCTCAAACTGTATCCTCAGATCCTTAACAGAATCTTGAACTTCGTTTCTATATTTATACAAAAAATCTGATCCAAATTAGAGTATACAAGAATTATTCTCCAATAAATCCTTATTATCTTCTTCTAGTATCGATTTTTCCAGGAGAGTAGTTTTTGGCAATTTATTAACTTCTTTTGATTTCTGGTTGTACCCTTTGTACTCCTCCTCCTGTGCTTCCAATGTTTTAACATATTGATTCATTTCTTCTATTAGTCCCTCATTTACTTTGTAGATCTTGAAACCATCTTCCAATACTTTATTTATTTCTTGATTCAAATTATCGACTCATCGATCCAACATTTCTGCCTTGCCCCTCACATGTTCCAAATCATCTACTTCCTTCTTGCTCAACAAAACTGGAGTCTCAATCATAGCAACCTGTTGTGATCTTGGAGTAGAAACATTCTTAAGGAAAACATGCAATTGATCTAATTGAGCCTTAAGCTCATCCTTCATTTGTTTTTCCTTCAACATCCCTGACATGGTTGAGGATGCTACCACATCAATTAAATTCATTTGTTGATCTCTGATAGGTCTCCTAAAATTCACAATGCCTAGCTGATAATATGTTAATTACATATCTCCCACCTCCTTGTCTATCATAGGTATAGAACATTCAGCCATAATTTCTCCCTTGTCAGTTAGCCTAGTAGAATGCAGGATCTTGGCCTTCTTTTTAGGCCTTTCCCTCTCAATCTCCTTCATCATATCCTTCCAATTGAGAGGTTGAGAAGGTGTCGGTGTTATTTTTTGAAGGTCTAATTTCAACCAAGTTAGAGCACCTAGAGTAATAATCATCATAGTTGAAGAAGAGGAGAAGATAGCTACAAGAGGTTGCACATGAACTTGAGGTTGAGAATCAACCCTCTGTTACTGTTGTTGCTCTTGCTCCACACTTTTTTGTGCCAACTTTTTAGCTTCCTCCTTATCTTTTTGCTCTTGTACTCTCTTATCTTCTTCCTCTTTCTTCAACCTTTATTCTTCTAATCTTTCCTTCTCCAATTCCCTTTTTCTTTCTTCCCCTAAAGCTTTAAGCTTTTCTGTATCTTCTTAATTTTTGATCAGTTCTTCGACCTCTTTCTGCTTTTGTAATCTTTATGCTTCCTCTTCCTTTCTGTGAGCTTCTTCAACAAGTTTTAACTTAGCTACGAGAACTTCTCTCTCCCTTCGGTGTCTTGCCTTTTCTTCCTCAAGCTCATGAATTTTCTGTATCAATTCTAATTTATCATTTTCCTCCTTAACCTTGAGCTCATTCTCTTTTTTCCTATACTACTTCTCTACTTCATCAGCTTTTGATTTAGCTTCTATGTGCTACTGCTGTAATAGGGCATCAAATTGTGTCTTGGCATCAATCAACTTTTGTTTCTCTATTGCTGCTTGATCATCAACAACCTTCTTGGCTTCTTCAAATAATGCCCACTGATGCTCCTTTGTCAACACCTGTTCAGTATCCTCCTCTAGAGGCATATTCTCTAGCACATCCCTCTTCGACAGAGTCTCATATGAATCTATTCCACTATCATGAATTTCTACCTCTTCTTCTTTTCCCTTACTGGATTCAACAATATTATGAAGAGTCCCTTTTTTCACTTCTTCACTTTTCTTCTTTGCAAGTGGAACTTGAGTAGAGGACTCCCCTAATGCAGGTGTTGAAGCAACCAATCCTATTTGGGTATCTCCCTCTTGTGTCTCGGGCTAATCAACTGCTGCCTCAAGCTCTATTTCTTCAATGTCTAGAGGGAGGAACTCCAAAGGCTCTTGGGAGGTGACTTTCTTTTGATCCTTTTATACCCTTTCCCCTTTTTAGGAGCTGGTCCTTGAGGAGTTTTGGTTCTTAGAACCACCCATTGAATGCTTCTATCCAAGACTGCTCGCCCTATCTGCTTAATGTCAATAGTTTCCTCACTATCCCAATCAATTGGATCCAAGCTCTTAGTCCCAATGTTTAAAGCTTAATACGATGGATCCAATACAACTCCATCATCCACCAATGTGTCAGGAATGTCATTTATGATTCCAAGCTCTACCAAAAGTGAGACATGTAACCTCTCATGATTCTTCTTTTTGAGTTCATACTCATGCTACCAGTCACTTCATAAATCTTCCAATAAATTGAATTATTTATCAAACACAGAGGGTAGCAAGGAATTCATTTTATTCTTCGAGTCAAAGTACCTCTGAGCTATATACAAACCTAGTTTTAGATGTATCAATTCACTACACACTACCTTTGCTCCCACCAGATGCTGAAAAATGTATTCACCCAACTTCATGGGGAACTTATGACATCCTATTTTGTGTTTCAATCCAAATCGGGCATTAATCCCTAGAGATTGATAAACAAATTCCATCAGTACTATCCTATTATTTTAACATCTGGGCAACAAATGTGGATGAACTTCAAACCCACCTAGTCTGAAGTATGTGAACTTGGGGTATTGAATGTACCAACATCCCCATTCAGTGATAAATGCCATAGCTTCTTGGCTCAGTCTGTACCCAACATCTCCATTGAGATGGTTAGTGATCACATATAGAAATGCGTCATTAACCCTTCTGAATTGAGTCTTAGCAACCTATAGGGACAGTTGGTTATAATGATCCCACACTTTCTTCTGTCCCTCAACCTCTCCTATTATCCCCACTCTGTTTAGACCTGGGAAGATATCTACTCTTACTGCTGCATACACAATATAAGAAGTCATGAAGAAGCATTTAGTTTCCTTAATGCTGGTCAATTGATCATGAATCACATCTAAAACAATCATCGACCAATCAAATTGTTGAGTGCCATTTAAGATTATTTGAATAAAGGGAAACATCCACCCCTTGAAATGAAAGGCATCTCTCTTCGCAAAGGACCTAGACAACATCATTATTAAATATGATACTTATTTATAAAAATCTACCCTCTTTGGTTGGTCTGAGAGCTTGGTTAGAGACTTCTTCTCTATCTTTAACTACCTTTTGTTCAAGTGAGACTTGTTGGATTCCTTGTAATTGCTATATTTCTCAAGGGCCTCTACCTCAGTTAACTGCACCAATTTCTTTAGATCCGAGACACTAAACATATTTTGAAACATTTGAGGAGTGAGATCAATGATTACATTATCTTGTGAATCCATGTATTGTCGGGTAGCCAGATTGTAGGCTCCTACAGCTGTCATGATTAACTCTGGGCATTGGATTGATAGAGGAAATAGGGTGATATGAGCCAAACCAGAATCCACTATTCTTTTAGTTCTAGGTGTCACATCCTCATTGAATGTATCAACATATGATTTATCAAAGTTGTATTTGCCCAGATTTGTATTAGTTATGTCATACCAATCTGATTCTACTTTTCTTGCAATGGCAATAGGACTCCTGTGGTTATACCTCATGGTATAAGGTAATTCTTCTGGATTTATGTTCTTGGGCTTAGCTATTGCCTTTGATGTCCCTGTAGGCCGGTTCCTTTGGACAACTTATCCTAAGGTTCCTGACATTCTTTATCTTTCCTAGAACAAAACCTCTAGTTAGATCCTTGAAGAAACATCTCAAAATGTGTCTTAAAATCATACCTTTCATACATACACCAGAGGCGTAACTAGGCAGAAAAAATCCCAAACAATCCCTTTTTAACATAGTATCAGGCTCGAAGCCTAGAATGCTATTGATTTTTCACTAACAAGAAGCGGGCTCAGAGTCGAAACCAGAATGGTGATCGGAACTGGAACCGGAATGGAAACGATTTTAGTTTCTTTCAGATTTTCCATTTTCATATTCCGTTTCGGATCCGGTTCCACTTTCGACTAGGTTATCATTATTTTAAAATAAAGCTTCCCACTATAAGCGGAGTCAGAGACAGGATGGAAAATGGAATTGACAGTAATTATAACATACGCCCAAAATCTAAATTTATTCTGATCCCGCTTCCGCCTAGGTTGACCATGACATCATAAATGATTTTAACAACTTAATGCATATCCTCCTGATTAAAGACTAGGTCATATCAAATGAAAAGGGGCTAACATATAACATGATAAGACCATCCCCATATGACCGAGGGCGACTGTAATTTTAGGGCATCATATTTAAAATTTGAAAACGTGAAATACAAAAATGCATCTAAACCCTAATCTAAAAACCCGAGATAAAAACTAGGGCACGAATTTAACCATTTCTATTTTAACCAAATGAATGCACAACAAAAACACTAAGTAAAAACAAGATTTAAACAACCCTAACTCACTGTAAAACCTGAATTTAATCTATCTCATTATAAAAAACCCTAATTTAATCTACGCAATTAAAACCTAAAGCAGCACGACGTGATCATGACAAAACATGGAAGCGACCATGCTCTAAAACAAAAAAAACTAGAAAGAAAAGCAAATAAATAAACAAATAAAGAACAACAAACAAATAAAGGAAGAACAACAAAACATAACACGAACCTGCCCAAAGCAAAAATGATCTAACACGAATAGAAAAAAGAAAATATGAAAGTAAATAAAAGAAGAACGAAAATAGGAACCCTACCTTGAACAGAATAAAAAGACAAACCGTCTGAAGAAATCCACTAGCAACTATCTCCTCTTCTTTCAATCGATTCACTCCAGAAAAACTCGACTGCTGCTCTACTTTTCTCTTCCATTTCTTAACAACAATAATGATAACTACATGTTTAATCCCTAATTAATGCAAAAACTAGCATTTTCACACATGCCTAGCACCTATCATTAATGTTGTTAATGGAGTAGAGCTGAGTCGGAATTGGAGAAGAACTAGCCCATTACTGATGTGTGACTTTAGTAAAAAGTCAACAACCAAAACCCAATGGGAGCAGAATCGGAAATGAAAACGGATCTAGAAATTTGAGTATTTTCCCAACTTGGTTCCCATCCCGGGTCCGGTTCCGCCAACAAAGAGAAAAGCGAAACAAAATAAAAATATAAAACAAAATGACCGACACAAGAAAACACAACATAAAAGCTTAGTCTAAAATAAAAGTCCAAAAAGTGGAGGCGGTGATGAAATGAATTTTGATTTTGAAAATTCAAATAAATACTGACTTAACTTCCACTCCGACTCCGACTTCGACAAAGACAAAATAAAAGGTCAAAAAGAAAGACTGTCGGGATGGGGATTGGAATGAGTTTTAAAACCCGATTCAGTTCTGGTTCTGGTTCCGATAGACTAAACCAAGGAAAAACAAAGTGTTGGAAACAAAAGACTCCAAACTTTGTTTGAAAATCAACAAAAGATAAAAACATAAAAGAGGGACCCATTTTGACCAAGGAAAAAGATGGGGTGGTTATGCAAGGTATAACAAATGGAGACTCGGATGGAAAAATGGTTTACCCATTTTCAAGATACCCAAAGAAAATTTCAGTCACCCTAAAAGTACTTGGTTTATGAAGCATACGAACTTGAATAAAATCAGATATATGTAGGATAAGTTTGAGCTAGAATCTCAGATGTATGTGCTCATGAGTTATTTCTGAATCTATGTGTGTTCATATATTGTTTATCATTCTTTGTAGATACTTTCTCTATTCGTGAACAACTATACCTAAGATTCAAGCTACATAGGTTGAGTCCTTTAACTATCATGCAATAAAATCTTGGGAATTGCTCCGCTGCCAGACAAGCGTCCATAGCCCCGATGGAGATACCTCTAGTTCTCTGAAAGCATTGCTCTACTACTAGCTAGGCATCCATATCCCCAATAGAGATACTTGATTACCCACTTGATATTGAGTTTGCCTTCTTCTTTCTTCTTTTTCTTTTTTTCATTATCATTTTTTTGAAGGCTTTCTTGTGGAAATATTTTATGCACCTTCCTCAATACTCAAACATAATGTATCTGAAATGTGGGTTGAGAACTACAATGGATTTAATAATAGTCTTGGAATCAGATTTTTTCACCTCAATCAAAGGGCAGAGCTACTCCAAAACACATAGGTATTTATTTAGGTAGATGTTTTTCTAATTTGGTAATAGATCTTTGATCACAATTCATGAGATATTCATAATGTATCTTCTATCCTTAATAGCTTTTCCAACCCAAACTAGAATGATCATAAAACATGAGTTTCAAAATGAAATCCTTTTCAATGATGATGATGAAAATACCTAAACCAATTTCTTTCCTAGTACCAGTAGCATACTTTGAATAACAACCCCTTGACTTGAAATGAACAAAATGAAGATCCCCAATGAAACAAGACAAAAGAAAACAAACAAACAAAAATTAAAATAGAAACTTAATTACATATAATACAGTATAATACATTTTATTTAAAACATCAGACCTTCCTATACACCAAAATAGTGCTTGAGAAACTGACCATTAACTGGTAATGGAATAGGCTCTCCTATTAAGGTACTCAAATGAAAAGCATTCTCGCATAATATTTCAGCCACTTGATAAGGACCTAACCAAAGTCTATCAAACTTCTGATGATCTCCTTTCTTCTCTTTGGCTTATCCCATAATAACACAATATTTGATATCCTAAAAGCTTTTATCTTGGTTCTTTTGTCAAACCAACATTTGACAACAACCTGATGTTTAGAGAATTGTTGCAAAGCAACATATCTTTGCTCTTCCATGTTTAGTAAATTAAGTAGTCTAACCTCAATCCTATCATCCTTGGTATAAAATTCCTTCATGAACTTAAGAACATGTATCTGTAAATGGATCGAGAAGATTGGATCTTGGCCATAGACTAACTTAAAAGGTGGGTTTCCTAGAGCTTCTTTGATTTTGGTTTGATCTGCCCATAAGGCAAATCTCAACTAGGTGTGCCAGTCCCTAGGATTGTTTTCTAACAGCTTTCTTATAACTTCCAACAAGTTTTTATTTGTGGACTCAACCACTCCATTTCCCTGAGGGTAGTAATTGGAAGAATATTTTAAAACAATTTTATGCTCATATGCCCATGAAATGAATTCAGCAGAAGAAAAAGCAGGGCCATTATCACATACTAGAGCAAATGGAACTCCAAACCTGGTTGTGATGTTCTTAGTCAGATTCTTGATGAGCACCTCTGTAGTGCTATTCTTGCAAGGTTGGGCCTCAGTCCAACATGTGCAGTAGTCAGTTGCAGTCAAAATGAATTTATGACCTGCAGAAGAATTTGGATTAATTATGCCTACAAAATCAAGTGCCCATTTAGCAAATGGCCTTACCTCATATACTGGTTGTAGGGTCGTTGCAGGATTTATTTCTCTAGGTGCAAAAGTTTGGCATAAATGACAAGTCCTACAATTCTAATGTGCATCTCTAAATACATAAGGTCAATAATAGCCTAATCTTAGAATTTGATGAGCCAAAGAATTAGCAGAACCATGCACTATTTCATGCCTTCCATGAAACTCAGAAATAACATGCTTAGCCTCCTGCTAATCCAAACAACGTAGGTAAATTCTTTGAAAATTATTTCTATAAATAGATCCCCCTTTAAGCATGTAATGATCACTCTTCATCCTCAATGCTCTCCTTTGAGTAGCATTCATTCCCTTTGGACATCTATTGTTGAGGAGGAAGAAAATCAAATCTGTATACTAGGGATCCTTAGTGAATGATTGGATAGTGTACTGTTGACAAGTAGTATTTTTGTCCACATCAGCCATTGCTTTTGATAAACCTTGTCCTCAAACAAGCTTCATTGGTTGAATTTCTAAGTCAAAATCCTATAAGATTTCTATCCAATTCCCTCTTCATTCTCCCAATTCACTTTGCATCAGAAGGGAATTCATAGCTGGATTTGGTACTATGGCAATTACTTGACTTTGAATTATGTAATGTATGAACTTCTTTACTGCTCGTACTAAAGCAAAGGCTTGTTTTTCTAGTGGTGAATACCTCACTTCTGCATTCTTAAATAGAGAGCTCATAAAGGTAATAGGTCTTTCCTCACTCTCTTCTCTTCCCCGTGTTAAAATGGCTGCACATGAATGGTCAGATGTAAAATAATAGATGTAAAAAGCTTTAAGATAATCTGGGCTTGTCAAAATAGGTGCCTCAGATATAGACTGTTTAATCTGCATGAAAGCAGATTTAGCCTCTTCACTCCACTCAATTTTTGCATCTTTCTTCATCATTTCATTTAAAGGTTTAACAATCTCTGCAAAACCTATTATGAACTTTCTAACAAAATTGATCCCTCCAAAGAAGGACCTCATTTCTTTCTTGCTGCCTGGCTTTGTCAATTTCAAGATGGCCTCTACTCGGTTAGGATCTATAGATATCCCTTCCTTTGATATAATGTGACCTAAGAGTTTCCCTTCAGATACTCCAAACACACATTTCTTTGGATTAAAAGAAACACCATAACTTATACATTTCTTTAGAACCTTTTCCAAGTCAGCAACATGGTCTTCTCTATTCGTAGAGAAGATGGTTAAATCATCTACATAAATGATTATAAATTTTCCTATCAGATCCTTGAAAGCTACATCCATTGCTCTTTGGGAAGTAGCTCCAATATTTATGAGGCTGAATGGCATTCTCTTGTAAGAAAATTTCCCCCATTTAGTGGCGAAAGTAGTCTTCATCCTATCCTCATGACTAACCAAGACCTGATTGTATCCAGAATAACCATCCAAGAATGACATCAACTATGATCCATTAACCTTTTGTAATAATTCATCAAGAGAAGGTAATGGATAATTATCTTTCTTAGAGGCCTTGTTTAGATTCCTAAAATCCACACATTACCTAATCTCACCATTCTTCTTACGCACAGGAACTAAATTAGCCACCTAGGTAGAATGTCTAATCGGAAAGATTATTCTAGCAGATAAATTTTTTTGTACCTCTTTCTGGATCAAGGGCTCAATCAAAGCATTGACCGAACATTGCTTCTAGAAAAAAGGCTTGGCTTTTGGCTTGAGAGGAATGGTGTGAGTGATCACTGAAGTGTCAAAAATTTTCAAATCATCATAACTCCAAGAAATAGCTTCAATGTTCTGCTCCAAGACCTTGATTATCTTGTCCTTGATTACCTGAGGACAAGTATTTCCTATAAGAACATTTCTTTTTGGGCCTGAGTGAGTCAAATTAACAAATTCATACTTACCTCCCTCACTCTCTGTAGGCACCCTTTGACGAGCCCGTGGGTCTGAGTCAAATATCCTCTCCAAAGCAACCATCCCCTTCAGAATGTCATTACTTTTTAAATCCAATATCCCTTCTGGACTCTCTTTCTCAAGATCCTAATCTCCCCGATCTCTTTTAGATTCATCTATTATCTGCCCTTGAAAAACATCAGAATTTTCCAAAAAGGCCAATATGTGTTGATCATCATCAAATACCTGAAAGTGTCGAACATTATCCGGAACAACTAGGACTGAAATCAACTCAACTAAAAATCTCTTTAGATCAGAGTCTTGCATGGGTTCCAAGGTACTAGCAGCAACAACAAGCACATCTATAATTTGATTGGCTTCTCTAGGGATGAGACTAATCCCAAAAGCATCAAAATCTTCAATTAAATTCCAAACTCTATTTTTGTATGCAGCTAGTCTTTTGTTATGACATGTATATTGGCTACGTACCTGTTTTACAATCACCTCAGAATCTCCCATAAATGTGAGAGCAATAACCTTCTTCTTGTGAGAAAACATAAGACCTTGAGCAATTGCTTCATACTCAACAACATTGTTTGTGAAACCAAACTATAATCTATAAGAAGCAAAGTAAGTTTTTCCTTTCAAATTGGTTAGTTCAATCCCTACTCCACTTCTTGCTTTAAATTTGGAACCATCAAATTTAAGAGTCCGTAATTGGTATTTGGTTGGGATTTCTTTCTTTTTAGGGACAACAGTGGATGAATTACTTAAAATGTGTGGTGGCTCAAAATTTTGCTGGTCATCAGAAATTGGCTTGGGGCAAAGCTCACTTGAGGATTTTTCTATGTTTTCAGCATGCTCATAAATCACTTCCTGAACAACCTCTTGAGTTAAATTGCAATCCAACTCATCTCTCAGCAATGCTCTAGGCATTACAAAGTATTTGGAGTAGATGTATCAGATGGGAATTGAGACACCTCAGCCTCTTCTTGAGTTTTAGAACATAAAACTTGAGTCTGCCCTACTGGTGAGGAAACTTCCTCTTGAGAAAAACTAGCCCGAGTAAGAATGGTAGCATCCTTAACTTTGAAAGAAAACTCATTGATGGGGGTCGGGAGTTCTTCTTGACATAATTGTTGGGGCAGTTCTACATGGCTGAAGATATCTAAGCATGATTGGCATGTTAACTCTGAATGATTATGATAATGAATCTTACACCAATTAGGAAGTAATAAACTACTCAGATCAGTTTCATCTCCTAAAACCAGCTAGTCTTGTTGCAACTTCCTTATCAGAACTTGTTGATTGATGCATATCATTGAGTCACTATGTCCTAGGGGCAATGTATCCCCAGGATTAAGCATAGAGAAAGTAAGGACTTCCTCTTGTTTGTAAAATCCTATCTCACTCTCAAAGTATGCTACTTCATTTGAAGCATCATACTCTATGATCATATGCTTGAGTCTTGGTTCACTTTCAATCCTTATTTGTGTTGCAACTCCTTTCCATGGTAACCACATGTGAGAGAAATCCAAGGATAGATATCCCCCTATGCTTTTCATTAGCTCTCAACTTAGGAGCATACCATATGTTTATGGGATATTAGGTACTTGGATATCTATGTAGGTCGGGATCCTTGGATCTGATCCAACTTGCACATGCATGTTCTTTAGTTCTCCTACAACATTGAGTTTAGTTTTATCCAACTGAATCACCTTCTTATTGGTTGGGATAGGACTTAATCCTAACTTTTTACATATCGAAAAAAGGCATGACATTTACCGATGCTCCAGAATCCAAGAAAACAATTATGTAAATTCTTTCCAAAAATTCTTAAACTTAATAGAAAAGGTGGGGTATTGGTCTTACCTTTATAAATGGCTGCATTTGTCTCCTTTGCTAGAGTCACTTTACATTTTCTCTTTAAGTGATCAACTTCTTCCAAAGCCTTCAACATGACTTCTCATTGAGCTAGGCACCACTTCATGATGGCAAAGAATGACAATGATGTCTTCTACCTCTGTAATTCTATAATAAAATCAAACTCCGAGTCATTCACAATTTGATATTTAGGAAAAGGAGGCGGATTACCTCTATTTTGAGAATCAGAAGGTCCCTTTGGTGGTGGCAGATTGTTATTTGCATTCTGGTTAGGTGGGACCATGTTGTTGGGAGGTGCAGATGTAGTAAATTGCCCCTTATTTTGATTTCTCAGAAAGTGACCACCTTTAGATTGAAAAGCTTGGGCATCATATACATCCTCCTCTAGCCCATTGTCTCCTTGCATGGGGAATTGATACTTCTCTTCAATTGTCTCATAAGTCATAGCAATACTTACTGGCCCATTATCCTGATTGGAATTTCCCAGTGGAGGATGAGCATCAGCTTGTGCAATCTTTACAATCTTCTCCATTTTTGGGCAATTAACCTCATAATTAGCACCAAGCATTATGTGGTATCTCCTCACCTGGCTAATAGTTATGGGGAACTCCCCCACTATTAGGTCCAGTATTCCACTACCTATTGTTGTTATTGAACGTCCGGTTATATCCTCTATTTTGATTTTGGTAATTTTGGTTAGAGGAATTTTGATTCTGAAAGTTGCAATTGGTGTTTTGACTCCCATTCTAATTGGAGTAATTTCCTTGGTTGTTGTAACCTCCCTGATTTTGATAATTCTAATTTTGGTTGTGGGGAGGGTTTTTCCTAAGCTATGCCATGTCGTTAGACATTTGGGATAGAGTCTTCTTGAGAGTCTCTAACTCACTAGTCAGTTGGACAGTTTGCTCATTTTGCACATTCTGCACTATGGCTGGGGAATGATCATGGGTTGATCCTCTTGCTTGTTCTTGTTGATTTTGAGGTTGTTGGGAAGAATATTACATGCCATTTCCAAAGAAAGGCATGGTAGGTGGAGCTTGTAACTAAGAAATAGGTCCATATTGAGAGTAAGACATTCCTGAGACAGTGTTGTATAATGGTGGGTTAGGCATCTGATAATTCATGGGAGGGAGAGCTATTCCTAAACTTCCTGATTGTAGGCTTATCTGTTGTTGCAATTTGATGGCTAAGTGATACACTTTAGAAAAAGAGTCTATTTCATTGGTAGCATAAGTAAATAGGCCAATTAAAGGATCAACAACTCTCAAATATGCCTGTATGTCAATATTCTCAGTTACTAGATAAGGGTCTTGCAACCTAAGAAACATTCTTTGGAATCTGGTATTGAACAAAGGTAGCAGCTCATGATGTTCCTTTCTTATGGTGGAAAACTAGTGATACAAGATGGAAGGGTCCACATAAACCTAAAATTGATTAATAAATGCATTTTATAAATCTATCCAACCCATAATGGATCCCCGAGGAAAATTTAAATACCAGTTATATGACATATCTCCTAAATAGTATGTAAACAATCTACATAGCATTTTCTGATGAGAAACTTGAGCACGTGTACAAGCATATTTGAACGCTTGTATATGCTCCTCAATACTTCTCGATTCACCATGTATGCACTTAGGACAAAACTTTTCTGGGTTCTTTGGTAAGTCATGGATCCCTCCTGGAATAGTCTCTAATGGACAAGGTTTATTCACAAAGTAAGCCGTGGGTGGGATTGGTTGAGCAGGTGGTTATATAGGCTGAATTGGTGGAGACTCAGGCCTATTTGGTGGTGGTGATGTAGGTGGAACTGGTGGCAGTGTGTGTGGATTTGGAGGAAATCCAGGTGGAATAAGTGGTGGTGGTAAAGTAGGTATCAATATCCTACGAGCATGGGGTCTAGGTCTGACCGGGGTTTCAAGTTCTTCAAATGGTTCAGGATTAGTAGAGGATCTGAGAATCCTCTCGTATTTCTCCAATGAGAGAGACACAATGCGAGCCAACTTGTTCTTTTAGGCTGTCCTTCTAGCGCTAGATATGTTGATGGTGAAAATGACACAAACAACGTTAAAATAGAATATTTCTACTCTATTTCTCCTGAAAAAGAAAGAAAACATATAGTATCCTAACTCCCAAGGTCTTGGTAGTTGGTTCTCAACTATCTGGTGTCACTCAATTAGTTCATGCAACTATAATATTCAAGGGGCCTATGTTGGTAACAAAGAATACAAGCAATGACTTGTTCATAGAGCTATTCTTCACAATGAAAGGGTTTTTAAAATAAAAGAAAAAGATAAATCAGAGGGTAAATCAATGAACATGAATAAAACTTATCTACCATCCAGACATATATCTTCAACAATGAATGTTTTCCAATAGATCAAGAAAACCAAAGAATGACACAATTTATAGAATAATCAATACTATTGCATGCATCTAAGGTGCTTATTTTAACATCACAATTCACATATCACAACTATTTCAAAGATTCCAAAAAGAACACACATTCATTCATTGCCAAGATCATAGATCAACAGACTTCAATAAATCCAATTCACCGATAATCTAATGAGATAATCCTTAAATCTGGATTCTTCTAATGACTTTCATCACATAAGAAACAATCATGCTTTAACACAATCACTGACATACAGATAGATTATAACTCATTAACCTTATCAAGTAAAACAACTTAATTCTAACACCATATTGTGTAAACTTGTAATTTTATTTAACTGTAAAATGAAGTACAATGCATATCTGTAACACTATCAAAAACTTTCTATCTCCTACAATCAGGTGGCCAATTTTATTCTTTATTAGCCGACCTTTACAATATGACACCCCAAGGGTATTTTTAAAAATACAAAAATTTGACCTCCTCTTCTATTTTAAGTCGACCCTCCCTTTCAGGGATTACAGTTATCTTTGGAAACTTAGTTAAACTGGAAGAAAAGAGAATAGGAGAGAAGAAAGCCATGCACTTCAAAAACTGCCAGTGCTACATGCAACATGCAAAGAATAAGAAAGCCATGCATGCATGAGATTTTATGCATGCAAAGTTTACTTGGCCATGTACTCATCAAAACTAGAGAAGACTTGTTTTAGTATGTCCAATTCAGGCCCATCCACCCAACTGTCTTCAAACTTAATTCTTTCCAACTCCACTGCAATAAACCCTCTCATATCCTTTAGCTTTGGCAATTCTCTCTTAGCTGCCCTTATCTCTTCTTTGATGTCCATCAATCGATCTATGAGAAGATCTTCACTATTATCTCCTCTCTGCATGGCCTCTTTAAACCTTTCATTCTACTTCTCCTTTATCTGGCTTAAAGGTAGGCCTTCCTTTTCTAGTACCTCCATGTTCACAATAATGGCAAGAATGACTTCCAACTCCTCAAACTGTTCCCTCAGATCCTTAATAGAATCTTGAACTTTGTTTCTATGTTTATACAAAAAATTTGATATAAATGGGAGTATACAAGAAGTTTTCTCCAAGAAATCCTTATTATCGTCCTCTAGTATCGATTGTTCTAGGAGAGTAGTCTTTGTCAATTTATTAACTTCTATTAATTTCTGGTTGTACCCTTTATACTCCTCATGTGCTTCCAATGTTTTAACATATTGATTCATTTCTTCTATCAGTCCCTCAATTACTTTGTAGATCTTGAAATCATCTTCCAATACTTTATTTATTTTTCTTGATTCAACTTATCGACCCATCGATCCAACATTGCTTCCTTGCCCCTCACGTGTTCCAAATCATCTACTTCCTTCTTGCTCAACAAAACTGGAGTCTCTATTGTAGCAACCTGTTGTGATCTTGGAGTAGAAAAATTGTTAAGGAAAACATGCAATTGATCTAATATTTCCTTAAGCTCATCGTTCCTTTATTTGTCCTTCAACATCCTTGACTTGGTTGAGGATGCTACTACATCAATTAAATTCATTTGCCGATCTCTAGTAGGTCTCCCCAAATTCACAGTGCCTAGCTAATAATATATTAATTGCATATCTCCCGCCTCCTTGTCTATCATAGGTATAGCACATTCAACCATAATTTCTCCCTTGTTAGTTAGCCTAGTAGAATGTAGGATCTTGGTCTTCTTTTTAGGCCTTTCTCTCTCAATCTCCTTCATCATATCCTCCCAATTGAGAGGTTGAGAAGGTGTCGGTGTTATCTTTTGAAGGTCTAATTTCAACCAAGTCGGAGCACCTGGAGTAACAGTCATCATAGTTGAAGAAGAGGAGGCAATAGCTACAAGAGGTTGCACATGAACTTGAGGTTGAGAATCAACCCTCTGTTTCTGTTGCTGCTCTTGCTCCACACTTGTTTGTGCCAGCTTTTCAGCTTCCTCCTTATATTTTTTCTCTTGTACTCTCTTATCTTCTTCCTCTTTCTTCAACCTTTCTTCTTCTAATCTTTCCTTCTCTAATTCCCTTTTTCTTTCTTCCCCTAAAGCTTTAAGCTTTTTTGTATCTTCTTACTTTTTGATTAGTTCTACAGCCTCTTTCTACTTTTGTAATCATTCTGCTTCCTCTTCCTTTTTGTTAGCTTCTTCACCAAGTTTTAACTTAGCTACCAAAACTTCTCTCTCCCTTCGGTGTCTTGCCTTTTCTTCCTCAAGGTCATGAATTTTCTGTATCAATTCTAATTTATCATTTTCCTCCTTAACCTTGAGCTCATGCTCTTTTTGCCTCTACTTCTTTTCTACTTCACCAACTTTTGATTTAGCTTCTATGTGTTGCTGCTATAATATGGCATCAACTTGTGTCTTGGCATCAATCAACTTTTGTTTCTCTATTGTTGCTTGATCATCAAAAACCTTCTTGGCTTCTTCAAATAATGCCCACTGATCCTCCTTTGTCAACACCTGTTCAGTATCCTCCTCTAGAGGCATATTCTCTTACACATCCCTCTCCAACAAAGTCTCATATGAATTTGTTCCAATATCATGAATTTCTACCTCTACTTATTTTCCCTTCATGGATTCAACAATATTATGAAGAGTCCCTTTTTGCAATTCTTCACTTTTCTTCTTTGCAAGTGGAACTTGCATAGAGGACTCACCTAATGGAGGTGTTGAAGCAACCAGTCCTATTTGGGCATCTCCCTCTTGTGTCTCTAGTTCATCAACTGCTGCCTCAAGCTCTATTGCTTCAATGTCTATTGGAAGGAACTCAAAAGGCTGGTTTCTTTCTTTTGATCCTTTATTCCCTTTCCCCTTTTTAGGTGCTAGTCCTTGAGGAGTTCTGGTTCTTAGAACCGCCCATTGAATGCTTCTATCCAAGACTGTTTTCTCCATCTGCTTAATGTCAATAGTTTCCTCACTGTCCCAGTCAATTGGATCCAGGCTCTTAGTCCCAATGTTCAAAGATTCATACGATGGATCCAATACAACTCCATCATCCACCAATGTGTCAGGAATGCCATTTCTAATTCCAAACTCTACCATAAGTGAGATAGGTAACCTCTCATTATTATTCTTTCTAAGGTCATACTCATCCTTCCATTCACTCCATAAATCTTCTAATAAATTGAAATGTTTATCAAACACGGAGGGTAGCAACACATTCAATTTATTCCTCGGTTCAAAGTACCTCCGAGCTGTATACAAACCTAGTTTTAGATGTATCAATTCACTACACACTACCTTTTCTCCCACCAGATTCTGACAACTGTATTCAACCAACTTCATGGGGAACTTATGACATCCTATTTTGTGTTTCAATCAAAACCGGGAATTCATGCCCAGAGCTTGATAAACAAATTCCATCAATACTATCCTATTATTGCAACATCTTGGCAGCAAATGTGGATGACCTTCAAACCCAACTAGCCTGAAGTATGTGAACCTGGGGTATTGAATGTACCAACATCCCCATTCAGTGATAAATGCCATAGCTTCTTGGCTCAGTCTGTACCCAACATCTCCATTGAGTTGGTTAATGATCACATATAGGAATTCATCATTAACCCTTTTGAATTGAGTCTCAACAACCTATAGGGATAGTTGGTTATAATGATCCTACACTTTCTTTTGTCCCTCAGCCTCTCCTATTATCCCCACTTTGTTCAGATCTAGGAAGATACCTACTCTTGTTGTTGCATACACAATATAAGGATTCATAAAGAAGCATTTAGCTTCCCTAATTTTGGTCAATTGATCATGAATGGAATCTAAAACAATCATTGGCCAATCGAATTGTTGGGTGCCATTTAAGATTATTTGAATAAAGGTAAACATTCACCCCTTGAAATAAAAGGCATCTCTCTTCCCAAAGGTCCTAAACAACATCATTATTAAATCTGATACTTCTTTATAAAAATCTAGCCTCTTTGGTTGGTCTGAGAGCTTGGTTAGAGGCTTCTTCTCCGTCTTTAACCACCTTTTGTTCAAGTGAGACTTGTTGGATTCCTTGTACTTGCTATATTTCTCAAGGGCCTCTGCCTAAGTTAACTATACCAAGTTCTTTGAATCTGGGACACTAAACATATTTTGAAACATTTGAGAAGTGAGATCAATGATTACATTATCTTGTGAATCCATGCATTGTCGGGTAGCGGATTGTAAGCTCCTGCAGCTATCATGATTAACTCTAAGCATTGGATTGATAGAGGAAACAAGGTGATATGAGCCAAACCAGAATCCGCTAATCTTTTAGTTCTATGTGTCACATCCTCATTGAATGTATCGACATATGATTCCTCAAATTTGTATTGGCCTAGATTGGTATCAGTTATGTCAGACCAATCTAATTCTACTTTGCTTACAATGGCAATAGGACTCTTGTGGTTATACCTCAAAGTATAAGTTAACTATTCTGGCTTTATCTTCTTGGGCTTAGCTGCTACCTTTGATTTCCCTGTAGGCCGATTCCTTTGGAAAACTTCTCCTGAGGTTCCCGACATTCTTTAGCTTTCTTGCAAGAAAACCTCTAGTTAGATCCTTGAATAAAAATCTCAAAATGTGTCTTAAAATCATACCTTTCATACATACACTAGAGGTGTAACCAAGTAGAAAATATCCCAAATAATCCCTTTTTAATATACTATCGGGCTCGAAGCCAAAACCGCTATTGATTTTTCACTAACAAGAAGCGGGCTCAGAGTCGGAACTGGAATGGTGATCGAAACCGGAACCAGAATGGAAACGGATTTAGTTTCTTTCAGATTTTCTATTTTCATATTCCATTTCAGATCTGGTTTTGCTTCCGACTAGGTTATCATTATTTTCAAATAAAGCTTCCCACTATAAGTGGAGTCGAAGATAGGATGGAAAATAGAATTGACACTAATTATAACATACGCCCAAAATCTAAATCAATTACGATCTCGCTTCCGCCTAGGTTTACCATGACATCATAAATGATTTTAATAGCTTAATGTATATCCTCCTGATTAAACACTAGGTCATATCAAACAAAAAGGGGCTAACATATAACATTATAAGACCATCCCCATATGACTGAGGACGTATGTAATTTTAGGGCATCATTTTTAAAATTTGAAAATGTGAAATATAGAAATGCATCTAGACCCTAATCTAAAAACCCGAGATAAAAAATAGGGCACGAATTTAACCCTTTCTATTTTAACCAGATGAATGCACAACAAAAACCCTAAGTAAAAACAATATTTAAGCAACCCTAACTCACTGTAAAACCTGAATTTAATCTATCTCATTGTAAAAACCCTAATTTAATCTACGCAATTAAAACCCAAAGCAACACGACATGATCATGACAAAACGTGAAAGTGACTGTGCCCTAAAACAAAGAAAACTAGAAACAAAAGAAATTAAATAAACAAATAAAGAACAACAAAACATAACACGAACCCGCCCAAATAAAAAATGATCTAACACGAACAAAAAAAAAAAAAACATGAAAGTAAATAAAAGAAGAACGAAAATAGGAACCCTACCTTGAACACAATAAAAAGGAAAACCATCTGAAGAAATCTGCCATCAACTGTCTCCTCTTCTTTCAATCAATTCACTCCAGAAAAACTTGACTGCTGCTCTACTTTTCTCTTTGATTTCTTAACAACAATAATGATAACTATGTGTTTGATCCCTAATTAAGGAAAAAACTAGCAGTTTCACGCATGCCTGGCACCTGTCATTAATGCCATTAATGGAGTAGAGCGGAGTTGGAACTAGAGAAGAACTGGCCTATTGCTATTGTGTAACTTCAGTAAAAAGTCAACGACCAAAACCTAGCGAGAGCGGAATCGGAAATGAAAACGGATCTATAAATTTGATTATTTTCCCAACTTGGTTCCCATCCTGGGTCTAGTTCAGCCAAAAAAGAGAAAAGAGAAACAAAATGAAAAAATAAAACAAAACGACTGACACAAGAAAATGTAACATAAAAACTTAGTCTAAAAAAAATTCCAAAAAGCGGAGGCAAAAATAGAATGAATTTTGATTTTGAAACTTCAAATAAATACTGACTTAACTTCCACTCCAGCTCCGGCTCCAACAAAGACAAAACAAAAGGTCAAAAAGAAAGACTGTTAGGATGGGGATCGGAATGAGTTTTAAAGGAAGTTTAAAAACCTAATTCAGTTCCAGTTTCGGTTCCGATAGACTAAACCAAGGAAAAATAAAGTGTTGGAAAAAAAAGACTCCAAACTTTGTTTTGAAAATCAACAAAAGATAAAAACATAAAAGGGGGACCCATCTTGACCAAGGCAAAAGATGGGGTGGTTATGCAAGGCATAACACATGGCTTAGAAGGTACCTAGTTAAGAATGTTGTAGTTTGGTTGCTTAAGTACTTCGACATGCATCAAAATATTCTTCACTACTCAAACTTGTTTACCACAACCAACATTCATTTGATCAAATATAAGGGAATACCTATGAACGAGAACTTGTGGAAAGTGCATGAGTCTGACTATGAGGCAATAATTGACACAATAAAGAGCAGAGTAGACCCAAATGGTTCTATGGATTGCTTTGTAAGTATGCACATTGAATTTGTAAAGTCATGTTATTGATCATTGCATTCTTTCAAGCATTTAAGTTTTATTGTAGAAGGGTTTGCAAAATGATAATTATATGCTGCTCTATATTAATACCTTTAAGTTGGTATTCTCTATTGGTGTTCGATATCATATGCATTTAGGACTGTCATTGATGTATTTTTTAATGTCTTTTAACCCACTTATTAATTATATGTTTTCTTTTGTGAAGAGATATGCAAGACTAGTGAAGTAGAAAAAAGGGAAAGGCTTCATTAAATATTATCAACTTAAGAAAAGAACAACATCGATTGTTGGTGCATTTTCTTGTTTTCAATCTTCTCTTTCTTTTATGTTTCATAGATTTCTTGGATTCTTATATGCTACATGATTTATGTTAGTTATGTTAATATATATTTGAAATTTATACTTAGGATCATCGAGAGATGAGAAAGTAGTGAAAGATGAGACACATCACCATTGTAGGACCTTCAATCGATCTACTTATAGCATGCATGAAGGTGATAATGGATCTAGTTAGAAGGTGTATTCAATTATTGGTCTTTTAATGATTTTTATCTGAGTCCATGTTTCAAATTGTTAGGATTTTAAAGGGTTTTTTTTGGACCAAATTCTAGTGAGAGTACACAACCACAGAGAGGCTACTACCCATGTGTTTCCAAGGGATCAGGTGATGTACATGTTTTGAAGCATTTGGGAATGCAAATAACTAGGTCACCTGAGGTGGATTAGAGAAAACAAATTGGGAAACAACTTCTTTTGTTTCTTCTTGTACAATATATTTCATGATCTGGGATGCAAATGGGAGGAATATTTCTCTGCATGTATTGCTAGAAGTATTGAGAAATGGGTGGATTTTCAAGATTTTTCTTCCATCACTATTGTAATATTTGTTATTGACTTAATGTATTTTTTGATATACAAAAAATATGAGAAATTAATACATGCAAATGTGTATATATTCGTTAATATATGTCTCAATTAAATGTGTATATTAAATTTAAAGTTGTAATGGTTTATGGTTTAAATTTAAATTTTTCTTGAAGGAAAAGCATGTGATTTATGACAAAATCTTAAACAATGCCTTCTATTCTACAAAGGCATATTTTTTTCCTCTTCTATAAACCCTAGAACTCCTTCCATCATCATTATTTGACATTAAAACTTGATCAACCCTTCCTCATTTAGTATGCTTCAACCCAAGGCTAAATTTTGAATCAGAAGGTTGTTAACTCACCTTTCCAATCAATATGTCCCCACTATATATAATTCTAAAGCAATAAAAGGGAATATGTCATTGTCAAGCTTATCTACTCTCAAGTTTTCTATGTTTGGCTTTCCAAAATCTACTCTAATCTTGGATGAGTTTTAGAGTCAATGTCATAATCATCTATCTCTTTACATAATCTCAATCAACCTTCAAGAGCTTCATTGAAAATTAATACACAAGACATCCTAGTACACCTTGCCAGCATTGACAACCTATCCTAGTGGGAATCCAAGGAAGGAAAAACACACCAATAAGGGAAAAACAACATGAATAGTGGGGGCAGTAATGTTTCAATACCCTCCGACACCTTTGACAACTCCCAAACATTCTTTAACCAACCAATCTCTCTAAACAGTCACTTGGCATTTGGTGCTCTTGTCAACTTTGGCAACATAGTCACATGGCCAATAACATGATGATTCTCATCCCTTTTTGGACTTAGAATTTTGTGATACATCATTCAAAGGCACAAATCAGCATTATGGTTTATTGACACAATGCATAAATGATGCACTATATTGATCCAAACTAAAAAATCAAAGATGAAACTTAATTCCTTTTCACTTATGCATGCAAATCTCATAAAAATAAGCCCCATGAAATAATTAAAACACCTTTTCAATGATTTTTTCATAAAATAAAATACCTTTGACTTAAATACTTTATGGCTGTTCTCTAAGTATTGCATTTTCCTCTATGTATAATTCGATGATCCTTTGCATACTTTATGGTGGTTGTCTATTTATTGCCTTTTATTGCTCTCCACAAAAAACTTAAGTGATGAAAAATTTGTAGAGTCATTAAAAGTGTTGAATCACTTTGAGCTACGTCGAATCACTTCGAGCTACGTTCAACCGACATAATCCCTTATGAGTCCAAAGTGCAAAATGGCTGTAATCTTTGATGGGTTGTTATTCAGACACCATGATGCTTAGAAAATTCTCATATATTCCTATGGGATTATGTTGGACTCCTCTACAATAACCTCTCTCGGTTTTCACTATCTCGAAGGAATTTTCCTATAGTGGTGACTTTTCACTTAGAGAAAAAGCTCTCAAATGCAAGTAGTGTAAAGTTGCAAAGTGGTTCAACTTTCATTTTGCAGCTCATGTGACCAAATGAACTATTCATATGCATTTGGGTGGGCGCATTTACACTAAGCATGGTCCTCTTTCACACCCAAACACGCTGAATCCCTCTAAGCTACATTCAACTGACATAATCCCTTATGAGTCTAAAGTACAAAATGGCTACAATCTTTGATGGGTTGTTACTCAGACACTGTGAGGCTTATAAAATTATCATCTAAGCCTATGGGATCATGTTGGATCCCTCTACAATAAAATATCTTGGTTTTTGCTATCTCGAAGGATTTTTCGCGTGGTGATGACTTTTCACTTGGATAAAAAGTTGTCAAATGCGAGTACTGTAAAGTTGCAAAGTGGTGCAACTTTCGTTCTGCAACTCGTGTGACCAAAAAAAATATTACAACATGTTCGGGTGGGTATGTTTACACTAGGAATGGTCATCTTTCATGCCCAAACATGTTGAATCTCTCTGAATACGTTGAACCGAAAAAATCCCTTATGAGTCCAAAGTGCAAAATGACTACAATTTTTGACGGGCTATTACTCGGACACTGTAACACTTAGAAACTTCTCATCTAAACCTATGGGATTGTGCTGGACCCATCTACAATAAAATATCTCAATTTTTTCTATCTCGGAGGAATTTTCTTATGTGACAAATTTTCACTTGGAGAAAAAGTTGTCAAATGTAAGTAGTGCAAAGTTGCAAAGTGGTGCAAATTTCATTTTGTAACATGTGTGACCAAACAAATTGTTCCAATGTATTTATTTGGGTATGTTTATGCTAGGAATGGTCCTGTTTTGCACTCAAACACACTGAATCGCTCTGAGCTACATTCAACCAACATAATCCCTTATGAGTCCAAAGTGCAAAATGGTTGCGATCTTTGACAAGGTGTTAATTGGACACCATGACACTTAGAAACTTCTTGTCTAAGCCTATGGGATCATGTTGAACCCCTATACAATAATTTCTCTTAGTTTTTTCTATCTCAGAAGTGTTTTCATATGGTAGCGACTTTTCACTTGGAGAAAAAGTTGTCAAATGCAAGTAGTGTAAAGTTGCAAAGTGGTGCAACTCTCATTTTGCAACTCGTGTGACCAAAAAAAATATTCTAACACATCCAGTGGGTATTTTTATGCTAGGCATGATCCTCTTTCGCACCCAAACATGTCGAATCGCTCTGAGCTATGTTCAACTGATAGAATCCCTTATGAGTCCAAAGTGAAAAATGTTTGTAATCTTCAATGAGATATTACTCGGACATCATGACACTCAGAAACTTCTAATTTGTGCATATGGGATTGTGTTATACCCCTCTATAATAAAATCTCTCAGTTTTCTCTATCTTAGAGGAATTTTCCCATGGTGGCGACTTTTCACTTGGAGAAAAAGTTGTCAAATGCACGTAGTGTAAAGTTGTGCAACTTTTATTCTGTAACTCGTGTGAACAAATGAACTGTTCCAACACATACGAGTGGGTATGTTTATTCTATGAATAGTCCTCTTTCATACCCAAACACATTGAATCGCTTTGAGCTATGTTCAACTGGCAGAATCCATTATAAGTCCAAGGTGCAAAATGGTTGCAATCTTCGATGGGTTGTTACTCGAACACCATTATGCTTAGAAACTTCTCATCTAAGCCTTGTGGGATTGTGTTTGGCCCCTCCACAATAAATTCTACTATTTTTCACTATCTTGGAGGTATTTTCTTGTGGTGTTGACTTTTAACTTGGAGAAAAATTTGTCCAATGCAAGTAGTGTAAAGTTCAAAGTGGTACAAATTTCATTCTACAACTCGTGTGACCAAAAAAATTGTTCCAACACATCTAGGTGGGTAAATTTACACTAGGAATCACCCTCTTTCACACCCAAACATGCCAAATCGCTTTGAGCTACGTTCAATCAAAAAAATCGCTTACGATTCCAAAGTGCAAAATGGTTGCAATCTTCGACGGGTTGTTACTCAAAATGGTCCTACTACTACTATTGAGATTAGGGATGTGGAATACAATATCAGGGCTAAGGAAGCATTTTTGAGTGCTTTGACTGATTCTGAGATGTCTGAAAGGGAAATATGAATTTTTGAGAATGGGTGATGGTGAAAAAATTACTACTTTCATGCAAAGAGTGAATGAAATTGTGTGTGGTATCAAATATGTTGATGGATATTTGGATGAATGAGAGATTGTTTCTAAAGTGATTAGATCCTTTCCTGATGCATAAAAAATAAAAGCTACAACTATTGATGAGCTTTGAACTATGAAAAATGTAACTAGAGATATGTTGATTGGTGAACTTATTGCTTTTGAGTTGAGTGAATTTAGTGATGCCCTTCCTAATATAAAATCTACCTTCGGAAGAGATAAGCAAAGATATGATCTAGGTGAAAGTTCTTCTAGAAAGGTATTCAAGTACGAGGAAGAAATGAGACACATTGAAGAAGGAGAAAGAGAACTGAATGAGCTTGAAGCACTTATTGTCAAAAGAGAAGCCAGAGGAGAAGGTAAGTATAAAGGTAAATTTCCTATTAAATGTTTTTCTTGCAATAGGATAGGTCATTTTGCATCAAGGTGTCTGGAAAGAGTCCCTAATCCAAGATATAACAAGCCTAGATTTTAAAAGAGTTGTTATTATGTTGTTGATGAAGGTGTGACAAATGATGAATTTGATAAAGGGAATGTAAGTGAAGATGAGTTTGTGTTTATTTCTATCAAGGAAAATAATCCAGTGTCTACTGAATCTGCTAGTTGTACAAATGTGGAGAAAGCCCTAGTTGCTCAAGTTGAAGAGAAAGATGAATGGGTAATTGACAACGATATTTACATCACATGACGGGTGATAAAAGAAAATCTATGAGCCTAGAAATTGTGATGGTGGTGTTATAATATTTGGTGATAACAATGGTGGTATAATTCATGGCAGAGGATGTATTTATTTTGATGGTAAGCATAATACTGATGATGTTCTTTGTGTGGAAGATTTGAAGCATAATATTTTAAGTGTCAGATATATAGTTGATAAGGGATACAATCTTCAATTCAAGGATGGAAAGTGTAGAATATTGGGAAGTTATAGAATTGTGGTTGCTTCAGGTACAAAAAAAAAGGTAGCATTTTTCACCTGAATGCTGCTAGTAAAAGTTGTTTGATTGCTTAAGTTGATGAAATTTGGTTGTGGCATAGGAGAATGTGTCATGTAAACTTTGACAATATTATCAAGATAAGTTCTACTCCGGCAGTTAGATATCTTCCTAAGTTAGTAAAACCCTTCTAATGCCTATGGGATCATGTTGAACCCCTCTACAATAAACTCTTTCAATATTTACTATCTCGAAGGCATTTTCCCGTGGTGGCGACTTTTCACTTGGAGAAAAAGTTGTCAAATGCAAGTAGTGTAAAGTTTCAAAGTGGTGTAACTTTCATTTTACAACTCATATGACCAATTTTTTTTTTCCAATGAATCCAAATGGGCCCTCTTTTACAGCCAAAAATGCCGAATCACTTTGAGCTATGTTCAAACAACAAAATCACTTAAGACTCCAAAGTGCAAAATATCTGCAATCTTTGACGGACTGTTACTCAGATATGATGCTTAGAAACTTCTCATCTACCCCTATGGGATCACGTTGGTCCCCTCTACAATAAACTTCTTGGTTTTCACTATTTTGGAGGCATTTTTGCATGGTGGCGACTTTTCACTTGGTGAAAAAGTTGTCAAATGCAAGTAGTTGAAAGTTGCAAAGTGGTGCAACTTTCGTTATACATCTCATGTGACCAAATGAACTATTCCAATGTATAAGCCCATGGGATCAAGATGCGATCCTCTACAATAACCTCTCTCAGGTTTTTCTAACTTGGAGGAATTTTCTTGTGGTGTGAAATTTTTACTTGGGGAAAAGTTATCAAATGCAAGCAGTGTAAAGTTTCAAAACGGTGCAACTTTTGTTCTGCAACTCGTGTGACCAAACAAACTATTTAAATGCATCTAGATGGGTAAGTTTACACTAAGAATGGTCCTATTTCACACCCAAACATGCTAAGTCTCTTCGATCTATGTTGAATCGACTGAATCCCTGAAGAGTCCAAATTGAAGTTGTTGTCACCGAATAGTGCACCCTTGCTGAGATGCAAATCTCAACCTACTAGTGAAACATTGGATCTAGATATTCAATATCCATGATGTATGGTTTTTCATGCTCTAGAGTTATAAAACATGATGTGGTGGTAGTTATAGGACCATGTTTCCCTATGATTTTTCATGTTATTTCATGCATAAAAAATGGAAGGAGGTTTTTTAACTTATTTAAATGATAAATATGGGAGAAATGTGATAATTGTAAATGGGTGATGCATCCAGAAATCAAGCTTATATTGTTGTTCATAGACATCTAATATCTGCATAATATCATTAAAACTAACCTGTGCTTTAATTTCATTTAATGAGATGTCAAGTATTGTGATATTAGTAGATGCAAATAAATTTTGTTCACTGGATCAACAACTATCATGTGTTTTGATGCACGTTCATACAGGCTCATAGAGGTATACATATTCCTGTGAGGATTGAAACATCCACTTGTTCTATAGATGCAAATACAATGATTGATAAGATTTAAAATCAAAACCATTAGTTGTTGGTTGCCAACCTCAAACATGAGTTAAAATCAATACATTTTTCTATGATATTTTTTATGGGAAGGAGCTCTTATAGTTCATTTGAAATATTTTGGTGTTAAAATCCTTGCCACTAGACAACAATAGAATTCAAGAAGCATGAAGCATACATGCAAATACATGAAGTATATACATGAATCATGAAGAATACACATGAATTATACTTTGGAGGCATTAATCATACACATGAATACATGCAATATACATGAAGTATACATGTGAATAAGTGAATCATACATGTGAATAAGTGAAGCACAAGTAATTGAAGCATTGAAAATGATACAAACCACCAAGAATGAAGCTTATTTACACACTACACATTATATGGAGCTTATGAGCAATCAAAATAAATTATTTAAGCATTAGATGTAAACAAAACCCATGCCTACAAAATTCAAGCATACAATTTACACAATATGAATGATAACATCATTTAAGAATGGCAATAGGTAAATGATATTTTCTTTAATCAAAAAGTTGTAAGGCTATACCATGATATATATTGATAAAATTATATACAATATATCCAAAAATCCACACAAGCTTACTACAAAAGAGCCATATGGACATAAAATGTCACATATATATCGATAGTACAAAACATATGTTCCAAAATTCCACATAGGCATACAAAAATAACCCTAATACATAGTCATTTCCCTCTAGAGGAAGGAACAATATCTCGTGTTGCCTTCAAAATTCAGCTAGATGGAGTGCCTATTGGTTCTCCTGTCTTTCAAACATGCTCACTAGACCTCCTCTCTAGAATCCTCTGGAGTTGTACCTGATACAATAAAAATTATAGATGTTAATACATAGAAATTGAATTATGGAATGATATATAACAAAATATAGTCACTTACTACATACAAATAGTCATCATGCACATTTAAAACATTAACAAGTCTATGATTTGGAGTGATACCCACCTGTAGCAACCATTGAGATAGAAATTAAAGTATATGTACAAGCATCATGAAAATTTTCAATAATGGACCACAAAAGAGAAAATATAATGTCAAGTCAACTAATATGTTGCATACCTCTCTCAAAGGATTAGAATTGGCTATTGTTGCAGAAACTCCATGTTCCATCATGCCACCAATATTGCTAGGGCTGTCTAATGTCATCAACTAAAAATGAAACAACATATCTAATAGTCAAATAAAGAAGTTCAAGTAGTCCCTTTATAACTGTCATAAATGAGCAACAAATGAAAATGAAAAGAGCAACAATATGACTGTCATAAATGAGAAGGAATTAAAAATGTAAAAGTGCAGCAACTTCATAGATAAAAATGCAGAAAATTCATGCATCATGAGTGCAACAACTTTTGAAGGAAGCTAGTTGAGAATGGTGATATTGATAAAAAAATTCAATACAAGGTAAAGGTCAATAACAATTGAAAGAAATTGAAACACAATTCTAAGAAAACTTTGGGAAGTGATGGCATTCTATGCAACAATACAATCTCTATTGGTGGTAGTGACCTTGCATGAAAGAGTAAATGGTTGGCCTTAGTTGAGACTACAATATAGTGCTTATAGATCATAGAATGGTAAAAGTACTAAGTCCACTGGGATAGTCCAAACTATTGCAAATGCCCAAGTTAAGTGCTCATTGAGATTTAAATTGCACATGTTGATGAAGTAATGATAATGAGGGCATGTTGTCAACATAGTGACAATGCCACAATGAAGTTCACATGAATGAAGTGATAATTACTATGTTACTAGTAGCTTTCAAAGGGATAATGGAACATACGATGAATTAGGACATGTCTAAGGTTTTACAATATCACGTAAAGTTGGTTGTTGAGGTGTGCAATAGTAATGGAGAAGAAAATTTTGGTCAATAGTGAGTGGAAGCAAATATTTCTTGTAATAGTACATGTGTATAGGATAAAACTTGGATGGAGGTGCTATATCATAGAAGGGATAAAGAGACAAGACCAAGAGGGGATAATGGAACATATGGTGAAATAATAGAGGGTACAATGGGATGGGAGTCGAATGTGATAATGGAACATAGAATGGACTAGTAGAGATTAGTGGGATGGTCCAAGAGTGGATCGTATAATGTAGGGTGAATTACTAGAGGTTAATGGGATGGGATTAGTAGGGAATAAATGAACATAGGGTGAATTAGGGGAAGATAATGGGACAAGACCAAGAGGGGATAATGGAACTTATAGTGAAATAAGAGAGGGTAATGGGATGTGAATAGAAGGGGTTAATGGAACATAGGATGGACTAGTATAAATTGATGGGATGGGCTAGGATGGGATAAAAAATATAAGGTGAAAAATTAGAGGTTAATGGGATGGGATTAGTAGGGAATAATGGAACATAGGGTGAATTGGGACGTGTCTAGGGTTTGAATATAGTACATGAAGTGGGAACTTGACCTGTGTGTAGTAATAATAGAGAAGAGTTATAGGATGAAACATGAATAAAGATGGTATAACATATAATGGTTAAAGGAACATAGGGGATGATGGAACATAAGGTGAAATAATAAAGGGTACATTAAGATGGGAGTAGAAGGGAATAATGAAACATATGATGGACTAGTAGATATTGGTGGGATGGGCTAGGAGGGGATCATAGAAAATAGGGTGAACGATTAAATTTTAATGGGATGGGATTAGGAAGGAATAAAGGAACAAAACATGAATTAGGAGAATTTAATGTGAAACGATCAAGAGGGGATGATGGAACATAGAATGGACTAGTGGAGATTAATTGGATGAGCTATAATGGGATAATAAAACATTTTTAAGGTGAACTATACCAGAGTTTAATATGAAGTAACTAAGAGGGGATATTAGACCATAAATTGAATTAGGTGGTGTCTAAGGTTTGAATATAGGACATGAAGTTGGAACTTGAGGTGTGTAGTAATAATGTATTAGAGATTTGGTCAATAATGAGTAGAAGGAAAGGTTTCCTATAATGATATGTGTATAAGATGAAATATGGAGGAAGGTGGTATAATATATAAGGTGTTAAAGGTTGGGATATGTGATATAAAATGGTTAAAATATGCATGATTAAAGGAATGGAAGAATGAGATGGACGTTGAATGGTAAATATAATTAGAATCTCACAAGACCAACCAATTTGTTTCTCATCAATGTTTTAGATTTGTATACACAAAATTACAAAAACTAGCTAACTGTTGAATGTTGTGATTGTGTTGCTAATATGTGGTTGTCATTGATGTCAACACTATTATCATTAATGTCTTTAAGACTGTATATGTCGACGATATTGAGAAAATTGTAATAAAATAAGTTGTAGGTTGTCTATGAAGTAGTGAAGATCAGTATGATGGAAAGTTAAATATGTTGATGGTGAGAAGTTGTGGATTAAAGGGTTTGTTTTCAGGTGTATCTATTTTATCCACCGAAATTTTTAGAGGTGCGCATAAGGATTTGAGAAAGTTATGATTTTTTGTGTTTTGTCAGTTATTTTGCTACTATAGCTAGTATTCCTATGGTGTTTGTGGATATTTTTAGATAATTCTCTATTTGTGTTTCACATCCGCATTGATCATTGTGCTCGCGGTCGATTATTTTCTCTTCCATATTCATGTTTTTCATGTTCATGGCCGATAGAGTTTTTGTAGCATGTTGCGGATCTTCGAGGAATAATTTTTTAAGGTGTTTTGTGTTCGAGGATATTTTTTGGGTCCCTACTAAGTTGTGGATGACCTTGGTAGATTCGCATTAATAATCTTTATTGTTTTGAGCCGACAGTTTGTATTCATCTTATTATTTTGTTGAAGCTGACATAAAGTGATGTAATTTCTTGTTGTGTATATATAAGCGATTGTTTCTTCATTTGAATGTGTGAGCGAGAAAGTGTGTGTGTGAATAATGTTTGAAATATTTCGAAGGAAGAGCAGATTGTGAAGAATATTGAAGAAGAGTGAAGAGTGAAGAAGAGTGAAGAAGTGTTCATGTGATTAACCGAAAGTGTAATCAGGCATTAGCAGATGCTAATTTCTCAGTTCAAGATCTTCAGATGGATTTAATCTGAATGTTTTTGTAAGATAGTGAGTCATCCTTTGTATTTGAGAAGTGAGCTCTAGGCAGTGTGCCTGAATGCATGTTCATTCCCCATTTACTCTTCTTATACTTTTAACAGAGTATAAACTTGTGGATTAACCTCCACCATTGTTTTTCCCCTAACAGGGTTTCCACACAAAAAATCTTGGTGTTATGTGTTTCTCATGTGTTGTTGATTTATTCTTTCATGGTTATTAATCAGATTTGAGAATAGGAGTTAATAAATTTGTTAAGTTTTAAATTTTGTGACAAATGATTCACCTCCACCTCTTAGTTGTTTGCCCTTGTGTTGCCAACAATTGGTATAAGAGCAAGTTCCTTGGAAGAATTTTAACAACTTGAGGTGATCTAGGATGGCGACATATAAGAAGGATAGTCTGAGATTTGATGGAATCAACTATTCTTTGTGGAAGACTTGAATCGAGTGTCATTTGAGATGCATTAGTGAATCTTACTGGAACATTACAAGTAATAGGTATTGTATTCCTCAAAATGGTCCTACTACTACTATTGAGATTAGGGATGTTGAATACAATATCAGGGCTAAGGAAGCATTTTTGAGTGCTTTGATTGATTTTGAGATGATGAATGTTATGCATCTGAAGACTTCTTATGAGATCTAGAAAAATTGGAAACTTTATATGAAGGTGATGCTAATGTGAATATTTCTAAGCTACATAGTCTGAAAGGGAAATATGAATTTTTGAGAATGGGTGATGATGAGAATATTACTACTTTCATGCAAAGAGTGAATGAAATTGTGTGTGGTATCAGATGTGCTGATGGATAGTTGGATGAATCAAAGATTGTTGCTAAAGTGATTAGATCCTTTCCTGATGCATACAAAATCAAAGCTACAACTATTGATGAGCTCTGAACTGTGAAAAATGTAACCAGAGATATGTTGATTGGTAAACTTACTGATTTTGAGTTGAGTGAATTTAATGATGCCCTTCCTAAGATAGAATCTACATTCAAAGCTACTACCTCTAGAAGATATAAGTAGAGATATGATCCGGATGAAAGTTCTTCTAGAAAGGTATTCAAGTATGAGGAAGAAATGAGACAGATTGAAGAAGAAGAAAGAGAATTGAATGAGCTTGAAGCACTTATAGTCAAAAGAGAAGCCAGAGGAGAAGGTAAGTATAAAGGTAAATTTCCTATTAAATGTTTTTCCTGCAATAAGATAGGTCATTTTGCATCAAGGTGTCCAGAAAGATTCCCTAATCTAAGACATAACAAGCCTAGATTTTAAAAGAAGTGTTATTATGTTGTTGATGAAGGTGTGACAGATGATGAATCTGATAAAGGGAATGCAAGTGAAGATGATTTTGTGTTTATTTCTACCAAGGAAAATAATCCAGTGTCTACTGAATCTGCTAGTTGTGCAAATGTGGAGAAAGCCCTAGTTGCTCAAGTTGAAGAGAAGGATGAATGGGTAATTGACAACGATATTCACATCACATGATAGGTGATAAAAGAAAATCTATGAGCCTAGAAATTATGATGGTGGTGTTATAATATTTGGTGATAACAATGGTGGTATAATCTATGGCAAAGGATGTATTTATTTTGATCGTAAGCATAATACTGATGATGTTCTTTATGTGGAAGGTTTGAAGCATAATATTTTAAGTGTCAGACATATAGTTGATATGGGATACAATATTCAATTCAAGGATGTGTAGAATATTGGGAAGTTATAGAAATGTGGTTGCTTCATGTACAAAAACAAAAGGTAACATTTTTCACCTAAATGCTACTAGTAAAAGTTGTTTGATTGCTTAAGTTGATGAAATTTGGTTGAGGCATAGGAGAATGTGTCATGTAAAATTTGACAATATTATCAAGATAAGTTCTACTCAGGCAGTGAGATATCTCCCTAAGTTGGTAAAACCCTCTAATGCCATATGCAAAGAATGTCGTTTAGGAAAGAAAACTAGAATTTCATTTCGAAGCAAACAACATTCTTCAAATGAATTGTTGGATTGTGTGCATACTGACTTGTGTGGTCCTTCTAGAATTATAAGTTTATAAGGTTATAGGTATTTCATGTTGCTTATTGATGATTATTCTAGGATGATGTGGGTTACTTTCTTAAGGGACAAATTTGAAGCTCTAGAGAAGTTCTATATTTTTAAGGCTATGGTTGAGACAGAGACATGTATGAAGATTAAATGTCTAAGATCAGATAGAGGTAGTGAATTCACTTATGGTGAGTTTAATTATTTATGTGAAGTGCATGGGATAAAGAGACAATTATCTGCAATGCAGACCCCTCAACAAAATGGGATTGTGGAAAGGAAGAAAAAGAAAATTCAAGACGTTGCTAGAACTATGATGCTAGAAGGAAATGTTCTTGATATCTATTGGAGAGAAGCTATGAGTACTGTTGTTTATATCCTCAACTAGGTACAAATAATAGATGATACTGGTAAGACCCCTTTTGAGCTATGGTTTGGTCATAAGCCTACTGTTAGATATTTCAAAATCTTTGGGAGTAAATGTTATATCATAAGAGATTAAGATATAGGAAACTTTGATGCTAGGAGTGATGAAGGATATTTCTTGGGTATTCTACTAAGAGTAAGGCCTACTGGTGCTAAAAAAAGAGATTGAATAAAATGGTTGAAAGTGCTAATGTTAAGGTTGATGAAGAAATTGCTAGACCATCTAGAACCTATGGATATGATTTTGATGATCAGGATGATAGTACAAACAAAGGTTAGACTTCAAATCAAGTTCAAATCATTCCAGTGAATCGAAAAGATCAAGAGGAAGGAGAAACTAGTGAAAGTGAAAAAAAGAGATCACAAGAGCCTTAAGTTCAAGAAAATCCTAAGACTCCAAGGTATGTGAGATTAAATCATTCAGAAAATTAGATTATAGGTGATAATAACAAAGGTGTCCAAACTAGGAGAAGAATTGCAGAAGAATATTGTTTGATATCAAAGACTAAGCTAAGTAATATAAATGAAGCATGCAAAGATGAACATTGGATTGAAGCGATGAAAGAATAATTGCACCAAACTGAGAAGAATAATACATAGATTATTGTTTCTAGACCTAAGGACAAAAATGTAATTGGAACTAAATGGGTCTTTTGAAACAAACTGAATGAACAAGGTGAAGTTATCAGAAACAAAGCAAGACTGGTATGTAAAGGATATTCTTAGATGGAAGGAATTGACTTTGAAGAGAATTTTTCCCTTGTTGCTAGAATTGAATCCATGGGATTATTTCTTGCTTATGCTACTTACAAAAACTACAAGGTTTATTAGATGGATGTCAAGTCAAAATTTATAAATGGTGAATTGGAAGAAGAAGTGTATATTGAGAAACCTGATCGATTTCAATTGACTGATTAGGGAAATATGGTTTGTCGATTGAAGAAAGCATTGTATGGACTCAAGCAAGCCCCTAGAGCTTGGCATGCTAGATTGGACAAGTATTTCATGAAGCTTGGATTTAACAAAGGTACTACTAATAGTAATTTTTATTTCAAGATTGATGATGATAAAGATTTGATTGTAGAAGTCTATGTTGATGATATCATTTTTGGAGGAGATGATGGTTTGTGCATGAAGTTTGCTGATGAGATGCAAAATGAGTTTGAGATGTCAATGATTAGAGAGATGGAATTATTTTTGTGACTGAAAATTACTCAGTTAGATAAAGGGATATTTATATCTCAGTCCAAGTATGTGAAAGAATTTCTAAAGAAATTTGGTATGGAATATTCAAAGCCAGTTGGTACACCCATGGTGACCGAATGCAAGTTGACAATAGATTATGATTCTACGAAGGAAAATCAGATAAGATACATATCAATGATTGATGGATTGTTGTATTTGACTCAAACTAGACTTGACATCATGAATGTTGTATGTATTGTTGAAATATTTCAAGCTGATCCTAAGGAATCTCATGTGACTACTGTGAAGATAATTTTCAGATACTTGAAGGGAACAATTGATTTTGGTTTGTGGTATCCTAAAGATGATGATCTTACTTTGAATGCCTTTACTGATGCTGATTGAGTAGCAGACGTGAATGCCAAGAAAATTACTAGTGGTGGCCCATTTTTCTTAGGAAAGAAGCTGATTTCATGGTTAAGTAATAGCATAATACATTGTTGTTGCTGACAATTGTACTGAAGTATTGTGGATGAAGCATATGTTGAAAGATATCAGAGTTATGTATGATGAGCCTATTGTCATATTCTATGATAATTCAAGTGCAATTAATATTTCTAAGAATCTAGTGCTGCATTCAAAGACCAAGCATATATCTATCAAGTTTCACTTTTTGAGAGAGAAGGTGAGTGAAAGGGAAGTTAGATTGGAGTATGTTCCTACAAAGGAACAAATTGCAGACATATTTACCAAGTTGTTGCCTAAGGATACTTTTGAGTATCTCAGAGGGAAGTTAGGGGTGATTACCCCTCCTAATTAGAACTAAGATGCATTATCTTGCATCAGTCCCTGCATTTGATAGTCATATATTGATTTGGATTGATGTTGTGGTGGCTGCTACTCAGGGGGGTTAGTTAGATTATTCAAATATGTGGTTTAGAGATTGTGTGTACCTTTTCCATTGATGTAAAATGGGGAGAAGAGAAATGTGAAAAACTTGGAATTATTTGAGGAGAAAAGAATTAGAACCTAAGGGGGAGCAAGTGCTGAAGTTAGTTGTGTTGATGGTTTTTTTCACATCATGTGTTGCCATCAATTCCAAAGGGGGATATTGTTGAATGTTGTGGTTGTGTTTCTGATATGTGGTTTTCATTGATGTCAACACTATTAACATTAATGTCTTTAAGACTGTATATGTTTAGGATATTGAGAAGATTGTAATAAAATAAGTTGCAGGTTTTCTATGAAGCAGTGAAGATCAGTATGATGGAAAGTTCAGTGTGTTGAAGGTGATAAGTTTTGTATTAAAGGGTTTGTTTTTAGGTGTATCTAGTATATCCACCAAAAGTTTCAGAGGTGTGCATGGATATTTGAGCAAGTTATGAGTTTCTGTGTTCCAATAGTTATTCTTCTATTGTAGCTGGTATTCTTGGAAGAAGATAATGTGATTTTGGTAGTCTAAGTTTTTGTGTATGCTCCTGTGGTGTTTATGGATGTTTCTAGATCATGCTCTATCTATTTTGCATGCCCACATTGATCGTTGTGCTCATGGTCGATGATTTTCTCTTGGGTGTTCATGGGCGACAGGGTGTTTGTAGCATGTTGTGGATCTTTGAGGAATAATTTTTGAAGGTGTTCTTTGTTCGCGGATATTGCTTTGGGTCTCTACTATGTTTTGGATGACCTTGGTAGATTCACATTAATGATCTTTTTTTTTTGGGTTGACATTTTGTATTCATCTTATTATTTTGTTGAAGCCATCATGAAGAGATGTAATTCCTTGTTGCAGATATATATAAGCAATTGTTTCTTCATTTGAATGTGTGAGCGAGAAAGTGTGTGTGCGAATAATGTTCTAAATCTTTCAAAGGCAGAGCAGAGTGTGAAGAAGAGTGAAGAAGTGTTCATGTGCTTAATCAAAACTCTAATCAGGCATTAGAAGATGTTGCTTTCTCAGTTCAAGATCTTTTGATGGATTTAATGTGAATGTTTCTATAAGACAATGAGTCTTCCTTTGTATTTGAGCAGTGAGCTCTAGGCAGTGTTCCTAAATACATGCGCATTCCCCATTTACTCTTCTTATACTTATAATAGAGTATAAACTTGTGGATTAAACTCCACCATAGTTTTTCCCCTAATAGGGTTTCCACACAAAAATCTTGGTTTTATGTGTGTTTTCGATGTGTTGTTGATTTATGCTTTCATGGTTATTAATCGGATTTGAGAATAGGGGTTAATAAATTTAATAAGTTTGAAATTTTGTGACAATTGATTCACCCCCCCCCTCTTAGTTGTCTGCCCTTGTGTTGCCAACACTAACATTATTTTACAACACCATTAATGAATAAAGGTTACCTGAGTGAATGTTGTTTGAGGACATGAATTGTGAGGTGTGGAGGTTCAAGGTCCACTAGGAAAATGTTTAACATCCAAAGCATGTTATGAGACAAACATTCAATTGTTCAAATGCAATAATAATATCTTTAATACTAGTTGCATACTTGTGGAATCAACATCGAGAATGAATAAGGGTCTATAGGAATGGAGCACGTCTCATGAACACTACAAACCTAAAATTTCATCATATTGATTCTACTAATATAGTTATTCTTAAATTTCAAAATATAATTTAATAAACAAAATTAAATGAACTTGCTGAATTTTACTTGAGTATCAATGCTATATGTATTATTCAATAATTCATATATCATAACCATCGCCTTTGCAACTGATGTAAGCTGTGTAGTTGCATCCTGAGTTATTTGATAATCATACATGCAAACAAAACCCCATGTGCCACAATGGTGGGGTGGAGCTCGGAGCCTACACGTCTCCTCCATATTAGGCTCTACTAGAGGCCTCACACACTGTATAATGGTCTAGGTGAGTGAGCTAATCGACTCTAGCATGTCCACCTCTACACTATCCTTAACAATGGAAGGAACATCGACATGCTCCACCATGTGTTTGGCCAAGGGTCTTGGTGCCAACTATGGATTATGTTATGCACCAGGTCTATCATGTGTGGAGCCCCCACCTCTACCCTGAGATTCTAAGATGTCAAAATAATTTGGCATCTTATTGAGGAAAAACTCACAATAGAGTTTCCTCAAAAAGTATTGTGGTACCTCATAATTATTGCATGGATTTTGGTCAAATACCATCCACCATCACTTCCAAAATTTATTTTTAATTAATGCATGGTGGCACCAATGGATGGGGAACCTTTTACATGCATGAGACAAAGGTGTGGGTTCTCAGGTTTGTAAATAGGGCACATAAGTTGGATTTTCTATTTATTTTTTCCACATCTAGATATGACAAACCACTAGCATAAAATTGTCTCAACTCATGCCTCTTATTTGACCAAAAATTTATTTTCTCGCTCGTTTCTCCTACATGAGATGCAATTAACATCAATGATTTGACAATCCATCTCCTATAAGGGTGGGTTTCAACATGCTTGGTTAATCTTCCAATTAATTGTTTAATGTCTCTTTTATTGTTTTCAATTTGATTTAGGATATTTTCTTGTGTTCCTTGAGGATTCTTTTGAATTGATGGAGGTTTTTAAAGTTTTTCTTGTATAGGAGGCTCTTCATGAGGGGGTGATTATGAATTCTCAACGTTTGGAGGTGGAGATTCATTTCCTGAGAATTAGAACAAATTTTAATTTAAAAACCTATTTCAATCTACATTCTAAATTAAATTCAAACTAAAAACCATAAAAATACATACCTCTTCACAATATTCGACCTCTTTGACGTGTTTGTGGCATGCTCATGAAGAATTTCAAGCTTAGAGTGCAAAAAATGGAAGAGATTTGGCAAGAACGATTTGCAGAGTTGAAAATCTCCAAGCCAAGTCGTAGGTTGAAAAGAAATCTAGGTTTAGAATGCAAGATTTGGTTTAAATTAACTTTTTGCATGCTAAATTTGGTGCATGCCAAATGACTTAATCATTTGGCCTATGCCAAATTTGGCGCTCGCCAAATTTTGAATGCACCAAATGCTCTCTTTTGGCCTTTATTTATTTTTTTCTAATTTGGCATCAAAATTGTGTCACAGATCCATGCACTTACCCATTAATCTTCACATTTTATCAAAAAATGACTACCTCAACATTTTAATGTGCTCTCATGGCTCTTTACATTATTAAGTTTTCTACAGGAGCTTCTTCACACCCTAATATTGATCTCGAAATTCTTTCCCATATAACACCACAAAGGACAAACCAAAAACCAAAAACTTCTCCCATGACAAAGAAATACCACCAATATGATGTAAATGTCATCCTCAACTATAACTACCTTCATCCATGGTCTCTCTTCACCCTGTGCAAAATAAAAAATGACACCCTTGTATAATGTTGGCTTCAAGCAACCTAGAGAATACTCCACAAATCAAATAAATATTCCTTCCTACCACTCAACAAAAAATCTTAAACACTTCAACTTTACAAATATGTTTCTTGCATCTCCACAACTCTTAGATTTATAGATAAAATATATATATTGCAAAAGTGGTGTGTCAAACCAAATAGATTTAAAATAATATGAAATAGAAATTAACAATAGATCAAAGGAAAAAATATAGAATTTTTCCATAGTAGAACATGCCACAGATCTAAAAATTAAAACATGCTTAAAGTAACACCAATTTAAAAATGCAATCAAATTTACACATAGAAAATTATAAGGAGATCACCATAACATAGATCTAAAATCAAAGATCAAGCCATAAACATCTAACCATACAAATATATATCCATATTGGATATGAAATCATAGATCCAAAGTTCACTAATGTCTCCACTTTATAGTTCTTACCATCTTTTCCCCAAAAAACCATAAATTCAGCTACACATAGCTTCTCCTAAAATAAAAGGTTAAATATACAAGGAGAGCATCCCCTCCCACAATATCTACTACTATTTGTTAATAATTTCAAGATACACATGCTAAGTCCATATAAATTTTAAGAAATGATGGTAGAATAGTATGTTGAATCCATAATGTAAAATAATAACAAAACATAAATACAAAGATCACACTAGATATAGCTTGGGAGAACCCTTTTGAAAAAAATCTAATTTGTAAAGCACCACAAACTAAATGTATTATCTCAATAATGAGATTACAACACACTCGCATAGTTCTCCATGTAGAACTTTAGAATCATTAAGCAACCTAGTTGCAGTTCTAATGTAGTCAATCCAAAAGCATATAGGAGCCCTGAATCCCACTCTATGCCTTCCTTTGGATCCTACCACATATACAATCTCCATGAGATGCTCTATAATGCATATATATACCACTACACATGTGCTTTCTTTTCTAGAACAGGCTTGCACAAAACCACTAAGTGGTATGACATAAACCATGAGCCCAAAACCATGTGCTCACTAAAATATGACCCCCTATATTAAATACATGTCCAGTATTTCATACAACTCACAAGTGTCCCCAAATGTGCCTATCCTACTATGGTATGTACATCCTAAGATACAATACAATAAAAGATAGAATACTACATTATTATGATAGATGTACAAAACATCTTTCCCAACATAGGAGAGGAGTAAGGACTAGTACTAGATAAAAAAACCTCCACATCTTGGAGCTCTTTAACCATAATTTTAATTTTATTATTTTTCTCAAAGTGGTATCGATAGGGCTAAATATTTGAAGGATGGATACCATGAAAGGTATGACCATGGGATCTTAGAAGGGTTAACCCTTTGCACTCCTTGAATACTTGTTGATATTAATCAAGGAGGCCTTGCAATATTGATAGAGGATAAAATATTGAAACTCTAAAGAGTGGAAGTGGGCTAGGATACTAGAACACACACATAAAAATATCCCTTTGAATCAAGGAGGTCTTTTTTTGGGAACCAAATCTTCTTCCACATCAAAATATCCCTTTGAATCACTAAGAATCACTATAGAGTAAATTTTATATAAATGCTACTCTTAACATTTGTGGCATTTTTCCCTTTATATCACAATTAAAAATTATCTCATTTTTCAATCTCTCTAACATCTATTCTTGGGAAATCTGGTGAATTGGGGTGGATTTAGTGCCCTAATCTATTGCCTCATTTTTGGGTTTGAAAGGGAGAAGAAACCACAACTTTTTTCTATGCTACAAAATTTTCCTCCACAAGAAATAGGATCCTAAATTAGATGTTAAAACCTCTACCAAAAGATCCTCTAAAATACCAATAGTAAAGTAACATTAAAAAATGAATCGTTAGGCCATGAACGTTTGGTTTTTTAGTTTTTCAACTCACTTTGATATTTTATACTAAATATTTTTATCATAATTTAATGAGGGAATTCATGAAATCTTAATAGGATCTAGGGCCAAATTTTATGATGGATTCTTATTAAATTATATCCATGTAAGAAATTTTTTTCATATCAACCCATTGAAACCACCAAATGACTTCCTTTTTAAGTGAAAAGAAGTAATAAATAGTTTTTAATCTTGGGGAATTCGATGTACTAAAAAATATTAGATTGCCTTTTACAACCAACTTGTAGGATTTGAGCCATCAAATTTGGGGAAGTATTGTATAGAGGGGCATGAAAGTGCACCCTAATTCAAGGAGTGATATTCTATTGTAGTAATTGTAGGAGTTGAGAAAATACAACTTCAGAAACCCCGAAGATCACCTGCATGCAAATAACCTGTCACAAAAGAAGAGATGGAGACAAACAAGCAAGGGTTGTCTGAAAACTAAAAATGTATATATGAGAGAGAATGAATTGATATGAAATACAATGGGATCAATCCTTATAAAAAGGAGATCATGCAAACCCTAATAAAACCCTAATAGGAAAAACCCTAATAGAAGCCCTAATAGGAAAATATTTAATAATTAATATAATTATTAAATGTCACTTTATGCAAACTAACGTGAAATATTAAGAAGGGAATAAAGGTAACTTAATCAACATAATTAAGTTAAAACCTTTACTCTAACACCCCCCCTTAAGATGAGCAAAAATGCAACTACAAAAAAATGCAAGAAAGCAAAGGTAACTACAATGCAAGAAGGCAAACATGGGTCCCGACAACTAGGCCAGATCAGGTACCCAAATACAACCAAATCTCTGTAAAGAGGAGAAATAGAGAAAACCTCATGGGAAAAATCTCTACTCCAAAAAAAGATGCAGAAAGCTAAGAAGAAACATCACTAAAGCAGAAGAAGCTGCAAATAGCTGTCGAAAGATGATTGCTATGGTGCTGAAGAACCTTCACTGAAGATGGAAGATCCCTTCCAAGGCGAAACCAAGGAAGAATTAGCACGAACAATATAATAACCCCCCCATAATGTAGAACTGGGAGAGCCTAACAGATCCACTGAAATGATGTGTAACACACTATAGTGCATGAGGAAGAAGAAACAACATCTGAAAGTGCGCAAGATAGCACCTGCAACTGAAAAAGTGGTGTGCAAAACAAAGCACACATGCATGAGGCTACAATCATATGGATCCATTGTCGTCATGGAGGGACACTCACCAGACAAGGGTGTGATGGCAAACAAAGGCAAACTACACAACCCCCCATGGAACAGATTCATTGTCATTATGGAGGGACACTCACCAAACAAAGATGTGATGGCAAAAAAAAGACAAACTACACAACCCCTCATGGCACTTTATAATAACAGTGCAAGTACAAAATATGGCACAACCTTATGTGCAAAATCCCCAAAAAGGAATGTACAATAGTGTGACACTTTATCTCAGTGCATTTACATAAAAGATAGCTTACAAATGATACTCAAAATATCCAAAAAGGACAAAGATGGAAATACATGAAGAACAACAAAAAAAAAAGCATCCCATGCAAACAAAAAGTTTTCAAGAGCAAATATGTCTAAGTAATCCACCAGAGTGTAAAAACACAAATAACTGAATAAAATATACTTGGAATGAAATTTGGAAAAATTGCATGGATGAAACTGAATAGCTCTGAAATACGGTTCCAACGTCGCTGAGATTGCAAAAAACGGAGAAACAGATTAAAAGTTATGAGCTTGGGACTGAAAATAGCCCCTTTGTATTCAACTAGCTATAGAATGCACCAATGGAAAAATAAAGTGATGAAACCCACACCACTAGAAAGATGAGAAAACCAGCTTTTCGACGATATCTCGTTTGCCAAAAAATGATATCGTATGCCCAAGTTACAGCCTCTGGAAGAAATCAGGTCCAAAGAGGGGAAAAAACAACACTGGGTTAAATTTGATGGTCATACGGCCGTCGCAACAAAAAGACCGGGTTAAATTTGACAGCCAAACGGCTGTTGTCGTAAATGCACAATTTGGCTTAGTTTGAAAAAAAATGTTTTTTTATAAAAAAAACAAATGTTAATTTTTTTTTTTAAAATTAATAAAAAAAAGAACTGGCAAGGGCCATTTCCAGTGGCTGGCAATGTACCGCCGTTGGCGGTACTGTCAACCGTCGGTTGGCAATACGCCGACCAGCATACCACAGGGCCCGCAGGTACTTGCGGGTACCCTGTACCAGGCCCACAAGCCTCTAAAGCGCAAAAAACTTTTTTTTTGGATTTTTCTCATAAAATCAAACTTTTACAAAAAATTTCGCTTGATTTTAAAAAAAAAAAAATACAATGACAACAATTTTTTTTTTTTTTTAAATGACGAAAAAAAGGGAAATTTTTTTACTAGGTAGACGGACGGTCGTATTGCAAAAATTTTTTGCCTCAAATTTTGACTTTGTCCAAAATCGACAAATGAACAGTCAATTTAGGGGTTTTGGACTGCTGCAGATGCAATGGCGAGGTCTATTTGAGCTGAAAACGTTTCAAAGTTGCAAATATGCCCTAGATCAAAAAAATGAACCCCAAACCCTTAAAGCTCCAAAAATCTTCAAAACAAGAACAAGAAGCAACAGGTGTGGAGCTCTGATACCATGTAGGAGTTGATAAAATACAACTTCACAAACCCCGAAGATCACCTGCATGCAAATAACCTGTCACAAAAGAAGAGATGGAGACAAACAAGCAAGGGTTCTTTGAAAATTGAAAATGTATATATCAGAGAGAATGAGAGAATGAATTGATATGAAATACAATGGGATCAATCCTTATAAAAAGGAGATCATGCAAACCTTAATAAAACCATAATAGGAAAAACCCTAATAGAAGCCCTAATAGGAAAACATTTAATAATTAATATAATTATTAAATGTCACTTTATGCAAACTAACATGAAATATTAAGAAGGGAATAAAGGTAACTTAATCAACATAATTAAGTTAAAACCTTTATTCCAACAGTAATAGATTATTGGGTAAGTGCATGGAAATAGGGGTTCGAAAAGGGGTCTTAAGTGGCCATTTTTTTTTTCTGAAATAAGAAAAGACTGATCCTGGATGAGAAATCAAATATAGTTACACCCACAATTTGGAGATGCAAAAAGAAAAAGAGTCGTATTGCTTTGAATCTAATTTTTAAGCTACTACTTTTCTTTTGAAAATGGTGGAGATTAAGGGGTTCAAGAGGGGGATCACATAAAGTGCTCATGTTTCTATCATAAAAAACATAGCATAGTTTTTGGTGTGCTATAGGTCTAAAATGTTAATTTTTTTTGGTATTTAAAAATATCTTTAATGAGAAATTATCTAACACCATGTAGTTTATGCATGTTTTTTGTGTTAATTTTTTAATGAATGTATGATTTTTTACTAATTTTCAAAGTTGGCACATCCTGAAAATTAAAATATTGAGCATGCTCTCCCTAAATTTTATAGGAAACTAATCAAAAATAAAAATGTATTTTTTGAATATATATAGAATAGAGTTTAGTTTCTAGAAATGCAATTTATTTGAAATTTTGACTAACGACTAAAAAATGAAGTCAAAAGTACCATATGTAGGTTTCTAACAAAAAATGGAGACACTAGCAAAAGAAATTAAAGACCAAAATCTTAACATATTGAAAACATGAAAAACATTAAATGGTTAGAAAGCTAAGAGATATCTCAACATTAATATGTCATTTTTTCTACTTGACATTGAAACACATGAAAACTTGATGGAGAGTGCACACTCGATATTGTGTCATTTTTTTACAATTTGAAAAACATGTCTTTGGGAATTTAAATGTTAGGACCCAACCCTTTGGGTTTGATTCCTAAGACCAACCAACCCTTAAGGGTTGGAAATTATCAAGGTAGATGTTAGAGTTATTATGCATTAGCTAATAATTAATTAATTTTTAATTGATTATTAGTCTAATTTATTCTCATGCACTTAAGCTAAACTTAGGATTGCTTTATTAGTTGAGATAATATTAGATCTTTATGTCTCATCTCACGTGATGTTGACACTTGTCATGATCCAATCCATTTCTCATTTATGGTTTTTCTCTTATAAGCACTCAACCCTCATTGTAATTATCTCGAGCTTTCATATCTTCTTAAGAGTCTCTTGATTCTATAGCTTTTTCTTGTTAAGGAATATTACACATATTGTTTGCAAATCTCTTTCATGGAAGATGTATTCTCATGGTTTTGTGCTTGTTTCACAATTCTAACATGGTATTAGAGTGTGGATTCAATGAACCCCTTCTCAATTTATGAGATTTTCTTTCTTCAACAATGAGTGTTACAGGCTTCAGATTTGAAACCCTTTTTCTTTTCTTTTTTTCAAATTTTGGAGGTGGGAATTTTTCTGTGCATTTTTCTGTGAAAAGGACCTCACCGTTGGATTCAGAGTTGTCGAGAAAGTCTGAATTGCATTTTGTTTTGCCTGATTTGGGTTCCTAACGCCAAATCTATGAGGTTTTGAAGTGGTTGTTTTGTTTCTATATTCTGAGGGTAGCTACACTTTTGGTGCATTTTGAGCCAAAATAGAGGTATATATTGCACTCAGAAGGCCCAAAAACCTTAAGATCGCTTGCCAAATTGCCAAAATCCATGTCGGGAGTTTTTGAGGCAATTTCTTTTTGCATAGGGCCCATATGGCCTTCGTATGGACCTATGCACATGGATCAAAAAAAATTATAAACAAAATTCGGTAGGCATTTATTTTTAATTTCTTATTTTTTAGAAATTAAAAAAAAATCATTCCAAAAAAAGTAGGGGTCTGAATCTTTGTTTTTAATTATCGGGTTGGAGTACCGTAGGTACTTGCCATGGCAGGGTTGTGGTCCCCTTCTATCCTCAGTGGATAGATTTTTCCCCAACCAGAGAGATTCTTCCAAGCGCCATCGACTCCTCAAGGATTCACAAACTCAATATTCCATTCACTTCACAACTTTCATAAAATTATTCATCTCAAAGAATTATTAAGTGTATTCTAGATCACATTAGAAACATAACCATGGTAGCCCATAATTTAATGCAATGAACAGTCATTAATAACTTCCATAAAGCATATAATGAAGCCAATCCCTCTAGTGAGATGAAATAAAACATATCTATAGACCTTTCCTCCAATTTTTATAAGGATCCAACGGTGGAAAATAAATTTATTACATTTTTTCCAAAACTGCAAACCCTAGGCAGTGTTCAAACCTGCCCTCACCAAAATGGTCATAACTTATTCAAATATTAATGAAATTTGATGAGACTTGAAAAAAATAAAATTAGATTCACATATATAAAATTTACAATTTGTATGAGGTCTTTATTTTATCTGTACAATACGTACCATTCTCTGCAACATCCTGCAACTTGTAGAGAAAACAATCCCTAGGACTGCCAATGGTAAAATGATCATAACTTTCTCCAAACTCAATGAAAAAACACCAAACCAATTGAAAATGAAAGCTAGTTTATTATTATATCAATAAAAATCAATTTAAGATCTATAAAACTTCATACAAAACCATACCATTTAAAAGAACAGGGAAGAACGTTGAAAATTGCAGAAAAATTCATGCCTTCATAAATCCTTGTTCAAAACTATATTCCACTCCCATTTCGACTTGGAGGCCCATTTTTATACTTGAAAAATAAAGTTATTCTCCAACCAACCTAAAAATACCATTTAAAAACTTTTAACAAACTTTTAAAAAGTTGTCATTTAACAAGAAAAGTTGTTATGACAACATTTGACAACTTTTGACAACTTTTGACAATGTTTTCATTTTTTCAACCAAATGACATCAAACCTTCATAAATGACTCCAAATGACTTAAAAAATATATAAAATGGATCATTAAACCTTATTACATGATTAAAACACCTAATTTAATAAATTTATACAATATGGCCTCATGGAGGCTCGAAGGAAAATAGGTGCTCCTGCACCAAACTCCCAAGGCCAAAAGAATTCAAGCCCCTTTGAATTGTCTTCTTCCTTGTCTTCTAGTTACTTTGCACTTTTTCCTTTGTCTTTGCAATCATATTTGGTCCTTTCTTCCTTTTATTCTTCTTATGTCTTCTTCTATCAATCATCCTTGCAACTTGGAGTTCCCAAAACTCTATCAATTTATCATACACTTCACTTTGTCCTTCATGACCTGCACATACATAATCCAATGAAAAATCAGAAACAAAATATCGAGACCTCGAGGTCTCCTCCTTTTCTTCTTATGCTTCAAACTCTTCTTCACCCATGACCAGCTTATCAATATCATTCCCCTTCAAAATCAATTCACTTGCAACCTCAATGTCCTTATCTTCTTCTACTTTGATGAGTTCCTCTTCCTCTTTCTTGACTTGTCCATTACCAATCTTACTATCCCATTATTCTTCAATGGATGCAAACTTTTTCCACAAATCATCTTCTTCATCTTTGACTGAATTTTATGCCTTCTTCTATTGTCTTTGCTTCTTCATAATATTCTTTAGAGGCCATCTTAACCTCTTTGAAATTGGTATATTCCAACTCCTTTGTGCTTCCTTAAGAAATTGGTGTTCTTTTTCTAATCTTTCCAACCTTTGGCTTATCTTTTCTAGGGCTTCCTCAAACTCTATTTGTCTTGCCTTTTGTCTTTCCTTCTTTCTCATTTCCTTTTCCTCTCTTTCCTTCTTCCTTCATGAATCCTTAGCCTGCCAACATCTCTTTAAAAATTCCATCTTCACAAGCAAGTCTCTCCTTGCTTCCACTTCACTTTGCCACACCTAGGCAATCAGGTTCCTTCCTCAACCTGCAAACAACCACACACATGCCACAAACAACCTTCCCAGAGCATCTTCAGGCTCTGATACCAAACTGATGTAGAGCAAGAGGATTCACAACTCAATATTCCATTCACTTCACAACTTTCATAAAATTATTCATCTCAAAGAATTATTAAGTGTATTCTAGATCACATTAGAAACATAACCATGGTAGCCCACAATTTAATGCAATGAACAGTCATTAATAACTTCCATAAAACATATAATGAAGCCAATCCCTTTGGTGAGATCGAATAAAACATAGTTATAGACCTTTTCTCCAATTTTTATAAAGATCCAACAGTGGAAAATAAATTTATTTCATTTTTCCCAAAACTACAAACCCTAGGCAGTGTTCAAACCTGCCCTCACCAAAATGGTCATAACTTATTCAAATCTTAATCAAATTTGATGAGACTTGAAACAAATCAAACTAGATTCACATATATAAAACTACCAATCAGTATGAAGTCTTTATTTTATCTGTAAAATACGTACCATTCTCTGCAACATCCTGCAACTTTTAGAGAAAACAATCCCTAGGATTGCCAATGGTAAAATGATCATAACTTTCTCCAAACTCAATGAAAAAATACCAAACCAATTGAAAATGAAATATAGTTCATTATTATATAAATAAAAATCAATTTAAGATCTATAAAATTTCATACAAAATCGTACCATATAAAATAACAGGGCAGAACATTGAAAATTGCAGAAAAATTCATGCCTTCTTTCATAAATCCTTGTCCAAAACTATATTCCACTCCCATTTCGACTTGGAGGCCCATTTTTATACTTGAAAAATAAAGTTATTCTCCAACCAACCTACAACTACCATTTAATAAATTTTAACAAACTTTTAAAAAGTTGTCATTTAACAAGAAAAGTTGTTATGACAACATTTGACAACTTTTGACAACTTTTGACAATGTTTTCATTTTTTCAACCAAATGACACCAAACCTTCATCAATGACTCCAAATGACTTAAAAAATATATAAAATTGATCATTCAACCTTATTACATGATTAAAACACCTAATTTAATAAATTTATACAATATGGCCTCATGGAGGCTTGAAGGAAAATAGGTGCTCCTGCACCACCAAAAACCTTAAGATCGCCTACCAAATTGCCAAAATCCATGTCGGGAGTTTTTGAGGCAATTTATTTTTGCATAGGGCCCATATGGCCTTCGTATGGACCTGTGCACATGGATCAAAAAAAATTATAAACATAATTCGGTAGGCATTTATTTTTAATTTCTTATTTTTTAGAAATTAAAAAAAAATCATTCCAAAAAAAGCAAGGGTCTGAATCTTTTGGGGATGAATTTGTTTTGAAAGGGGGAAAAGTTTTTAATTATTGGGTTGGAGTACCATAGGTACTTGCCATGGTAGGCTTGTGGTCCCCTTCTATCCTCAGTGGATAGCTTTTTCCCCAACCAGAGAGATTCTTCCAAGCGCCAACAACTCCTTTTTGGCCGGTGATCAATCATTTCCAGTGCTCTAAACTTGCAACCCGATAGTATTTTTTTGTCTTTTTGGTTGCCTTTCAGTTTCCAGCATGCTAGCATGTAGAGATTTTCCCGGTGGCCTTCAAAAATTTCTCGATGATGACATCAACGTTTACCAGTGGCATCAAACTTTCCTGGCCAGAGAATCTTCTTCAAGAATATTCTATCGACAAATTTTTATTACCGAGGACCAGTTTTTTTTTCCAATGCACATGAATATTCTTGGAATATTCCATTGATGTTAGCATGATGCCATACTAATTTCATCAGTATGGATGTGCCCTATGGCCCCTTTGAGCCCCTTTATGCCCTAAAAGTGGTGTTTCTTTTCTTTTCGGCATAATGGGCATACAATATCATTTTTCAACAAACAAGATATCGTCAGAGAGTTGGTTTTGCCAAATTTCCAATGGTGTGGGTCTCATCACCTAATTTTTTTGTTGGTGCATTCTATATCCTATTGAATTCAAAGGAGTTATTTTCAGTCTCGAGCTCCTAACTTTTGACCAATTTCTTCATTTTTGTCAATTCCAATGACGTTAGAACCGTCTTTCAGAGCTCTTTAGTTCCGTCCATGCAATTTTTCTAGATTTTTCTCCAAGTACATTTTATTCACTTTTTTGTGTTTTCACACTTTGGTGAATTACTCGGACATTTTAGTGCTTGGAAACTTTTCATTTGCATGGGTTGACTTGATTTTGGCTATTATATATGTATTTCCAAAACTTTTTCCTATTTGGGCATTGTAGATATTCTTTTCATACACATTCTCTTTTGTAGATGCACTAAGATAAAGTGCCATTTTGGTGTATAATTTTTAGGGATTTTTCAAATCCTATTGTGCCTATTGTATTTACACTATGATATAAAGTGTCATGGTGGTGGATGTTTTTCCTTTAGTTTTCCATCATACCTTTTTCAAGTGAGTGTCCCTTCCATGACAACAATGAATGTCAATGATTCTTACCTCATGTGTGTGTGCATTAATTTACATACCCTTTTATTTGTAGGTTGTTTCTCTTACATGCACTTATTAGCTACACACAGTTTCAATGTTCCTATCTTGGCTCTCCCTTTTCAGGATTATGGTGGGGCGGGGGCGTGGGGGATTTCTACTATTGGTTCTAATGCTTCCTTGGTTTCACGTTGGAGTGAGCTATGTATACAATATTTGTTCCTATGTACTTTTGGATGAAGCGTACATTAGTGGCTAGTTACATGCATTTCAATGAGATGGATCACTTACCATATAGACACTCTTGCATTCCTATTTCTAGAGGTTCTTCATTTAGCACTCTATCAGTCATCTTTTGACAATAGTCTATAGCTTTTTTCTTCTGAATGTTCCACATGTTCCTATTTTTTAGGACGTTGTGTTGTTCTACATGGCCTTGTTTGTTGAGATCCATCATGCATTATTTTTAGGGTTTTTAACTACTCCCTAAGCTCATCTTAAGGGGGGGTGTTAGAGTTATAACACATTAGCTAATAATTAATTTACTCTCATGCACTTATGCTAAACTTAGGATTGCTTTATTAGTTGAGATAATATTAAATCATTATGTCTCATCTCATGTGATGTTGACACTTGTCATGATCTGATCCATTTATCATTTAGTTTTTTTCTCTTATAAGCACTCAACCCTCATTGTAATTATCTAGAGCTTTCATATCTTCTTGAGAGTCTCTTGCTTTTGTAGCTTTTTCTTGTTGAAGAATATTGCACATATTATTTTCATATCTCTTGCATGGAAGGTGTATTTGTTTGTTGTTTGAACCTATGGTTCATGGTTATGTGCTTATTTCATAATTCTAATAGTAGACAGTAATACAAGTGCACTATATAATTCGCTTGCATTATAACTCACTAGCATTATTGTTTTTCTTAGGTTTAAATAACACAAGCACATTATAACACACTCACATTCTTGTTTAGGAAAAATTTTCTTTCTCTCTTCCTCACCTTCTCCCTCTCCCACTCTCCCTTCTCCCTCCTCTTCTCTCCCTCTTCCCCTCTCTGCCTCCCTACCCACTTAAATATATATTTTTTAAACTAATCCCATAGGTTGTATGGCTGAATGGGTGATGATCTTAAGAAAAAATGATATTGAGTATGTGGATAGAAAATTAATAAAAGGAGAATTAGTGGCTAATCAATTGACTAAAGTAACTTTATTATATGATCACCTACTCATTACAAAATTTCTAGATGAATCCAAATTATCCATGATTGAGCATACGTTTTGTAAACTATACTTTGATAGATCCCATACAAAATGTATGGCTCTTGAGAAGGTATCCTATTTGTCACATCACAAGGTGAATACATTCCTAAGGCATACATGCTAGCTTTCCCATGTAAAAATAATATATTTGAATACAAACATCTCATCACAAGACTCAAGATGACCATCCATACAATTTTTTTATAGAGGTACATGTTTATGTGGTGTCCAATTTATCATTAACAAGTAAATGATGAATATGAAACAAAATCTACTACAATATTTTCCCTTACAAGAGGATGGTGGATATATTCAAACAACATTTCTTATAGATTCAGTTTGAGTAGGTACTTTGTTTGATAAAAAATGTAGCATATGTCATGGCTACTATATGGTAACTATTGAACATGTTATATAATAGTCAATTGTGTGAGTTCTTGGTCAAATAGCTATTGATACCCATGCATGAGGTCCTAGAAATTGAGATTGTGCAAGACATTTTTGGTCCCAATTCACTATGGCACCATGATATTTGCACACACTTCCATGAAATAATTCTACCCAACTTATAGAACACTCAATATCAAACATTCTTCCACTATTCATCCCATTTCACTATCATAGGAAATACCCTTTATTGAAAAAGTTATGATGGTACTCTCCTAAGGTTACATAAAAGAGAAAAGGCCCAAATTTCTTTAAGAGGGGTGTATGAAGGTATATTCAATGCACACACTAGTGGTCATATCATAGCTAAAATTTTAATTTAAATAGGTTATTACAAGCCTATAATGGAACACGATAGAATTTTAATTTTTAAGAAATATCTACAATTCCAAGAACATGGAGATTTTATCCAGACACCACCAAAAGAGTTACAATTTATTATTACTCCATGGTTGTTTTCATGGCAAGACCTCAAGATCATTAGAAAAATATGTAACAATGGTCAGAAGTTAATTAATACCACCAATGATTATTTCACAAAGTGAGTTGAAACCATTCCCCTCAACTACATCATTGACAAGAAAATTTCTAAGTTCATCCTCCACTACATCAAATGTTGATATGACATCCCTATTTCTATTATCATGGATAATGGAAAACCCTTCAAAAAGTAAGAGATTCATTAAAATTACCAAAATAAATTATATCCAACACAATTTTCCACTCCATTTACCCCCAAAGTAATGACCAAACTAAGGTGACAAATAAAACCTTACTCAAAATCCTTAAAAATATAGTCAATGAAGCTAACCATGGCTAACACCTCCAACTAAATATCACTCTATGGGGTTATTTCACTAGTATCCACACACCCACTGGTGTAGCACCATGGTCCTTAGTCTTTGAATCCAAATCTATTTTACTAATTGTTGATGGTGTTTTTATGCACTTATCAACATAGGTAATACATAGGTGTATTACCTCTCTTAAAAAACAATCTTCCATAATCAAATTGCAGAATACTATCCCAAGGTCTCTCGAATGTCAGGTCTTGACAATGCTTGGAATATATCAGTTGTTTGGTGTGATTTTTCTAGAATCACAAGGCGGTCTTATGTGGTCAAAGCTATAGGAGAATTGAGTCAATGAATGGAGTTTTATGGATCTGGAATTACTATGCTTTGCTGCAGGTTCAGGCAACAGTCTTAGACTCCATTATTTCGTCAGATTTGGCTTTACAATGAGCAATGAACCTTAACACAAGTTGTTTCTAAAAAAGGGAAAAAGAAAAAATGGCAAGGAAGGAGGACGATTTCCAGACTTGCAACTACCAATGAACAGTGATCATGGAGGCTTCTGCTATGGACAGTTTCCTCAAATAGAATTTCACTTAATCAGAATTCTCACAATGTCATGAAATTTGTGCTATTTTCTAAGGACTGCAGATATTCATCATTCATTCACTATGGGGAGGTGAATAAAGATGAGGTTTAATGAGCAATAATGAAATCAAAGTCTAGACTAACTTTGCACAGTCATCTACCTTCAGCAAATGACCAAAAGTATGGACAAGGAAAGCATACACAGAGCAGCAATCTTCAAAACCAGAGATAACATACTAAATCTACTAAATCTAATCCAAGGACATTAGAATAGAAAAGTAACTTAAAGCAAAGCTATAACTAAAAGGGAGAGGAATCATGAAACATATTGAGAAACCCATAAATACACCAGAAAAGGACTGTATTTGCTATTATAATTTCTGTAGTATGCCTTTACAACAACTCAACTCTCTTAAAATGAGAGGAGGAGAGCCCTATTTATAGTTTCAAAAATCAAAAGAGTGGCCAAGATTTGATTCTATTGTGTGGAAAAAATTCACTTTACATTAGGGTTTCACCTACCCCCAAATATATTACATTTATAAATAGTTTCTTGTTTCTTCCCTATTTCATCATCTAGTGACAACACTGAAGAAATTATGTCTTTTAGCCATTTGCCCTTTGCTGTAGCTATTCTTCAAGGAATTCTTCATTGATGAAGGGATTACCCTCTCGCTTCTTCAATGCGGCATAATCCATGAAACTTAGGATCAGGGATTGAAACTTATCCAACTCCATGATGTCGGATCGTAAAATCTAGTAACTCCATTCCTAGGAATTGCTATCGAACTTCTTCCAGTCATCATCATACTTAGTAGCATTGTATTCAAAGAGCTCCGATTATGCAAAGGCTCAGGCAGTGAAGCACATGAATTCGGTGGTGACCTCAGCGAACATCCAATCTTCCATGATCTTCAAGAAGTAGGGCTTTATATTCTCAGGATTGATCTCGACCATGGGCAACTTGTACCCGGTCATCAGCTTGAGCTACCAAGCGCACTCCTCTCTAGAATCCCTTGCCCATTCAATGTCCAATGCTATCTGCTCCAAAATATGCTTAAGCCTCCTCTTTCGGTGATCAAAATCTCGCTTCTAAGTATCCACTAGCCAGTGATCATCATCCTTGAAGGCAAGGTCCTTTTCCCAGACATCACTTGGTAATGTGAGTATGGCCTCAATCTTTGGGTAGGCTACCTCATACTTCATCGAGAACTCTTCACAGATCCGCCTGGTGCCCTCAAGAGTTTTCTGGACTTCCAAGAACCTATTTTCTATCTGGACAACCAAGTTGATGCCCGTGTTTCCCATGTCCAAGACCTGTCGGAACTAGTTTCCCATAGCCTTGTCCAAGTTCCATCTCTTCTCTAGCTTGTTAATCTATTCCTGGGACAACAACTGAGGCGGGGCCGATGACATCATGGGCTGCTCATCCGGAGATGACCACTATTGAATATAAGTCATTAGATCAGCCACCTGCTCCTTTAGTTCTTCCTAGGAGATCTTATCCTACTGGATAAGGTGCACCACTGTGGCAACCGACTCTTGGATATGCTCAACCTTTTATTCCCTCATGGCCACTCCCAAGTTGATGGTGGAGACGTTGTAAGTTATACCTTGTTCTCCAACCATCGGTGTTGCTATTTGCACTGCCCTTGATCTCGAGGCATCCATGGTTACTTTTGATCTGAACTTTGGCCTCTTGTCTTTCTTGGTGCTTATTCATGCTCTAGCCATAATGGCTTCTTGCCTTGCCTTGGGATCCTTCAAGATGGGAGTCTTTTGCTTTAGTTGTCTTTGTAGCCAATCGGGTACTTAGGGTTGTTTCCATGGTGGTTCACTTCGAGTCCCACTGTCCTCCTTCTAAAGTTTGATGGTTCTGACAACAGGATCCTTCTCCTTTGTTCCTGCATTTTCCTTTTCTTCATCAGAGTCTTGTTCAAACGTTTCATGTCTAGCGGCGGACTCGGTGTGCAACTGCTCTTTGGGTGAATCTTTCTTTTTAGAATCCCCCTCTTCTTCATTTAGAATATATTGATGTTCCTCGAGGTTCTCCCGTTGTTCGTCCTCATGGAGGAACGCTTCCTTGTCATGCTCTATGGTTTGGCCATGTCCCTCAGTTGGAGACCTATTTCCCTATGTATCTGGAGTAGAAATCTCCTCTTCCCGTGCAAGCCGGTCCTTAGCCTCCTTATCCTCAATTTACTTGAGCTGCTTGCCCCACTCTGCATTGAGCTCGGGATCATTTGACTCTTGGATCAGTTCAGCATCAAGGTCCTCACTACCCTCATTGGAAGACTCATAGGCCACCTCATCAATCTCCTAACGCTCGAACAAGGGATGTTTGTGCTATTCAAACTCCTCGTACTCTGGCACCTTCTCAACCTCTAGCTGCTGTTGTTCAAGCTCATCTGATATCTACATGGTTGCTTTCATCTTTGGTGATTCAGTAGAGGGGGAGGGAGTTGGAGTGCAGGCCATAGCCTGAGCTATCGTAGCCTGGACCATCATATTGGTGAGCATCCTTGAAAGCTTAGACAACATGTTCTGCATGTACTTTACAAAAGACTCTGGAAGGCTAAGGGTAGGCATTGTAGCAGTGGAAACAGAGAGAAGGGAAGGAGACATAGAGGAAGAGGACATTGGTGAGGTGGTGGCGGATGATGAATCCACAGGAATAACTTGCAACACTAGAGGAGTGGGAGCAAGGTGGATGGAGATGTCCACTGCAGGCAGGGAGGAAGCAGAGACTGCAAGCAAAGCATGAGGGGTAGGGGAAGCAGTAGTAGTAGTAGTAACAATGGTAGGAAGGAACCTTGGTGAGCTAGATCCTCCTTTTCTGATCCCAAGGGGTGGACCCTTGGTTATTATAGTTGTCCTCGCACTACCAGTTGTTTTCCTCTTCTTCTTGGAAGGTTCAAGCTTAGAAGCCTTACGGGCATAGACCTTTGGTTTGGGCAGCTATTCACTAGCCTCCTTTCTTTTCTTGGTCTTCATCGATGGTGGGGTGTTGGATGTGTCCCTAGTTGCAGCGATAGCTACTCCACCTTTGGAGCCACTTGGTTCAATTACATGTTCACTTGTAAGTTCATTGAATGTTAAGATGACCCCTTGTTGTTCCAATTGGGCCACCTTCTTGTCTATCCATGCCCTTGTTTGGATTTCAACAGGCCTAGTGAGTACACCGATGTCATTAAGCTCTGGTTCATTCCAATCAATTATAGGCAACGGTAAGTTGGAAACTGCATCGTATCTTGGATCGATCACTATGTCTTCATCCTGCTCAAGCTGGTCAGGGGCCGGACACAAGTTTACCCTTCGTACATAGATGGAAATCATGCGCATGTAATGTTGCAACCACACCTCAAGATCATCTTTGCAATTGGCCCAGAAGTCCTCGATGTTGTGGAGGTGGGTGTATTCATGTCCCAGTGCCTTTCTGACATGACCATAAGGATCCATTCATGGTCGTGTTGTGTATTGCTTGAAGTTATATTCAGCTAGCTCTTTTTATGAATATCCTACACACTGGGATGTGTGGATCTTATATATCCTTTGACCAAGGTTAATGGGATAGGTGGGGCCTGCCAAATTTTTTTCGCTCAGGATAATATGAATGTGCCATAGTTGCCTGGTTAGCTCCAAGAGAATGATCCAGTCATTTGGGTATCGAGGTAGCTTGTTTGGCCTCTCAGTGAATCCTTGAGCATGCATGTAGGTGAACTTGGGGAACTGAATGTACCAAAAGGCATACTGCCTAAGGAGGGCCTTGGCACTGTGGGATATCCTCCTATGAAAATCCCCTCCTAAGGACTGGATGATGTGAGCAATGAATGAATCGTTCACCTTGCAGTAGTTTTTCTTGAAATTTCAAAACTATAGCTGAGGGTACCTGTCATAAGGTTTATGCTCTGGTCCCGACGGATTAGTGGGCATCATTGTCAATCCCTGATAGTGCCGTCGATTGGTGAGGGAATACACCAAATAGGAGGTCATGAAGAATTTGGTGGTCTTTTTTATGGTGGTAAACTACTCGTGGAAGGAGTCATTGATTATCTCGCCCCAATAGAAGGCGATGCCTTTACCTCAGAGAATCTATTCTATAAAATAGAATATCCATTCTTGGAAGAAGACCACCTTGGGGAGGCCCATTACTCAGCTGAGCAGAGTTATGAGGTCATGCTAATCCTCAAAAAAATTGATGCGGATGAGCTCTTGGGGAAGCTTCCCAGCACTACCTCATTTTTCCTTCAACCAGTACTGGTTGATAAGCTTTTTGCATCCCAACAGGTCCTATTCCCACAACTTTTTGCATTCCTCCATGGTGGGGCTCTCCATGCTCTCAAAGGCAGGAATGTAGAAGGTTGTTGTTATACCTGACGGAGACATATCTGCAAGGATATTTCCATCCTAGTCTACTGTAGTTCTAGTGTTAAGTTGGTATACCTCCATGCATGCCATTACCAGCTCTAGGGCCACTAAGGTTGGTGGGAAACCTGCAGCTTTAGCAATTCCATTGCTATTTGTTAGCCTTGCGTTTTCTATTTTGAGATTCATTCTGACCCTTTTCGTGAATTTGTCAACATCGACCTATCCGATGTTGGTATCTATGACATCCCTCCAAAGGGTGGTCATCCTGGATTGTATAAGGACCACTTGGAACTTGCACTTCATTGGGTCTTTGTCCTCCTTGCCTCTTGGTGGCTTAGCTGTTTCTTTCCCTTTCTTGGAGGCACCGGGAGTCTCTGCACCAGATTCCATAAATCCTGCACAAAAGACGTGAATTAGTAACATTAAAATTGACAAAACAGCCACCAACAAGTCCCTGCATGTCAAGATTAGTTCTGCAATCATAATTCATATTCACTAAGCATGCAAATTTGATACTTCATCGTTAGAAAGTAGTGCAAACAATCTGGACTTCCAGGGCCGAAATTTCGTTGGTAAAATGCCGTTTAAAAGGGCAAAATGAGGATGGAATTACCAAAAGTATTTCCTGAGGTTGGATTTGAGGATTTGAGGGTGGATGTGAAGGAAAACCTAATTTTAGCAAGTGGGTCAAAATCCATTTTGGATTTGGAGGTCATTTGATCCTTCATTTGGGAGTTCAAGTATCATCTGCAGGGAAGCCATCTGAAATGACGTAGAGGACACGGAATTCCGGCCTTCAAAATCCAGGTCTCGGATTGCCATCGCCGGAAAGTAGTTAAGCGCCAGCCATTGAGAACAACAAAATGGAAGTGGAAATTTGGGGAAGGAAATCTGGAAGACAGTTCCTAGAGGCGATCAGAGGGTTTGGGACAGCCAGGCGACGAACATAGCACCAGGACCTAGAGGTCGGGAAGCTATCCTGAATTCGTCATTAGAACGATATCGGTGGAACAAAATTTTGAGAGGGGAATTCCGGTGTTCAGAATCTCGAAAAAGCTCAAAGAAGTGATTTTTCCTGAATTTTGTTTTGGTGGGCAGTAGACTAGAGTCCGGGAGTCGGGAAGACATCCGGGCGAGGCCGTTTGGAATGACAAATGCGACATGGAATTCTGAGGACGGAATTCCAGAGGTCGGGGTCTGCTGGGAAATTTGGTCGAAGGTTCCACCTAGAAGCTAGAAGACTTTTGCAGTTGGGAATTGAAGTTCAGAACGCCGCTCAGGGAAGGCCATCGAAATGGAATTCCAGGAATGGAATTTCGAGGACCGAATCCTAGGGCTGGATTGAATTCTGGCAGGTTCAAACTTTTTAAGTTTCAGATGAACTTCGAGGGTTCGAGGTCCAAAGGTCGGGAAGACGCTCGGGCAAGGGCATATAAAATGGTGATGAGTTGAGTTCGATGGCCGAGAAGCGATCCCGCCACGGCCGTTGAAAGGGAAAAGCTCGAGAGGAAATCCGAAGGGGAAACCCTGAAGGGGAAACCCAGTAGGGGAAAGCCAACACAGGAAACCCGGCACAGGAAACCCGACACAAATGTCATAACGACATTTTGATAAGGAAAACCCAAGTTAACCCAAGACTTAGAAATTTTTAAAGGGGATGGCTTTGGTCAAGCTTAAAATATGGCATTGGGAAATGCACTGACCCTTTGGGGCACAAAAATGGGTACACAAAATGAGGCAAAACAAAAAGGAATCTGACGATCGAAAGGAGGGAAGAGAGTATCCCCATTCTGAACGGGGTGTGTGTGCAAAAGGCACAACAAATGGCGACTCCGCTGGGAGAACGCTCCTGATGTTCTAGAGATAAATATTCATTCTGAACCCATGATCTCTGATTTCGCAGACCTAAGACAATTTTCAAAGCTGAACTAAGAACAGTTCGAGGAAGGCGGGATTGAATCAAACTGCAATTTCATCATGGAAGTGTGTGCATGGTGAGTTCATTTCCTTTCCTCAAAGAGAGTACGAGTAACCATGAGTCAGAGGAGATAAGCTACGTAGTTCGTTTAATCCCAAAAGTAACCTGGACATTGCTCCGTTGCCAGTTAGGCATCCATAGCCCCGACGGAGTTGTCGCTACGACCTCACGAATATAGCTCTACTACCAGCCAGGTGTCCATAGCCCCGGTAGAGATATTCGCACACCCATACAGTTGTTCTTTGCAATTTATTTATTGCTTGTGCTGGATATTTCCTTTTAGCACTTTCTCTCTTTTTTGTCTTTTTTTTTTTTTTAACCGTGCGAACAATGAAGTTCACAATGGGCTTGAGAATCGCAGTGGTCATTGGAAAAAACTTTAAATTTTTCACTTTTCTCTTCTTCCCAGTGATCACCATACCATTCTTTGGAGATACTTTAAAATGTGTTTTGTGTGTTCCATGATAAGAGAAGGGATTCAAGCAAATAGCCATCCTAGGTTAGTGCAAAGTTCGAAAGTTGAAAACCGATGCTTAGGAGCTTTCAGAGGGTAGCAGTAGGGAATGAGGGCCTATCTAGAGAACAACATGAAAGTGGATAGTAGGGCAAACCGTTCGCTGGACCAAGCATGGCCACCACAGCAGAATAGGGAGACTCTTCCAAAATCATGACAAAACGACCGGGAAGATGAGCAAAACTGAAGGACAAAGCAAAAAATCTATCTTAACCTATGTACAGGTATTTACACAGATAGTTCCCAAGAGATCAAGCCTAGAAGTAATGCTTAAGGTGCTACCCATTGACAGGCAATGGGACATCTTCACCAGTGAGAGTCCTTAGGTGGAAAGCATTATCTCCAAGGATTTTAGCAACCTAAAAGGGACCAAGCCAAAACTTGTCGAATTTGTTGTGTCCCCCTTTCTTTTCATGGGCCTTGTCCTAATAAAGGACTAGATCAGAAATGTGGAAGGCCTTAACTTTGGCTCGACGGTCGAACCATGTTTTGACTATGCCCTGATGCTTGGCAAAATTTTCTATTGCATGGTTTCGTCCTTCTTCAAGGTGCAACAACTCAGTGAGGCGAGCTTCTTTGCAGTCTCCTCCTTCATAAAATTCGTTGATGAACTGAAGGGTTGGGATTTTCAAATGTATGGGAAAGACGGGTTCTAAGCCATAGACTAGATGGTACGGGGAATCTCCAAGGGCAGCCTTATGGTGGGTGCGATCTGCCCATAAGGCAAAATGAAGTTGGGTATGCCAATCGTTGGGGTTCCTATCTAATAGTTTCTTGATCATCGTGATCTAGTTTTTGTTGATGGACTCAGCAAGGCCATTGCCTTGAGGGTAATAGTTGGAAAATAATTTGAGGGTGATGCCATAATCGAAGGCCCAACTTGTGAATTTTAGTGAGGCAAATGTAGGGCCGTTATCACACACTAGAGCATATGGACAACCAAAATGATTTAAAATGAAACTTTCTAAAAAATTGGTTATGACTTCAGTTGTACATTATCTATAAGTTATTGCTTCTATCCATCTAGTACAGTAATCAGAAGTGGTTAGAATGTACCTGTGTCCCACAGATGATGGAGGACTTACTGGACCAATGAAGTCGAGACCCCATTGCACAAAAAGCCTTACCTCTAGGATAGGTTGTAGCAGGATAGTAGCATTCCTTTCTCTGGCGGTAGCAGTCCAGCACATGTGGCAGGTATGGATGTGACCATGAGAATCCTTGAAAATGGTGGGCCAATAGTACCCAGCTCTTAATACTTGATGCACGGTCGATAGACCTGAACCATGGCCAGTTCTGAATTTGTCATGTAATTCCTTAAGCACGTGGCCAACGTCCTCCTTTCTCAGGCATCTCAAATAGATACCTTCATGATTCCTCTTGTATAATATGGCACCTTGCAACATATAGCTGCTACTTTTTAGCCTTAGAGCTCGCCTTTGGACTCCCTGCAGGTGAGGTAGATAGTTATGATTCAGCAAGCAGTACACTATATCATCATACCATTCCCTTGAAGAGACATCCTCCAACTGGTATTGTTGTACCATGAGTTTAGGTCTAGCATCAATAACTACCCCTACCATTGTTTAGGCAAGTGCCTATCCTCTTACTAGCTTCATCTATTGGATCTCCATGTCATATTCTTGAAGCAACACGATCCACTTTTCCCTTCATTCGCCCAACTCATTCTGCAGAAGCAATGTTTTCACTATGGGGTCGAGAACTATGGCAAAAACCTTGTTGCGTAAGATATAGTGCCGAAACTTTTTGACTCCCTTAATAAGGGCATAAACTTGTTTTTCCACATTATGATAGTGAAGTTTGACATCCTTCAAGGGGGCACTGATGAAGGTGATTGGATGCTCGCTCCCCTCATTGTCCTTTTGCATCAGAATACTGGCATAGGAATGATCTAAAGCAAAGGAGTATATATAAAAAGGTTTTAGGTAATTGGGGCTGACCAACACAGGGGCATCAGCTATTGCTCTTTTGATCTCCCCAAAAGACTATTTTGCTTTGGGAGTCCACTCAACCTTAGCATCTTGCTTCAGCATGGCATTGAGCGGTTTGACGATTTCTGCGAAGCCGGTGAAGAATTTGTGGACGAAGTTAATCTTCCTAAAGAAATATTTTAGTTCTTTCTTGCTTCATGACAACTGGATTTTCATAATGGATTGGATCCATTCGGGGTCAATAGAGATTCCCCACTCTAATAAGACATGTCCAAGGAGCTTTCCCTCCATGACCTCGAAGATGCATTTCTTTAGGTTAAGGGAAACCCCAAATATGCGACATCTTTCAAAGACCTTGCATAAGTCGGTGACATGATTACCCTGCTATTTTGAAAATACTTTCAAATCATCCATGTAGATGATTATGCACTTGCCTATCAAGTCTCTAAATGCGATATCAATGGCTCGTTGGAAAGTGGCATCAACGTTGATGAGTCCAAATGACATTCTTCTATATGTGAACATTCCCCATTTGGTGGTGAATGCTGTGTTATGTCGATCCTCGTACTGCACCATGACTTGGTTGTATCTCGAATATCCATCTAAGAAGGACATCATCTGGGAGCTGTTAACTACCTAAAACACCTCATCCAATGAAGGTACAAGATAGTTATCCTTCTCTGATGCTCGATTTAGATTGTAGAAGTCCACACACAAGTTGATTTCTCCGTTTTTCTTTCTGACGAGGACCAAGCTCACTACCCACGTAGAGTGTCTGACTGGAAAGATGATCCTAGCTAATAGCAACTTCTGTACTTCCTTATAAATGATTGGCTCCAATAGAGCATTGACAGTCCACTGCCATTGCTGGAACGACTTTATATCTGGTCTGAGGAGGATAGTGTGCATGATAATCGATGTGTCATATGTTTTGAGGTCATCATAGCTCCAGGTGATGACGTCGTGATATTTGCATAACGTTTCAATATTCCCCTTTCTTTCTTCAGGGGCACATACCTTACCTATGAACATGTTCCTGGCCTTTCCAACTATTCGTAGGTTGCAGGTATCACACTGACCACTGATAGTATCTTCTTTGGCTCATTGATCCTAGTCTCTGATATGATTAAGGTCGAAGATTCACTCCAATTGAACCATTCCCCTAGGGATGGTGTTAGTTTTTAAGTTGATGAGCCCTTCTATATCTAATTTCGCCTCTTGAGGCTCGACCTCATTGATTATCTACGTAGCAAACACATTGGAACTGGTGAGGAATTCCAGAATGTGCATGTCATCATTGAATACTTGGAAATTGGCCACATTATCTGGCACTGATGGGACGGAAGTGAGTTCCACCATGAATCTTTTGAGGCTAGATAGGGATAATGGCTGTAGTGTGTTTTCCACCTGTGCTAGGGCGTTGGCGGTATAATTCTGAGCGCAAGGGATCAGCTGAATGTTGAACGCATCCAACCCTTCCAAAAAATCCCAAATGCGGTGCCGTTAGTTAGTAAGCCTTCGATCATAGTAGGAATAAATCTTTCTGACCTGCTTTATGACTAACTCTGAATCTCCATACACCTAAAGCATCTTGACATCTTTTCTCAATGCCATCAAGAGGCCCAATACTAAAGTCTCGTATTTTTCCACAATATAGCCTATGAGCAGAAAAATACGATTTACCTTTGGGACTGATCAGTTTGAAACCTACCCCAGCTCCGTGCTTGGATTTAGAACCATCAAAGCGCAATGTCCAGAATCTGGGAGAATCCTTAAGCGTAGGGCAGACAGATCCACCATTTACCTTAGAAGGGATTGTTGTTTCGATGGCTGCTTCTGGGGCCACAAGGATAACACATGTTTGCTCGTGAAATGCTGACCCAATTTTCTCCTTCAAAATAGCCCATTTTTTAACATGTTCAATTGCTATTTGGCACAAGCAGCAGTCAAAATCTGAGTGTGCAACATTATGCACCCTGCACCAATTAGGGAGCAGGAGTTCTTGGAAATTCATTCGGGTTCCCAGACTGAGCTAGTCATGCACATATTTCTCCATGAAATCTTGGAAACCACCGAAGAGTCCAAGGCCGTCCCTCTCTTCTAGTTCTTCGTCATCGGGTTCTATGAGAATTTCAGTGCTTTGAGAGACATTGGCCAAATTAGTAGGCGGACTGCATAGTACGAGGAAAACCTCGCTCGTTCCTTCGTCTTCAAGGTATTCTTGCTCATTCCCGTATGCCACTGGAGAATAATTTCCCAAACTTTTTTCGGCATACAACACCTCATTCGTGTTGTTGTACTTCGTAATCATAAATTTCATCCATGGTTCTCTGTCAATCCGGATCTGATTAGGCATTCCTTTCCATGGCAGCCATATGTGAGAGTAATCAGTGGCAGCGTATCCGTTCAGTGCCCTCATGAAATCCCTTCCCAAGATTATGCCATAGGTGTCTGAGATATCGGCCACCTATATGTCAATGATCTGTTGGATCCGGGGATCAGTAGCAACTTGCATGGGGATCCTATTGATCTCCCCCACTATGCTGATTTTGGTTTTATCAAGCTGCATCACCTTCCATCAGGAAGGAGTTGGCATTATCCCGAGTGCCTTGCACACACACAGAGGCATGACATTGCCTAAAGGTCTTGAATCTAGCAAGCAATTATGGAGGTTCTTTCCGAACACATGGACGGTGGTTAGAAAGGGAGGGGTCTCAAATTTCCCTTGAAACAACCTTTTAGAAACGTCCACCTGAGCGACTTGGGCCTTTTCCTTCTCATTTCCTCTGTTTTGGGTTGGTGTCAGATTAGCTGCCCTGTCAGATAGCTTGTTTGCCTACTGATCTATTGGCGGGTCAGCCTTACTGTTAAAAATCTTCCTGACAACTGGTTCATTTGATTGGTCACTAAAAGAAACTTTCTTTACCGAGACTTCTTCTTGGGCTGACCCTTGTGATAGGGTCCCATTTATCATTCATAAAAAGGCGTTCTTGATAGGAGGCACCTTTAGAAGTTCGAAGGTGGACATGCTCAACTTTACCTTCTTGAATTCCTTAGGAATATACTCCACCATTTGCTCAATCTCTTGGTCATAAGAATAGTTCTAGGAGGGGCTAGTGTTTTGACTTTGGCCGCTGCTTTGCTGTTTACTTCTGCTAAGATATCGTGTGGGTGTAAGTGGAAAACCTAGATTATTGTTTGCATTCGGATCAGGAGGGGTGCTGAAATTGTTTGGTGGGGTGGAGGTCGTGAAAGGCCCTCCAACATGGCCTCTGGCTTGCCTATTCCTCAGGTTGTAAGGGGCAGTCCACTGGTGAAACATTTGGACTTCGTCCTCCCTAAACTCCTCTTCACCATCCTTAGGACCATTATCTATTGAATTAAAAAGCTGAGCCAAAGGACTTTCAGAACTTACCTCTTCTGCCTTGTTATTGTTGTTGTTTGAACTAGCATCCTCCAGCTCTGGTGTGTTGCATTTCAACCTTGGGAAAAGAGCTTGGTTCAACACCAATACTGGAGAGTCATATGGGTCAGACGGGATGATGTCTCTACATCCTAAATTGTTGACTACATTCTGAACTTCTACTTGGAAAATCTTAGCTGCAGTTTGGAATTTCGGACAATCTAGTTCAGAATGGCAGCTCATCTTATGTATGCAGCACCAACCGGATAAAGTAGCATCTGCCAAATAAACTCCGCTTGTGGGGTTTTTATTATTGTTGTTGTTGGGTTGATCAAGGGGCGTGAGAATTCCGCCGTTGTTGGGGCATGTATTCCATGTCCGGTTTTTACTTTAGAAGGGCCTCCTATCAAAGTTCTAGCCCGAGTTCTGATTTCTATTATAATTTTGCCCTGACGATGTGCCAGCCTCTCGATTATCCCAATTTTTGCGATAATCTTGACCTTCCCTATTGAGGTTGGCCTAGATACTTTTTTACGACATCTACAGTTGGTTATTCTGATTTCTTAAGTGTGTCATCTCAGCCGACATTTTCTTAACCATCTTCGTAAGCTCGTCAATCTTACCCCTTTCGGTGTTACTTGGCTACGGTTCGGTATTCTGAAGAAACATAGGCTGTGTTGTCGACTGATTTTGATGAGCGGGTGGAAATTCCGCTGCCTAGAGGTATGCAAACATCTGAGGTTGTTGTGGGTGCGACTATTGCTACTGGGGCAACAAGTAGTGAGGTACTAGGTACGCCTGGTTCACTGGCTATCTAGGATGCAGAACTATAGGTAGCTGAGGTACTAGATTCAGCAAGGGCATTTGATGCTGTAAAGCCTATGTGAGTTCTTGTATCTATGCCGGATGTGCGGTTTTCCCAAGAGAAGGTAAGGGACCTGATATGTTCTACCCCAAATCTATGCTGACAATGATGGCTTTAGCATATGCATCTACCAACTTGGTTGGTGGTAGTCTCATCCTTTTCACCAAGGCTGAAGTGAGGTTGTCTAGTGTTGCATAGTAAATGGGTAGGACAGTAGCATCATTGAAAACATATGGGGCTTGCAGTCAAGTGTACGCTCTGTGGAAGCGATCATTTAACGAGCTAATTGGTTCATTGATTTTCTTTTGAACTGACATGAAATGTCGATACAAATCTGCAGGGTTGACAGGGGTCTTGAACTTCTGTAGAAATGCATTCTTCAAGAGATCCCACGTGTTGATAGTTCTAGCTAGTAAATTGACATACTAGTAGAAGGCCTCTTCCCCTAAGGAGTAGGGAAAGAGCCTACATGCCACATCTTCGTATATGATTTGCATAGTTTTCAAGGTGATTTCAAAAATCTTGACATGTTCCTCGGCTGTCCTCTGCAAATCCCTAGAGTTGAACTTTGTGCAAAAATTCTCAAGATTCTTTGTCATATCATGGTAGAGGTTGAAGGCAAGCGGAGATGGGTTATTACCTAGCCATGCCATTGGAAAAGGCAGTGGAGGTGGCTGCGCCAGATTGGTTTGTGTTGGTAATAGGGCTGCAGCGATTGGTGAGGCAGCAGCAAGGCTGGGGGCTGCGTTCAACTAAGAGGCGATGTCCAACCCAAACAAAGTGGCAACTTGGAAAGCTGTATGGATGGGATGAGTGGAAGATGAATCTGTCAATGAGGATGAAGGAGTTAGAGGTGAATGAGCAGTGAGCTATTCTACGGAATCAATGATGGATGGTCCCCTTCATTTAGCTCTCTTAGCTCAGATCGAGGGCTGTAGTTCCTGCAACTCTCCCTTGTTTGGTATAGATCTCAATACTCAGTGGAATCTCTCAAGGGAGAATGACTCAATTTGATCCAGCTTTACCCCTTCAATGCCCTCCTTCTAGCACCAGTTTTGTTGATGGTGTTTTTATGCACTTCTCAACATAGGTAATACGTAGGTGCATTACCTCTTTTGAAAGACAATCTTCCACAATCAAATTGCAAAACACTATCCCAAGGTCTCTTGGATGTTAGGTCTTGACAATGCTTGGAATATATCAGTTGTTTCGTGTGATTTTGCTAGAATCACAAGGCGGTCTTATGTGGTCAAAAATGTAGGAGAATTGAGTCAATGAATGGAGTTTTATGGATTTGGAATTACTATGCTTTGCTGCATGTTTAGGCAGCAGTCTTAGACTCCATTATTTCGTCAGATTTGGCTTTACGATGTGCAATGAACCTTAACACAAGTTGTTTCTAAAAAAAGGAAAAAGAAAAAGGGTGAGGAAGGAGGATGTTTCCCGGACCTGCAACTACCAATGAACAGTGATCATGGAAGTTTTTGCCATGGACAGTTTCCTGAAACAAAATTTCACTTAATCAAAATTCTCATAATGTCATGAAATCTGTGCTATCTTCTAAGGACTGCAGATATTCATCATTCATTCACTATGGGGAGGTGAATAAAGATGAGGTTTAATGAGAAACAATGAAATCAAAGTCCAAACTAACTTTGCACAGTCATCTACCTTCAGCAAATGACCAAAAGTATGGACAAGGAAAGCATACACAGAGCAGCAATCTTCAAAACCAGAGATAACATAATAAATCTAGTAAATCTAATCAAAGGACATTAGAACAGAAAAGTAACTTAAAGCAAAGCTATAACTAAAAGGGAGAGGAATCATAAAACATATTGAGAAACCTAGAAATACACCAAAAAATGATTGTATTTGCTATTATAATTTCTGTAGTATGCCTTTACAACAACTCAACTCTCTTAAAATGAGAGGAGGGGAGCCCTATTTATAGTTTCAAAAAGAAAAAGAGTGGCCAAGATTTGATTCTATTGTGTGACCAAGATTCACTTTATATTAGGGTTTCACCTACCCCCAAATATATTACATTTATAAATAGTTTCTTGTTTCTTCCCTATTTCGTCATCTAGTGATAACACTGTAGCAAATTTGTCTTTTAGCCATTTTCCCTTTGCTGTAGCTATTCTTCAAGGAATTCTTCATCGATGATGGGATTGCCCTCTCGCTTCTTCAATGTGAAATACTCCATGAAACTTAGGATCAGGGATTGAAACTTATCCAACTCCATGATGTCAGATCACAAAATATGGTAAATACATTCCTGGGAATTGCTACCGAGCTTCTTCCAGTCATCATCATACTTAGCAGCATTGTCTTTAAAGAGCTCCAATTGTGCAAAGGCTTGGGCAGCGAAACGCATGAATTTAGTTGTGACCTCAATGGACATCCCATCTTCCATGATCTTCAAGAAGTAGGGCTTTATATTCTTAGGATTGATCTCGATCGTGGGTAGCTCATACCCAGTCATCAGCTTGAGGTACCGAGTGCACTCCTCTCTGGAATCCCTTGTCCATTCAATGTCTAGCGCTATCCACTCCAAAATATCCTCAAGCCTCCTCTTTTGGTGATCAAAATCTCGCTTCTAGGTATCCACTAGCTAGTGATCATCATCCTTGAAGGCAAGGTCCTTTTCCCAAACATCACTTGGTAACGGGAGTATGGCCTCAATCTTTGGGTAGGCCGCCTCGTACTCCCTCGAGAACTCTTCACATATCTCCCTAGTGCCTTCAAGAGTTTTCTGGACTTCCAAGAACCTATTTTCTGTCTGGACAACCAAGTTGATGCACGTGTTTCCCATGTCCAAGACCTGCTGGAACTAGTTTCCCATAGTCTTGTCCAAGTTCTGTCTCTTCTCTAGCTTGTTAATCTATTCCTGGGACAACAACTGAGGTGAGGCCGATGACGTTGTGGGCTACTCATCAGAGATGACCACTGTTGAATATAAGCCGTTAGATCAACCACCCATTTCTTTAGTTCTTCCTTGGAGATCTTATCCTGCTAGATAAGGTGAACAACTATGGCAACTGACTCTTGGAGATGCTCAAGCTTTTGTTCCCTCGTGGCCACTCCCAAGTTGATGGTGGAGACATTGTAAGTTATGCCTTGTTCTCCAACCATTCGTGTTGCTAGTTGCACTGCCCTTGATCTTGAGGCATCCATGGTTACTTTTGATCTGACCTTCGACCTCTTCTCTTTCTTGGTGCTTATTCATGCTCTGGCCATAATGGCTTCTAGCCTCACCTTGGGATCCTTAAAGGTGAGAGTCTTTTGATTTAGTTGTCTTTGCAGCCAATTGGGTACTTGGAGTTCTTTCCTTGGTGGTTCACTTTGAGTCCCATTGTCCTACTTCTCAAGTTCGATGGTTCTGACAACAAGACCCTTCTCCTTTGTTCCTACATTCTCCTTTTCTTCATCAGAGTCTTGTTTGAATGTTTCATGTCTAGCGGCAGACTCGGTGTGCAACTGCTCTTTGGGTGAATCTTTCTTTTCAGCATCCCCCTCTTCTTCATTTAGAATATATTGATGTTCCTTGGGGTTCTCCCCTTGTTCATCCTTGTGGAGGAACACTTCCTTGTCATGCTCTGTGGTTTGGCCATGTCCCTCAGTCGCAGACCTATTGCCCTCCGTATTTGGATCAACAATCTCCTTTTCCCATGCAAGCTAGTCCTCAGCCTCCTTATCCTCAATTTCCTTGAGTTGCTTGCCCCTCTCTACATTGAGCTTGAGATCATTTGACTCTCGGATCAGTTCAACATCGAGGTCCTCACCGCCCTCACTGGAAGACTCATGGGCCACCTCATCAATCTCTTGATGTTTGAACAAGGGATGTTCGTGATATTCAAACTCATCATCCTCTAGTGCCTTCTCAGGCTCTAGATGTTATCGTTCAAGCTGGTCTGATATCTGCATGGTTGCTTTCATCTTTGGTGATTCAGTAGTGGGGGAGGGAGTTGGAGTGCAAGCCATAGCGTGAGCTATCATAGCCTGGACCATCGGATTGGTGAGCATCCCTGAAAGCTCAGACGACACGTTCTGCATGTACTTTACAAAAGACTCTGGAAGGCTAAGGGCAGGCATTTTAGCAATAGAAATGGAGGGAAGAGAAGGAGAGATAGAGGAAGAGGACATTGGTGAGGTGGTGGCAGACAATGAATCCATGGGAATAACTTGCAACACTGGAGGAGTGGGAGCAAGGTGGACAAAGATGTCCACCGCAGGCGAGGAGGAAGTAGAGACTGCAAGCGAAGCATGAGCGGTAGGGGAAGTGGCAGTAGTAGTAGTAAAAATGGTAGGAAGGGACCTTGGCGAGCTAGATCCTCCTTTTCTGATTCTAAGGGGCAGACCCTTGGTTATTACAGTCATCCCTATGCTTCTAGTTGTTTTCCTCTTCTTCTTGGAAGGTTTAGGCTTAGAAGCCTTATGGGCATAGACCTTCAATTTGGGCAAATGTTCACTAGCCTCCTTTCTTTTCTTGGTCTTCACCGATGGTGGGGTCTTAGATGTCTCCCCAGTTGCAGTGGCAGCTACTCCACCTTCAGAGCCACTTGGTTCACTTACATGTTCACTTGTAAGTTCCTTGAATGTTAAGACAACCCCTTGTTGTTTCGATTGGCCCACCTTCTTGTCGATCCATGCCCTTGTTCGGATTTAGACGGACCTAGTGAATACAGCAATGTCACTGAGCTCTGGTTCATTCCAGTCAATTGTAGGTTGCGGCAAGTTGGAAACTGTATCCTAGCCTGGATCAATCACTGTGTCTTCATCCTCCTCAAGCTGGTTAGGGGCCGGACACAAGTTTACCCTTTGTACATAGATGGCAGTCATGCACATGTAATGTCACAATCGCACCTCAAGATCATCTTTGCAATTGGCCCAAAAGTCCTCAATGTTATGGAGGTGGGCGTATTCACGTCCTAGTGCCTTTATGACATGACCATAAGGATCCATTCATGGCCGCACTGTGTATTGCTTGAAGTTATATTTGGATAGCTCTTTTTTTGAATATCCTGCACACTAGGAGGTGTAGATTTATATATCCCTTGACCAAGGTTAATGGGATAGGCAGGGCCTGTCAAATGTTTTTTGCTCAGGATGCTATGAATGTGTCATAGCTGTCGGGTCAGCTCCAAGAGAATGATCCAGTCATTTGGGTATTAGGGCAGCTTGTTTGGCCTCTCAGTGAATCCTTGAGTGCGCATGTAGGTGAACTTGGGGAACTGAATGTACCAAAAGGCGTACTACTTGAGGGCCCCAGCACTGTGGGATATCCTCCTATGAAAATCCCCTCCTAAGGAACGGATGATGTGAGCGATGAACGCATCTTTCACCCTGCAGTAGTTTTTCTTGAAATTCTGGAACTGTAGCTGAGGGTACCTATCATAAGGTTTGAGCTCTGGTCCCGAGGGATTACTATTCATCATTGTCAATCCCTAATAGTGCCGCTGATTGGCAAGGGAATACACCAAATAGGAGGTCATGAAGAATTTGGTGGTCCTTTTTACGATGGTAAACTGCTCGTGGAAGCAGTCGCTGATTATCTCACCCCAATAGAAGGTGGTGCCTTTACCTCAGAGAATTTGTTCTATAAAATAGAACATCCATTCTTTGAAGAAGACCGCACTGGGGAGGCCCATTACTCGGTTGAGTAGAGTTATGAGGTCATGGTAAACCTAGAAGAAATTGGTGCGGAAGAGCTCCTGAGGAAGCTTCCCAGCACTACCCCATTTGTCCTTCAACCAGTACTGGTTGATAAGCTTTTTGCATCTCAACGGGTCCTATTCCCATAACTCTTTGCATTCCTCCATGGTGGGGACCTTGATGATCTCAAAGGCAGGAATGTGGAAGGTTGCTGTTATACCTGACGGCGACATATCTGCAAGGATATTTCCATCCCGTTCTACTATAGTTCTAGTGTCAAGTTGGTATGCCTCCACGCACACCATTACTAGCTCCAGAGCTACTAATGTTAGTGGGAAACCTGTAGCTTTAGCAATTCCACTGCTCTTTATTAGCTTTTCATTTACTATTTTGGGATTCATTCTGACCCTCTGCGTGAATTCGTCAACATCAACTTGCCTGATGTTGGTACCTTTGACATCCCTCCAAAGGGTGGTGATTCTGGATTGTATAGGGACCCCTTGGAACTTGTACTTCATCAGGTCTTTTTCCTCCTTGCCTCTTGGTGGCTTGGCTGTTCCTTTCCCTTTTTTGGAGGCACTGGAAGTCTCTGCACCCGATTCCATAAATCCTGCACAAAAGACGTGAATTAGTAACAATAAACTTGACAAAATGGCCACCGACAAGTCCCTGCATGTCAAGATTAGTTCTGCAATCATAATTCATATTCACTAAGCATGCAAACTTGATACTTCATCATTAGAAAGTAGTGCAAACAATCCAGACTTCGAGGGACGGAATTCCCTTGGCAGAATGCCATTTGAAAGGGCAAAATGAGGATGGAATTCCCAAAGGCATTTCTCGATGTTGGATTTGAGGATTTGAGGGTGGATGTGAAGGAAAACTTAATTTTAGCAAGTGGGTCGAAATCCATTTTGGATTTGGAGGTCATTTGATCCTTAATTTGGGAGTTCAGGTATCATCTGTAAGGAAGCCATTTAAAATGGCGCAGAGGACACAAAATTCTGGGTGTCGAAATCCGGGTTTCGGATTGCCATTGTTGGGAAGCAGTTAAGGGCCAGCCATTGGGAATGGCGAAATGGAAGCAAAAATTCGAGGAAGGAAATCCGAAAGACAGTCCCCGGAGGCAGTCAGAGGGTTCGAGATAGCTAGGCGGTGAACAAAGCAGCAGGACCCGGAGGTCGGGAAGCTGTCTCAAATTCACCGTTAGAACGGCACCGGTGGAACGGAATCCCGAGAGAGGAATTTCGGTGTTCAGAATCCGAAAGAAGCTCAGAGAAGAGATTTTGCCTGAATTTGGTTTTGGTAGGCAGCAGACCGGATTCCAAGAGTCGAGAAGATGTCTGAGCGAGGCCGTTTGGAACGACAAATGCGACATGGAATTTTGAGGACAAAATTCTAGAGGTCGGGGTCCACTAGGAAATTTGGTTGAAGGTTCCGCCTGAAAGCTGGAGGACTTTTGCGGTCGGGAATTGAGGTTCGGAAGGCCGCTCAGGGAAGGCCATCGAAACGACGAAGTCAAAACGGAATTCTGGGAATGGAATTCCAAGGACCAAATCCTGGGGCTGGATTGAATTCTGGAAAATTCAAATTTTTCAAGTTTCAGACAGACTTCAAGGGTTCGGGGTCCGAAGGTCGGGAAGATGCTCAGGCGAGGCCGTATAAAATGGTGATGATGCAACGAAATCCCAGGAGGGGAATTTTGGTGGTCGGAGTCCGATGAGGGTTTTTCCACTTGAAGTTTGAAGATGATGAGTCATAGACGGCCACAGGAAGACCCGGGCCTAGGAGACACCGGCACTGTTCCAAAGAATGGTCGTGGCGTGGTGAATCTCTGGATTGAATTTCTAGTCACTTAGCGGTTGATTTTTAATTTTATAAAAGGTGGGTTTTGAGTGGAGGGCATAGATTTACTTAATTTCAGTTCCATTTTATATTTTACCTTCATCAAAATGCGAAATTTCACAAAACAAAGGGGGAGGGCATGCAGATGGCAAACCTACCTTGAAATCCCAAAGAGCAAATTTTTGGATGCTTGGAGGACGTCGAAAAAACACTCAAACTGTAGGGTAGAAAATGCCTGGACGTCAGGAGTTCTTCAAACTTTCTACCACTCGAACAATTGACAATGATAGTCGAAAAAGTCATTTTTATAGCCATACCCACCATTAATACAGCATTGAATTCCTTCGTACGGTGGCAGGTGGAGTTGGTAGGTTTAAAAAAATGCAGTCGACGGCGGGAGGTCTGGAGTCTGATGGCTAGGAAGCCATCCCGCCACGGCTGTTGAAACATAAATGCTCGAGAGGAAATCCAGAGGGGAAAACCCGGAAGGGGAAACCCGACATAGGAAACCCAACGTGGGAAACTCGACACAGATGCCAGGATGGCATTTTGACAAGGAAAACCTGAGTTAACCCGAGACTTAGCAATTTTTAAATGGGGTGACTTTGGTCAAGCTTAAAATATGGCATTGGGAAACAAGTTGACCCTTTGGGGAAAAAAATGGGTACATAAAATGAGACAGAACAAAAAGGGATCTAACGATCGAAAGGAGGGAAGAGAGGGTCCCCATTCTGAATGGGGCATGTGTGCAAAAGGCACAACACTAATAGATTTTGAAATCCCACCAATAAGAATATCTTTGCGACATCTCATTAATTAGGAGTATCAAGATGCATATTACATGAGTTAGAACTATTAGATGAAAGGCATCGAGAAATTTATTGAATAATTTGTAATATTATAAGAATAAAATTAGTCACAACTAAAATAAAATGATCAAAACTTGTTAGTTTTGGATTGGTGACTTAGTCCTTAAAGGGAATCAAAGAAATCTACAATATAGAGAAAATTTAAATGTAATTTTAAACCTAGTTGGTTAGGTTCATCATCATTGCCAAATATCAATTAGATACATATCAACTTGATACACTAGAATTAAAACCATTGGAAGAGCCCATGAAAAAAACTCGCCTCAAGAAATTCCATGCCTAGTCTAAGGAATGTCCCAAGAGTCAAAAAATACAAAAAACCAAAAAAAAAAAAATTCTAAAATATGGTAGAGAGAAATAATTTTTTCAATGGTGAAAACCACTTTATTAGTGGATTAGATAAATACCATGTCGAAAACATAATTGCAAGAATCATATGTAGTAGCCAAATTCCACCATCTATTAAGATATCATTCACACCATTCACATGCTTTCTGAACCCACCCACTTATTAATAATTCTCCATCTCTTGTGGTCTCATCCATACCATCCATCTACACTCTTCAACAACTTAAATAATTATCCCCTCAAATCATAGGAATTTTAGGCTCATGAAACTTACTAAAGTTATTCTTAATCAAAGTGATGAGTCTAGTTTATGGTATAATTATTGATAGAGTTGTCCATTTCCTGTAGTTGTCATAAGACTTTGATACTTGGGAGTTGATCTTTTTATATCATTTCCTTAAAACTATAGACTTTGGACATGAACTTATTTTCATATCTTTCAAATGATATTGACATGCTATTTGAACTGACTATGTTAATTTTTCATGTGATTAATGAATGTCTCTTTAAGATGATTATGGATATGTAGTTGTTGTGTGTACTAACATTGTCATGTAGATAATTAGAGGCATGTAATTCAAGAAGATTTTGCTAGCTGATCATGTGCCATATCAGTCAACAAGGTGGTCATTTAATGAAGGGAAGACTCTTGGTGATTGGAGATTCCTCATGAAAATCAAATTGTAACCGCCTTGTAATAGTATTAATTGTTGTTGAGCAAATACAGGCATTATTGTTGTGCTAGACTCTTGTTAAGGTGAACATGCCTGACAGATTTTGTGCATGCATAGCCGCCTCTACTCTTTTATGATTTTTCTCTAATGTGGCGTCCTCCATGTCCGTTGGAGTTTACCACCTAGCTAGGTGTTTAAATAAGGCTTTGATGTTCCTTCTGAGCTCTTTGGTCGAAGAATGTTAATTTGATGATGTACTCACACTCTTAATATTTTTAGTAATACAGTCATGTTGTTCAAATGTACTCATGTTTTCCAATGAATGAAATGAAGTTATAAGTTCATGCATCTGAGTTTACCTTATTTTTAGGGAATACTTATGCAAGGGGCCCACTTGGTGAGTATTTCATCTCGTACCTTAGTTTAGTTTAGTTGTTATTTTTTGTTCAGTAATTAGTTAAGAATATGGCATTGACTATTCTTGTAGCCACTAGAATTCCATTATGTGACTGTTCCTACAACCAAAGTAGACAGAGTAGTTTCATGTTTTTTCACTCAGATTTTCATTTCAGTCATGCATTTCAGTTTAGTCTAGTTATTGGTTTATGTTCAACATTTATGTTATTTCCTTCCAAGAAATTTACTTTCAATATTGTGTCTTTCTTAGCTGTAGGATGAATGTAGCTACTTTGGATTCCTAGTGCACATATAGTGCTGACCTATTTTAATTTTATGTCCCTAGGTTGGAAATTTAAATGCACCTTCATGATGATTGAGATAGCTATTCAGGTTAGATTTCCAATCTATGAATCACAACTGTAAAGGCTTAGTTGTTAAATCATTATAGGAGGCCGACATTTTTGGCATCGTTGTCGGGGATGGTGTCAAACTAGGAAGTTCTTTGGAGCCATTGATAGTTTTTCTTGTTGTAGTATTTCTAGAAGTTGTTCTTAGTACCCTCCTCCTTTAGAAGAGTTATGACCCCCCTATTATTTTTACAATTCTTTGTGCGAGCTAGATGATAGTGAGTTGATACCATATGCATAGAGAAAGGAGAAGAGATGCTCATGGGAGATTCCTTCCTAATAATCTTGATCTATTCCAAATAGTTGAATATTAGAACTTGCCAAGAAATGAAGAAGAAGAAGAACCACACCTCTTTCTTGATACATTTCTAGATCTGACCAGTTCTAAAGTTTCCTTTGAAGATCAAAATATGATTGAAGACCCCTTTTCTTTCTAACTTCATCAAGCATGCATGGATGATGCAAATGGAAATAGACCTAACAGACATAACCGACCAACTTTTCCTTTCCCCATTGCTCATCCGAATGAAGTAGACAACCTCAAAAATATCCTTGCTCCAGTCCTTCCTAAGTTCTATAGACTTGTCACAGAATATCTTGATACATTCTTGTTTGAGTTTGATGTACTCTATAAGATTTATGACTATACCACCAATGGCCATAGGATTAAGCTATTCCCTACCACTTTGAAAGAAGCTTCATTAAGATGGTTCATGAGCCTAGGCAAAGATACTGTGAAGACTTGGGAGGACATGAAGACAAAGTTCCTTGAGAGATACAAAGAGTATTGTCGAGGCAATTACATGAAAGTAGATGATAATTTTAGAATGTAGCAAAAGGAGGATGAGAGCTTGGAGGATTACATTTCAAGGTTTTTGTTTTTCCTACAAAAATCTCCACACCATACACTCAATGAAGAATCACAAAAGCTACTTTTCTTGAGAGGAATTAATGGCAACTTTACAAATGCCTTGGACCTGATGGGAGGAGGAGATATCACCCATGTTCCTTGGGAGGATAGCAAGAAGATCTATCAAAACTATTCTAGGGAAACTTCAAATAAGGGGAGAGCTTACCAATCTTCTATGGATAGGTCATCTACTAGTGGAGTTTCAAGGATAGATATTTCTCACTTACTGGAAGACTTCAAGAAAAAAAATCATAAACAATCTGGCTACTCAACTAGATTCACTTTAGGCCAAAAATAAACAAGAGGAGGCTGAGGCAATGTTGGTAGAATATTGCCCTCATTGCAAAAAAAGGATTGTAGATGCAAGATGATAGCTAATATTGACACCAAGCAGACGACACCCAAGTTCAAGCCAAACCAAGGTGAAGATGATCAAGTATACTATGTTTCACAAAGGAGAGCATGTGCTCCAAGATAGGTTATGCCACCAGATCCACTATCTTTTGTTGGGCCATATTTTAATTCTTATTCAACAAGTTATCAATGGAAACCCCCATATCTATCCAATTATGGAGGATATCTACAACAACCTTGGAGTAACCCTCCAAATTCTTGGCCCAATCACCAAAGGTCTCCACCCCAATGGTAGAAAACTCAGGGGAATTGGTAGTAGTTTCAAGGAAATTGGCATCCACCTCCAGGAAACTGGCAACAAACATCTCAATGGAGGGGAGGAAAACAGTGGCCAAACCAGACAACTAATTACATCTAGCCACCTTCTCAGCCCCAACAATATTCTATAATGCCTCCTCTTGATAATTCAAGTTCAAATGCACCTAAACCTACTCAACTACCAGCCTAGTCCACACCTAACCCAAATAATAAACCACATCAACAATTGTTTACTTTTTTGATCCAAATCAATTCGTTGCATATGTTGTGAGTGTAAGTGGCATCGATTTGCGTTCAAGAACTACTTTTCCAACTCCTTCCAAACCCATTATCATTGAGCTTCCTATGGAAGAGGAGGAGCCTATGAATGTCCCCATTCACCCTTGTTCACCTAAATATCCTGAACTAGTCCCAACGAAGAAGACTAAACATGAACCACCATTTCCCTAGAGGTTTGAAACTGTGAAAGAAAAGGACACAAATTTTTACATTCTAGATCAGTTGAAGCATATATGTGTCTAGATACCTCTATTTCAAGCCATAAAATATGTTCCCATATATGAAAAAGAAATCAAGGAAGGATGCCTTAAGAATCCAGGCAGGAAGAAGAAAGACCCCACTACAGTTCATATAGTGGGACAACTTGTTGACATCATGCTTGGGAAAGTGACTGTTCTCAAGTATAATGACCTAGGGAGTCTTGTGGTAGGAGTTGTTATAAGTGGGATGCAGATAAAGAGTGCTCTTATTGATTTTGGAGTAGCAATAAATGTGACGACTAAGGACATCCTGCAACAACTAAATATTACAAGCATGAGACCTACTTCTATTGTCCTATAGCTTGATGATATTCCTAGTATTAAACCTGATGGTATAGTGGAAGATCTAGTGGTAACTCTAGACTCTTGGGAGTACCCAACAGACTTTATGATTATTTCACTTAAAGCCACACTAGGTGAGTACCCCATTATTCTTGGAAGACCATGGTTAGAAACAAAAAATGCTTATATTGGATGCCGAACAAGAGACATGACCATTTCTAATGGAAAGAGCACCAAAAATATTCTTCTCTACCCTCTCACTCAACCATCCCATGATAAGGATGATCCAGTATGGCCACATGTTGTTGAAGTGGCCGAGGAAATTAATTCTATGGCACAACTTATGATGTTAAGTAGAAGTCCTTTCATGCATATTCAAGATGAAGATTAATTATTGTATAACCTAATTCAGAACCATTATGAGGTAGAGGAAGCATCATCCTCTCATGTATTTGATTCTGCAGATAAAATGAAGACACTCATACACACTCATCTTGCAACCGCAAATCCTGTAGACATTCTTCCTACAACAACATGTATGTTTCATGCATTTATGCCACATGAACTCAAGTGACCAATAATTAGTGAAGCAATTATGGTAGAGTTAACTACACAAGTGCAAGTGTCAGATGGAAAATATCTTAATATCAACAGTAAATTGAGTGAAAAATTATAGTTGTCATTGGAAAAATTACTGATGGCCCACAAAAATTCATTTGCATGGGACTATAATGATATGAAGGGACTGGATCCTAAACTTTGGACTCATAGGATATACATAAGATATGAGTGTACACCAGTGAGGAAGCCACAAAGAAGAATTAATCTTGCATTAAGAGAAATATAAAAAAGGGGAACTACAAAAATTGCTAGATGCAGAATTTATCTACCCCATTTCAGATAGCTAGTGGGTGTCCCCATTGGTGATTGTGTGAAAAAAAGGAGGGAAGTTGCAAGTTTGTATTTATTATAGAGAACTTAACTCTGCCACCAAAAAGGACCATTTTCCCTTATCGTTCATAGATCAAGTTATGGACTCACTTGCAAGAAAGCAATAATTTTCTTTGCTTGATGAATTCAATGGGTATAACTAGATCCAAATTGCACCAGAGGACTAGGAGAAGACCACCTTTACTTATCCATGGGGAACCTATTCCTACTCAATAATTCCATTTGGCTTATGCAATGCACATGCAACTTTTTAGAGGCCAGCCATTAGTATATTTGTAAACATCTCTCATGATTGCATAGAAATTCATATGGATGATTTCACTACTTATGGTGTTGATTTCAATGAAGCATTGGAAAATCTTAAGAGACTCCTATAAAGATGTGAAGACCACAATCTATCTTTAAATAGTAAAAAGTGTTTCATGATGATGCAGTAAGATGTAGTTCTTGTTCACTACATCTCTCACAAAGGAATTCAAGTAGATCTTGCAAAGATTGAGGTGATTACCAATCTACCTATCCCTACAAAACAAAAATATGTTAGGAGTTTCTTAGGACATGCAAGTTATTACAAGAGGTTCATCAAAGACTTCAAAAAAATGGCAGCACCATTGTATAATCTCCTAACTAAATATGTTGAGTTCCAATGGATAAAAGACTATGAAAAGGCATTTTTTGACTTGAAAGAAAATTTAACTCATGCTCCTATGCTCAAGGGACCTAGTTGGGAGTTCCTTTTCACATCCATACAAATACATCAAACTATGCTATAGGATAAATCCTAGGACAAAAGGAAGGAGCTATTGAAAACACCATTTACTTTGTCAGCAAAAATCTGCAAGGAGTTGAATTCAACTATACAGTGACAAAAATAAATGTTAGGAGTGATCTATGCTTTAAACAAATTTAGATATTACATAAAAGGCTACCAAATATTTGTGCACACTGATCATGAAGCCATTAGATACCTCATGAATAAACCTCTGATTTTAGGAAGGCTAACACGATGGTTATTTCTGATGCAGGAGTTTGAAATAACCATTGTGGATAAACCAGTCAAGGCCAATGTTGTTGCAGATTTTCTTTCAAAGCTGACCACATCAGAGGACAATCAAGTCATAGATAATTCTTTCCCCGATGAGAACTTATTTTCCATCAGTGTGCAGACACCTTAGTATGATGACATAGCTAATTTTCTAGTTACAAGGAGAGTCCCTCCTCACTTCTCTTCAAAAGAGAGGAGAGTGATCATTCAAAAATATTTTCCTTTCTCATGGATTGTAAGATGTTTGTTCTACACTAGACCTAACCAAGTAATGAGGAGATGTGTGAGGGAAGATGAGAAATAAGATATTCTGTATGCATGCCACAATGAACCCTGTGGAGGACAACAACAAAGATTTTGAACATAAGATATTACTGGTCAGCACTCCACAAGGATGCAGGGAGATATACAAGGAACTGTGATAGATGCCAAAGGATGGGCCAACCAACCAAATATGATGAGATGCCACTTTACCCCCAGTTAGTAATCAGTCCATTTGATAAGTGGGGACTGGATTTTGTAGGACCCATTGATCCTCCATCAGAATTTAAATCCTATATTTTGGTATGCACTGATTATGTAACTAGATGGGTAGAAGTTAAGGCCATGAAGCATGCAAGAGATAATAAGGTTGCAAAATTTTTGTATGAGAAAATTTTCACACAGTATGGGGTTCCAAGAGAAATAGTGACCGATCAAGGGATTCAATTCACTTCAACCCTTGTTACAACAATAGTCAATGAGTACAACATTAGGAACAAGAAATCTACTCCTTATCATCCCCAAGCCAATGGCCAAGTTGAGGTGACCAGTAGAGAAATTGAAGCCATTCTGACCAAAACAGTGGCTATCTATAAAAAGTATTGGGAAAGCAGGCTACCAAATGTTGTTTGGGATTACAAAACTACCTGGAAAATAACTAAAAGATTCACTCCATTTGATTTTTTGTATGGCAAGACAACCATGATGCCCATTGAATTTGAGCAAAAGACTCTTAGGACTGCAGTAGAATTGGGAATGGATATTTTTGAAGCACAAAGAGATAGAATCATGTAACTGAATGCTTTGGATGAGATGAGGAAGACAAATTTGCATCACACAGAGGTAGTGCATAATTAGCAAATAAAGTAGCAAGATAAATTCATCAAGGATAAGAAATTTCAGCCTAGTGATTGGGAACTGCTCTATGACTCAAGATATTAGGATAATACAGGAAAATTACAGACAAGGTGGCTTGGACCATATGAGGTGGATGAAGTATTTTCCAATGGAGTTGTTCAAATTACTACCATTGAACCTGTTAGGTTTAAGTTGCTGGTGAATGGTCATCGCCTGAGATTGTATCACAAGCCAACTTCTAAGGAATATTTCTTGCAACAATTCACTCAACATGCAACACTCAAACTTCTTGCAGCTGAAGGAAGTGGACCTAGTGTCCCTTCTTCTGGTTAATTAAGGTATGCAACATCTCATAATAAAGATTCCCACTTTGCGGGGGTCCACTTCTTCACCCATCCACCTATTCATTCCACCTTTCTCTCTCTTCCACCTCGCCACCTTCATTTCACTCCACTTCATTTCATTTCATTCCATTCCACCTCATTCCACTCCCCTTTCATTAATTACTGAACTGATTTCTTGAAAAGTGACCAGTACTTTCTCCATAATATTTGCAATAAATCTTCCATGAATGTAGGTATGTGTGCATCAATTGTTATATCTTAATTTTATTCTAGTGTATTTATTTAATTTTTGTGAATTAATATGGATGTTCACCATAGCATGTAATTATTCCCTGCCCCTGTCAAATCGACATTCCACCTCACATGTGAGGACACATGTGCAAATTTAGGTTGGGGGGACATGTCAATACCATGTCTTCATGTCTATTATGGTGCGGGAGCACCTTGACTCTTATAATGACTTAGGCATCTTAAATTTCATGGGACCATATCAAGAAATGGTTTAAAACTGCAATGCTATATCCATATAAAAATTAAATAGTTGTAACCGAATGTAGGCATATCAGGTAGAGGAATGGTTTGTTAACTACCCTACCCTAGAATATCTATTAAGAGAGAACAAGTAACCGAAAAGGAGCAAGGAAAAGGAGTGCAACTACGAAAAAAAGAGAGGAGAGAGTAGCAAGAGGGGGAAGAAATTGAGCTCTCTGGTCTTCGGGCAAAGAGCCATTTAATATAAAAATGTTTTGGAAGCAATTAATATATGAATTTTGATGTTGTTCTAAATGTTCATGGGTGTCTTGTTTTAGTTTGTTTTAGTGTCTTCTATTTTAAAGGTAATCTTGTATTGTTCATGGGTCGGGGTTCTTAATTGATAGTCCCGATCAACCTTCACTTGATAGTCACCTTGGAGACCAAGGGAAATATGTTTGCAGAGTTTGTTCGGCCTTTGCACAGCGAAAAGGTGGCGGATGAGACTTAAGTACGTGTCTTGATTAGGAGTGATCAAAAGCTACAGGATATACAGTATCTTTTGATCACTCCTGATCAACACACATACTTAAGTCTCATCCACCACCTTATCACTGTGCAAAGGCCGAACACACTCCGCAAACATATTTCCCTTGGTCTCCAAGGCGACTGTCGAGTGAAGGTTGATCGGGACTGTCAATTAAGAACCCCGACCCATGAACAATACAGGATTAACTTTAAAACAAAAGACACTAAAACAAACCCAAACAAGACACCCATGAACATTTAGAACAACATTAGAATTCATATATTAATTTCTTCCAAAACATTTGTACATTAAATGCCAGAGAGCCCAATTTCTTCCCCCTCTTGCTACTCTCTCCTCTCTTTTTTTCGTAGTTGCACTCTTATTCCTTGCTCCTATTCGGTTACTTGTTCTCTCTTAATAGAGATTCTAGGGTAGGGTAGTTAACAAACCATTCCTCTACCCGATATGCCTACATTCGGTTACAACTATTTAATTTTTATATGGATATAGCATTGCAGTTTTAAACCATTTCTTGATATGGTCCCATGAAATTTAAGATGCCTAAGTCATTATAAGAGTCGAGGTGCTCCCGCACCATATTCATACCGATTCACGTCAGAAAAATTTAAGTTACTGAGCCAATTTGAATTCTGAGTGAGATGACGGCTTGTATGTGTGAAATGACAATCCATCGCCGCCATTTTCCTTAATCATAGCCTAAATTTATTACTCCTTTATTTATTTAATTTCTCCTTCCATAATATTAAGCCAAAAAGGTAAAATTCATATGACACCAGCATCAAAAATTTAGTAGAGTTGCAAGAAGGATAAGTTTGGCATTCAGACAAGGATTACAAGAAGAAAAACTTTGCAGAGTGACTATTTGATTGCAGAAAATGGGAGGTGGGTTAATTCAAAATGAACCCACGGTTCATGATGTATTACTATAGGATGCACCTTGCCTAGATGAGTTTTGAAACTGTGTATGTCTAGATTATTTCTTAAAGCTAAATGGTTTTGATGAACATGTTGCATTGGAATTCGCCCAGACATAGTCTGAAGGAAAGGCCATGGTAAAAGGGTTGGAAGTCACAACTATAGAGGAAATAATTGCAGAAGTTACAGGGTTTCCTATCAACGGTGAGAATTACCTTGCTACCAGGGATGCCAGGATGTCTAGGGCTGAATTTATAGAACCTAATGACCCTTCATTGAGCATGGAAAAAAAGGTGCGAAGAGGACTTCTCTGCCCGAGCTATGGAAGCAGGTAGTTGTTTATGTTGTGAAGTATATTACCTACAAAGCTCACCAATCAAATTTACATTTTGTGCATTTTAAACTCTTGAACCAAATGAAACACATAAGGAGAATGAATGTGGCCAACATGCTATACCACCTTCTTTCAGTCATGGTGATTGAGACCTAGAAAGGTAGGGATAATTTTATTTCCTACCATTGTTTGATCAAAATTATTAGTTGAGAAGTCTCTGCATGATGTGTTTGATATTTCTTGGGAAGAATTTTTGAATATTGATCGAATCAGACCAAAGAATTTGTGACCTAGGGTTTTTCCTCAACCTTGTAGGGTTAGTAGGAGAAGGAGCAATGTTGGGACCACTCCTGGTGCCTCAAATTTTGACGCAAGCCCTAGTGGAAACCCTCCTACAACCAAACAAACTATTGAGATTAGTTATTTTGAGGTAGAGAATTTTGATAAAGAGAGTTCCTCTCCTAATTTTGATGATGATGTTCCTCTTGGCACCCTAATGAGAACTAGGGAAGAAAAGAAGAAGGAAGAACTAAAGAAAGGTAAAGATAATAACAAAATTTCAGAAAAAGAAGTACCAAGCTCCAAGAAACGAAAGGCTGACACTATTCTTCTTGCAACAAAACAAAAATATGAAGGCCCTCCTAGAAAATCAAGATCAGTTGGGCCAACCTTCACTATTCCTATGGAGGAAATCCCTAAACCTAGAAAAATTTCATGGGAGGATATAGAAGCTCCAATGGAGCAGGTAGGTAAATGTTGAGGAAAATGGCGTATTTGAGGAAGTAACAATTTTAACGTTGGCGGATCTTATTGATATTGCAGAAAAATTTGAAAACCAGGTGTGTGAGGAAAATCAGGAACTCCTGCAACAAGAGTTCTTGTAGCATGAGAAAGAAAAAGAATAAGAGGCCCTACAATTTGAACTGAGAAAACAATCAGCACCCCTACAACCAGAATTGGTTGAACAAACAAAAGTCCTATAGCTAGTACTCTACCAAGAGAAAGCACAAGTGCTAGGTAAAATGTTGTTAGGAGTACATGTAGGCCCTCTGATTTTTCAATGAAAATGGTAGTCCTAAACTTATGGAAAGGAATACAAAGGAGGGAAGAAGAATGGAAAGTAGAAAAAAATAGGCTAAAGAAGAAAATTGAAAAGAGAGATGAGGAGATCGAGGATAAGAATGAAGAAATTGTTGTTTTAAAGAAGAAGGTGGATGACATGAAAAATTTAGTACCATAGATATTAGAGTGTAGGGATCCTCCGAGGGTCTATGCTTTGTATTTAAAAGAGAAGCATATTTATTTTAAGCTAGCAAGGATTTTTTCAAGTTTGAACCCCTCCATTGAGACCCCTACTGAGTTTTTCAATGCTTATCAAATTGCTCCTTTTGAGATGAAGAATTTTTTGTGTGAATTTTATTTACATGATTGTGTTGTGACCAAGCACCATGATTGGAATCCATTTTTATATGTTGGGGATGCCTAATTAAGGGCATTCATGTCCTGGATAGAAAACGATGTAACCTAGGGAAAGCAGTACAAGGCTTATAGGAAAATTGAATCTAGCATTCCCTTGCCCATTAGGGATGAATCTAGACATCCACGAGACATTTTTAAGGATTGGAACATAGTTCTGTATTGACCAAGCTATGGAAGTAGGATCCTACCTAAGAGAGAGGAAATTTATAAAGAATATGAGGAGATGGAAAGAACCACAGGAGAATCTATAATGGGATACCTATCATAGAGGTGGAATAGTCTAATTGATGATTTGAATCAAGTTGAGCCTCATTCCAAGCACAAATATGCTGCAACACTTAAGAGAGTTGATAGATATATGTAGATTGGAAGAAAAAATGGGCAATTCTAGCTTCCACTGATTTTTTAGCCACCTATCCTATTACGGCATGTGCCAAACTTCAAGTATTATAGGTATGACATAGCTGATCAGAGACATAGATGGAGTAATTTGGACAAACAACAAGGTTTCTATTGGGATCCTAATTCAGACACAACAAAAACTAATGTAGGAAAACTTACAGTTACCAATTTCAAGGCATTGACCAAAAAAAGCACAACTCTTCCTTTGTTGGAGGACCAGTAAGACATTAGGCTAGGGGGAATGATGAGTCTAGTTTATGGTCTAATTATTGATAGAGTTGTTGTCCATTTATTATAGTTTTCATAAGAATTTGATACTTGGGAGTTGATCTTTTTATAACATTTCCTTAAAACTATAGACTTTGGACATGAACTTATTTTCATAACTTTCAAATGATATTGACATGCTATATGAACTAACTAGGTTAATTTTTTATGTGATTAATGAATGTCGCTTTAATAGATGATTATGGATATGAAGTTGTTGTGTGTACTAACATTGTCATGCAGATAATTAGAGGCCTACAATTCAGGAAGATTTCACCAGCTGGTCATGTGCCATATCAGTCAACAAGGTTGCAATTTAATGGAGGGAAAAATATTGGCGGCTAGAGATTCGTCATACAAATCAAATTGTAACCACCTTGTAATGGTCTTAATTTATATTGATAAAATACAGGTGTTACTATTGTGCCAGACTCGCATTAAGGAAAACATGCTTGACAGATTTTGTGCAGGTGTAGTTGCCTCTGCTCTTTTTTGTGTTTTCCCTAATGTGGTGTCCTACGCAGATGTTGGAGTTGACCACCTTGCTAGGTGTTTAAATATGGCTCTGATGTTCCTTTTGAGCTCTCTGGTCGAAGAATGTTAATTTGATGATATACTCACACTCTTAAGATTTTTAGTAATATAGTCATGTTTCTCAATTGTACTCATGTTTTCCAATGAATGAAATAAATTTATAAGTTCATGCATCTGAGTTTACCTTAGTTTTAGGGAATACTTATCCAAGGGGGGCCACTTGGTGACTATTCCATCCTGTACCTTAGTTTAGTTTAGTGGTTATTTTTTATTCAATAATTAGTTAAGAATCTGGCACTAAATATTCCTGTAGCCACTAGAATTCCATTATGTGATTGTTCCTGTAGCCAAAGGAGATAGAGTAGTTTCCTGTTTGTTTGCTCAAATTTTCATTTTTTTCATGCATTTTAGTTTAGCTTAGTTATTGGTTGATGTTCAACATTTATGTTATTTCCTTCCAAGAACTTTATTTTCATTATTGTGTCTTTCTTAGTTGTAGGATGAATGTGGCTACTTTGGATTCCTAGTGCACATACAATGCTGACTCTTTTCAAGTTTATGTCCCTAGGTTGGCAATTTAAATGCACCTTCATGACGATTGAGATAGCTATTTAGGTTAGATTTCCAATCTCTAAATCATAGTTGTAAGGGCTTAGTTGTTAAATAATTATAATTAGTCATTAGAGAATTATTCAAAAATTAAGATGAGGATATCATAGTTCTATCAAACCCATTTCATATGGAATTCCCACCCACACACCACCCCACCTCATGAACCTTGAATTTTAAGTTTATTAATTTAATAGAGGGGGACCAACCACTACAAGACCCCAAGTCATGAAAGGTCAAGAGTGGAAAGGCTTCCCTAACTTACCTTGGTTTGAAGGAAGGTTAGGATGGACAAGATGAGAATGATGAGGATTATGAAGTCCTTCGCTCACTCTGCAATCCCAAGAATTGATGGGAGAGTAGGTGAGCCAATTTTTAAGGTCAAATCTATGTCTTAGTTAGTTCTCTGTCAGAGGACAAAAGAATGGTTTTGGGATGACAACGTGACACGTTGGTGTCTCACAGGTGCGCTGGCATCTGTACGACCAAAAAATAGAGAGATGAGGTTAAATCCTCAAGAAAGGACTACTAGTCTCGTTTAGAAGTTTCTTGAACAACATAATGAGATTAAGAAGAATAAGAAATGAATACAAATGTGATAAAAGGAATAGATTACTACAAGGGTGACGAAGATAATTTCATAGAAAAATCCTCTAGCCAACTTGCTCCAATCTCTCTCCACCTACACACAGAAAAAGGGGTAATGTTGGGGCTATTTAGGGGCCTTCCTCAGTCAGACCTCCGGTTTGGTGTTTCCACCTCCATGAACAACCAAGTTTGCAATTATAAGAATAAAGATAAAGAAAGGAATATAAGCTACATAAAAAAAATACACTATGGAACAATACATGCTTACTCAACCAAGATGATGGAGAAGATGAGAGGAGCTTATCACCTTTGTCCAAAGCACTCAAGGCATATGGAGGAGAAAATGAGAGGAACTCAAGCCTCTATTGCAATGTTGTGTGTTTTGTGCTTGCACTATCAGAGTGATGGAGTGGATGATTGTTGCAATGGAGTGTGAAGTGTTGCTACAAAGGTTGAAGTGAGTGAAATGGAAAATGGAGAGAATGCTCAAGCTGATCTTGCAAAACTTCATCCAAATCTTGAGAATGGATGAGAGAGTGAAGAATATGAAGGAAAGGATGAAAAATGGCCATATTCAGGTCAAGCAGCCAAAGGGAGGCATTACTCTTCGACTTCCAATCAAAAGTGTAACGTCTCTGTAGACTCCAGTTGAAGGAATATGCCAAGTATGTAAGTGCGCCACATGGACATTTGCACAGCGTGCAGGTGCGCCCAAATAAATTCTCCCATTGACACACAAAATAGGCACCAAGTGTGATGCGGAAAATAGGCTTAAGTGGAATTAAGCCTCTGCCTTAGGTTTTCTAAAGTGCAAGGGGGTAAAAGGGAATTTCTATTAGGGGTGAAAATTCATACTCATACATTTTTCCCCCTCTTTAGCAAGCATGAGTAGTAGTGAGTGCTTCGGTAAACTAGAGCAGTAAAGAAGTAAAAGAGTAAGAGAAGTATACCTGAATCAGCAAGGAGGCAGAGCACGGTCTGGTAAACTTGAAAGTGTAGGCAAGGACTTCATAGTTCCGTAGAACTACAAAGATGAAGTACAAAATCACCTCATAGGCTCATAGTCTTGCAAGGGAGGTATCCTTCAAGAAATATCACATGAAGGAAACCAGTAAAAGCACCTTACAGATCCACAAAAATAGAAGGAAGGTATCCCCCAAGAAATCTCACATGGAGGAAACTAGGAAAAGAACTTTACAGACCCACATATCTACAAGGAAAGTATCCCCCAAGAACTCTCACATGGAGGAGATCAAGCAAAGGGGACTCCGTAGAGTCAGAGAGGGTGACATGTTTACCTACAAATAGAACATATTAGGAAGTGGCCGCACAGGCCAATGAACGAACAATCAAAATATTGTTGCTAAGTTGTAAGTCTTTCAAAGGGGTCCCTTGAGAACCCTTCAAAAGGAAGGAGGGTCCACTTAAGGGACACACTATTTGAAAAGTGAAGTCTAGTCGAGCTTCCCCCAAGCTAGACATAAGGATACATAGTAGGTCTAGTTGGGCTGCACCCAGAGTAGACATGAAGAAGTAAAATCGGTCTAGTCAGGCTACCTTCGAGCTAGATGCAAGGATGTGAAACCAGTCTAGTTGGGCTACCCCCAAACTAGACACCGTAGAATTTGTTGAAATCTTTCGAAAGGGGTCCCTTGGGAAACCAATGTGAAAAGGAGGGGTCCACTCAAGGGACACGCTATCCAAAGGTTATCATATTTTTTCTCTAATAGATTCAACATCAAGGGATTCAAAAGGAAGGAGATATGCCCCTATGAGGGGAAGACAAAGACCGTTCCCACTTTGGGGGAGGGCTTCCAAGTCCTTTCTTTACTAACCCGTGATGAAGGAAACATGTTCCATTAGAGTTTGAAGTTTAGAATACAATTATAATAAAGAAATGCATGAAGTATCTTTAAGAAAAGATCCATTTGGAAACAAATGTGTTTTCCAAAGATTATGTAATTTATAAGTAACGTTGTCATGCATGAAAGGGACAACTCAAGAAAAGAAGAGAGAAATATAAGGGGAAAGGTAAAAGAAAAGAGATCACACTCAAAGGGCATAGGGGGATCTAGTTTCATGGGGTCAGATATTCCTTTATTTATATATAATAGGTAACCATGGTGTAAGGCAAAAGATCATCAATCCCCAACCAGATCAGGAAGAATGCATAAAAGACAAAGTAAAATAAAAATTTGGGTCAACATGGAAGGAGGCCTAAATGCTCCCTATGCCTTGCATCATCCCCAATTTATCAAAAGTCAATCACAAACATGGAAGAATAGAGATACACATAGAAGAAGGTTTACAACACAAACACCATGCTTGTTTCCAAGCACCAGCAGGGGTGACGAGGGTCATCTAGGAACATATAACATGGTTATAGAGGAACAAGCCACAACACACACACACACAAACATCTAATCTAAAGATCAAGAAGAGGGTCTCCCCTTAACACTGTTCGACTAAGAGTTCATTAGCTTCGCACTCTAGATCATTGTAGGGGGAAGGGTGATGAGCCTGCAATGGTGTAATGTTAGGAGGGGGACCTTCGGATCCTCCTGCAAAAAGGGATAAGGAAAAGGGACCAGTTAGGTCTCCATCGCTCAACTCTTGTGGGTCCAAGTTCAATGACTTAGCGAAGATCATTGACAAGGTCAAAACGTCATCCACCAAGTTAAACATACACTTTGATGGGAGTTCCATGTTTCACCTCGGTGGATGAAGGAGTTTAGATTCGTGGCTCACTGCTAGGCTCACCAAGAGACTCAGAAGAGGTGAAAAATTAGGGGAGGCTGGAGCTGGTTCTATTACCAAGATAGCACAAGTCAGTGCAAGGTCATCCTTCAAAGAAGTTGGGTTCTTACTACATCCTTTGTTGCTAGGGGGACCACGCTCTACCTTCTTCTTCGTCAGAGGAGGCATACTCCCTATAGACAAAGCAAGGAGGTTCAAGTGGGAAGAGGAGAGAACTGTAGTTGATAAAAATGGAGTGTTCACCATATCCATGAGCTTAGGGAAGGGTGAGACATTTGAGACACAAGTCAACAAGGGCGGCTCCAGCGAAGGAGCGATAAACACCTGCACCTTTCCAGGTGCATGTGTGCTCACGAAGGGATCCAAAAGAGATTCATAACTAGCTAGATTAGAGATAGGAGAGGGGACAAAGGAGGAAACAACAAGAGGTGTTGGATTTTCTTCCTCCTTCTATGAGGAGGCTTGATTATCTAGGAGAGCCTTTCACCGATGTTTGCGCTCACGTGCAAGGAAATTTCTATAACTCTTTGAATTGGAAGTCAGGATCTGTGAAGGGACAGACAGATTCTGCTCAGCCATGGGAGTGCTCTCCATGATTTCTTCCAGTGGAAGGATATATTCCTAAATGGGAATAGAACAAGCAACTTTAGAAATGGCGGTAGGAATTGACTCTACCACCTTAGAGGTGGATCCTTTTCTATTTGGGGGAAATGGTCGAGGGGAAAATTCTCTCCATGAGCTTTTCTTTCTGTATTACAAATAATACCAGGGTCCTAGGGACCCATTAGGGAGATCCAATATCCTGATCTTGGGCCCTCACTAAGGAGGAATCATCGAACTCAGTGGGTAGAACCTAGGCTTGCTCATCCAATACTCTTCCCAAGAGAGGGAAGTAGACAAGTCAGCCCAAGTGGGAGTGGGCTTCTCCTTTCCATTTCGGGAGGAGGAGGCAGTTGACTGCTCAACTATAGAAAGGGTCAACTCTGGTTGTATCTTTCCTCTAGTCTTATACTTCACATAGTTCTTGTAAAGTAGGTCTATTCTTTGTGGGAGCAAACCGACGGGAGAGGGCCAAAATTGATCCAACCAGTATCCCCCATGAGATACGACATGATGATATCCAATATCATGCACTATGTGTACAACACCCTCATGGAAAAAATTAAGGCACTTATGACTCATGAAGGGGATCCCATTCATAGAAGCCAACCAAGGTATGCCTAGCTTCACTCTAAATAGGTTTGACTCAGGAATAACATTGAAGACTGTGTCTACATTCCTGGGTCCGACTAGGATGGACAACGTTATCAATCCATAAGGTTTAAGAGAAATTCCATCAGGCATATGAATGATGGATTTTGTTTTTTCATACTCCTCCCTTTGTAAGGGATTTAAAAGTAATGTCTCCTTCATGATGAAATTATCTCTACTAGTGGGGTCGACTAAGACCCCTTTCACAATGTTACCATTGAGGTGAGTGGGAATATAAAGTAGAGAAGGTTTTCTATTGGCTATCACATCTTGCAAAGTTAATGTCACATCCGACGAGCTGGTCATAAGGTTTTTAGAAGGAGTAACAATGACCATGTTAACGTATGCCTTAGGGCAGGAAACAAAATCCAAGGGATCGATAATCATGTTGGCAGAGTGTGACGGAAACGGGTCTATGTATATATGCAAGTCATCATTAGCTTTTGTCACTAATTTTTTCATTTTTTTTTTACTCCCACCAAGATGGATAGTACCATCCTCGATGCGGTCCTATTTCTCATGACACAGGTGCATGCAACTTTCGGTATCGTGTTTGTTAATTGGATGGTACTGACAATAAGTGTTTTCTTCATACCAGTTAGGGTCTGATTCCCTAATTGGTTTAGGAGATGGTAGGGTAAGTATCTTATCCCTCACCACATTTTTCAAGATGGAAGAATAATATTTTGATAGCTTTGTAAAATTTTGGTCGGATCTGAGGCCATTGTTATCCACATCGGCTACTACATTCGCAATAGTTTTACCTCTTCTAGAGTTCGATACGATAGGTCTCCCTTCGGAATGGGAGTGTGAGGGAGGACCCTCAAAATGGACTACTGTCTACTGGTATTCTCGTAAATCCATACACAAGTGTGCCAAAGAAGGATACTTCATGAGGGCGAACTTCTCTTGTCAATGTCTTTGTAAAATCCTTATGAACACCTTTTGTACATCATAGTTGAGTAGCGGATATGAGATTTGCGAGAAGAGCACTTGGTATCATGCTATAGAGTTTTTAACCTTCTCTTGTCCCCTTGTTTGCACCGAACAAGGTCCGAGAAGATAATATTTGGTCTGATATTGGCTTGGAACTGTCGTAGGAACTGGTTCACAAGCTGATCAAATGTGGAGATGGAATTATCGAGAAAAGAACAATACCAATCCAATGTTGTATCTTTGAGGGATCAAGTAAATAGTTTCACCATCAATGCATCATGATGGAAGAAGTATGTACACAAGGTGTGGAAGGTGGACACGTGTGTCTGCGAGTCCCATTTACCACCAGATTTTTTGAATTTTGGAATCTCCGTCCCTTGTGTGAAAGGAGTGTGTAAAATTGTAACCGATAATAGACTGTTTCAGAAGAAGGGCTGGAATATAGGCTGGGTTGAGGCATGGGAAAGGTTTTCCAACTGATTCTACATCTTCCCCATATTCTGAAGAAGGGTATTTAGAATAGGGTCATTAGAAGACACAAGACCACTAGAACCACCACCAGAGCCACTGCCTAGAGCATCGTTGGAGCCACCATCGATTCTGCGACCACTAGTGTGACTTCCACCATGACCACCATCAAATCCACCACTGATGCCTCCACCACTAGTGTGAATTCCACCAGAGCCACCACCACTTTTGAAGCCACCACCATGAATTCTACTGGAACCGCTTCTGCCAATGTCGCCCCCATTTCTGAAGTTTCCAACACCAAATCCTCCACCAGTAGAGGCAGTGGAAGGGGTGAAGTGGAAACCCAAAGGGTTCTTGTTTACTTTGATAGTTTCCAAACTTTCAAAAGTAGTGGGTATACTAACCGAAGGGACCATGTCAGCCATATATATGGAATAGGGGGCATCAACATCTCTAGTTGTCTTTCACGTTCCTCAAAGAGGCCACCTCATGCCATGTGACCATGGCTCAAGGGGGCACATGATTCAACTAGACTAGTGAGAATAAATAAGAGATCTACATCTGTCTAGTCCTTTTCCACCATGTACCTTATTTCACTAATCACTTTAGCAGCCCTAGCCATCTTTGGGTTTCTCTCTAGGTGATTTTCTAATGCACCTAAACCTTTACCAAGGCTAATGATGTATTCAGAAGGGATATAGATGGCTTCATGCCCCTCTATGGATGAGGAGGTCGGTTTCATAGGAGGGGTAGGGATGCGATCAGTTTCATCAAGAAACCTAGGTTTTCCTCACGCTACGTGCTCCTGTGCAGATAGGCACACCTTAGAACTAGAGAAAAGAATGGTAGTGAAACTAGAGGAGACCTTCATATTTTCCATAGGAAAGTGTCACCGAATTCTTCTGATAATATGCCCAGAGGTTTTAGACTAGGTTGTAAAGCTCATAAACTTTCACAACACACCAGGGTACAACAACCAAGAGGTATAATAGAAAAAGTTTAGAAAGTCGTCAAATGGATAGACGTTGGTTCACGTCGGGTTCACCAAAAAATGTAAGAGAGGGGGACCAACCATTGCAAGACCCCAGGTCATGAAAGGCCAAGAGTGGAAAGGCTTCCCTAACTTACCTGAATTTGAAGGAAGGTTAGGATGGACATGATGAGAATGATGAGGATTATGAAGTCCTTCGATCACTTTGCAATCCCAAGAGCTGAAGGGAGACTAGGTGATCCATTGTTTAAGGTCAACTCTCCATCTCAAGTAGTAATCTGTTAGAGGAAAGAAGCATGGTTTCGAGATGACAGTGCGGTGCGCTAGCATCTCATAGGTGCACTAGAATTTGTATGCCTAGAAAACTAGAGAGACAAGGTTAAATCCTCAAGAAAGGACTACTAGCATAGTTTAGAATTTTCGTGAACAGCAGAATGGGATTAAGAAGAATAAGACATGAATACAAATATGATTAAAGTAATATATTACTGCAAGGATGACAAATATAATTTCATAGAACAATCTTGTCGCTAGCTTGCTCCAAGCTCTCTTCACTTGCACATAGAAAAAGGGGAATGTTGGGGTTGTTTAGGGTCTTTCCTCAGTTAGACCCCCATTTTGGTGTTTCCACCTCCATGGACATCCAAGTTTGCAATGATAAGAATAAAGATAAAAAAAGGAATACAAGCTACGTAAACAAAACACACTACAAAACAATATGTGCCTACTCAACCAAGATGATACAGAAGATGAGAGGAGCTTACCACCTCCATCCAAAGTGCTTAAGGCTTGTGGAGGAGAAAATGAGAGGAACCCAAACCTCTACTGCAATGGTGTTTTTCTTGCACTTGCACTATTGGAGTCATGGAGTGGTAGATTTCTGCAATGGAGTGTAAAGTGCTGCTACAAATCTTGAAGTGAGTGGAATGGAAAATGGAGAGAATTCTCAAGACAATCTTGCAAAAAATCATCCAAAACTTGAGAATAGATGAGAGAGTGAAGAATATGAAGGAAAGGATGAAAAATGGCCATATTCAAGTCGACTAGCCAAAGGAAGGCATTACTCTTTGACTTCCAATCAAAAGTGTAATGTCTTTGTAGACTCCAATTGTAGGAATCTGCCAGGGATGTAAGCACGCTGCGTGGAAGTTTTCACATCGCATGGGCATCCCCAATAGAAACACTCCCACCCACACACAAAACAGGCACCAAGTGTGATGCAGATAGCGAGCTGAAGTGGAATTAATCCTCCACCTTAGGTTTTCTAAAGTGCAAGGGGGTAAAAGGGAATTTGCATTAGGGGTGAAAATTCACACTCATACAATTAATTACTATGATATGAATATCTTGTACGAAGTAAGTATTTATCAAAGTATGTTGTTCAAACTATCAGTATTAATCCAAGATTTTTTAAATATTGGAGTGAAGGTATCATTTCTCTCCTTCATTACAAAACTTAACCTTTATAGACTTATCATGAATTATTTATATGTTAGTTAATACCATAGTCCATCCCATCCAATAAAGCCATATTAGACCCATGCCCATAATTTTTGTAAGCGCAGTAAAGTATCATCATATCTCTATAGGGGCACATTTCTAGAAGATACTAGGATGAAATTAAAGGATTTAAAATCATACACCTACATCCATACCATAAATATTCTACCCATTTTCCCACTAACCTACCATATTACTTATTATACACTAGGGGAAAATGCCTAAATCTAACTTGAATAATGAATTATATTACATACCTAATACAAGTTGGGTAGGCATTCAAAAATTAGCTTCATACACTACACATTCCATTAAACTGATCTTTCTCATCACACTGAGCTTTTGTAGACTAGACTTTGAGCATAACACAAAATTGTATGACAAACTAATAAACCACACATTGAACATAGTGCAACATAGAATACCAGACTTAGGTCCCACTTTTAAAAAACATACAATCCCCATAACTATCAAGCCTACTACCTTCATCACAAATTTTCCATTTAGGGATGCGTCCTTCTCATTTGAGGCATAATCCAATTTTATATCACCCATCCTAATTTGGAAAGAGACATGTTGGCTACATATATTGTTTGTTAGTTGGTATTTTGATTTTGATTTATCTTTTAAACCATAATATGCCTACTAAAGGGACCTTGATCTTCTTGTATCTTGGTGCATTTTAATTGGTTTATATTTGGGAATGGTCTTTTATTTTTATGTTCTTTTTTTTTTTGGTTTTCTCCTTGTATGACCCACCAAAGATAGCGATAGATTTGTGTGTGAGGATTCATCCTTATGCTCGTTAGTTATCTTTACATGACACACCAAGGATGATTTAAACCCTGTGTATGTAGGGTTCCCTTTATGAATGATGGTTGTTATTTTCACATACCCACCAAGGTCATGCCAATGCCTTGTGTGCATAATAAATTTACCATAACTTAAATTTTCTCCCCTCGTATGACCCACCAAGGTTCTCTCATATCTTGGATATACTAGGAAAAACTATTGTTTGAGACTCAATTCCATGCAAAGGATACATTTTCACCTTAGTTATCATACCCTAGTACATAAAATCCATTTTTATACCAAAATATAGGATTTTTTCGTAAGTAAAAACTACAAAAAATCATCAACATTACTAGTTCAACTTATGGGCAGACCACACATGGTCTTACTAACTAGATAAGCTTATTAATCTTACAATAAAATATAAAATATGTTGTTCTTTAAACAACTCTATAGATATAAGGACTAACAATATTATATTACAAAGACTAATCGTTACAATAGTTACAAAGACTAACACAGATATATTACAATATTATAAATACTCTACCCATTGTTGATCAGAGGTTCCTGTTTATTTCTTGTTATAATTTTTTAAAATTATAAGTAGATTTTCATATATGGAGTACTAATTGTTTCATCAAAGGGCCATTTCCCATGTTTGACCCCTACCTTGTTGATTTCCAAATCTCTTTCCTTTACCAACTTTGAAAACTTGTCTTTATAGTATGACATATATAAAATGAATGTTGCATAGTAAGATGGTTAAATCTAATCTAAACATGCATAAATCTAAATCAAACAACAAAGAATGAATCAAATGAATTAAAAGTAAATAAAACAATAATATGAAACAATCTCACCAAATATCAATCCATTTGCTTGAATTATCTTGATTGTACTTCTCCATTTTTTTCGTGTTGGTATTCTTGCCCTCAAATTTTTAGAATGTATGCAAGCATAACCTTGATGTATGTCTAAGAAAAAGATCAAAGATTAAGTTCTTCCAAAAAGTGTATTGATTTTGGGAGGAGGAATACTGGCAAAGATCAGCCAATTTATAGAAAGTTGGTTTTCAAATGATCGACTCATATTCAAAAGAGAGATCAATGATCGACATTGATGAATTTCATGCGATGTGAGTTATGTGTCAGTTAGAACGTGAGTTGGGAAATTCTACAGGATAAAGATTAAATTAGAATAATAATTTAATCTAGTGTTAAGACTGTTTGGAAATATTTAAGAACAAGAATTCAAGATTAAATAACTGATTTAATCTTCAGTTGAAAGTCTTCAAAAATAGAAGAATACGACTTTGAATGAAAATGATGAAGTTATAAATCAACAACGATCTATTTGAATGCAGATATGAATTAAATAATTAAATAAAGATATTTAATTAATAAACATGTTCATGCATATGAGTTAGAACTAGTTAATTGGCTGGTTGTGATAGAAGGTCTCTTTGTAGAGACGATCAGATATCAAATCCAGAGATAACTAACGGATTTAAATAGAACTCGAGTCAGATGGTGAGTGAATAACTAGTTAACTGGACAATAGAAGAATGTAACAAAAATAATTAATTATGAATTAAATGTTAATTTAATTCAACATTCGAAATTAAAATGATTTAATTAAATAAATAATAATTTTTTTAATTGACTAAAAAGGTTAATTGAATAATTAAATAATTCGAAAAGGATATTTAATTATAGTTGAAAAATGATAAAGGGGTAAATTAAATAATAAATTATTTAATTCAGAAAGAGAATTAATTAAATAGCGACGTAATTAAATAAATAAGATTTATTTAATTAATCAGAGTTGAATAAGGGTCATAATGAATTAATCAAATAATTAAATTTATTTAATTAATAGAAGAAATATGTGTTTAGGAAATAATTAAATAATTAACATTATTTAATCATGACCATGGACATTAGAAAATTATGTCGAAAGTGGTACTCGCAGGCCTAGACCAATTTTCAGTTTCTACAGTTTGCCCCTCTTTGATACAATGTTGTTTATCGCTTTGTGTCAAAGAAAAACATTAAAAACATGCCCCAATCATGCCCCAGTATGAAACAAGTTAGAGTACTCCCCCTTGGGAAAATTGACAAATTTTTGAAAAATTTCAAAAATATCAGGAAATATTCCTAATAAGTCAATTTGATGGTCAATAATGCTATGGAGTTGACGGAATTGAATTTGGAAGTTTTAGGGACGTGTACGAGACAATGGAAGTTGGAATTTTACATGGCCAATAGACAAGGTTTGAAGAAATTATATTTTTAACCCTAGGTATAAATAGGAATTAGGGTGAAAATCAAGTCATTTGCACCCCTAAGGGCATGTCCCCATGCAGTTGCTGAGCTTATTTTGGCTAGCATCCACTGTTTATTTTGACTAGCAACCATTGTTTAGCTGGTGGCCCCATGAAGAGTTAATTTTGCTGCTTATTTTTAAGCAATCAACATAAATTTGTATTTATAATAGTTAATAATAATTTGTGCAATTAAAAATTCAAAAGAAAAAATAAAAATAGATTTAAAAAAAGAGGGAAAGAAATTAGTGGATCCATGTGGCATCTTTGATATTATGCAGCTGCTGCTTATTTCCAGCCCCCATTTTTTCAACAACTTATTTTCAATTCTTAAGCAGTAGCTGCTTAAAAAGATTCCAAATTATCCTTTCCTGTGATAATTTATTTTTGCATGGGAACACTCCAGCTACTTAAACTGCTTAAATTTAAGCAGAAAACATGCTTAAGAAGCTGCATGGGGATAGGGGGTAAGACTTGAAGAATTCAAGATTTTTGCTTTAAGCTCTCAGTGAAATGTCTCCTATACCGTACACCCACCATCACAGATATCGAATTTAGACCTTCCGATGGATAGCCGAAGCGGGAACCCTAGTATGTACCTTGAAACAATCTCTTGAATTTATGTTTTGCACGTAGTTTTAGGGAATCAAATGCCATTTTGCAAATGCAGTTTTTAAAAGTTCAATGCATATGCATTCATATGTGACACATCTGCACATGATACGACACATCTGTGTAATCATGTCTAGGTATGTTTAGGAATTTTAGGGAAAATATGCATTTTCTATGTAATGCACCACATTTGATTTACTACATCACATATGTGTATAGGATAGGTGCATGTTGGTTCATGAAATGCAATTGCTTAAATGAACTGCATTTTCATTTTAGATAGGGAATAAAAGTGCAACGCATTTGTAGTTAGTTGCAAGCATTTTCCTGGTTGCTTGAATTGTGTGATTTGAAATGCATTTGCAATATGAAACACATATTCTTATTTGTTCAACGGATATAGAATCATGCACCACATTTGAAAACAGGGATGATGCATATGAAATGTGCACCGCATATGTATTTAAAACAATGCATTTGACTGTCAAAAATTTTAGAAAAAAAATTTCTAATAGAAAATTGGAATGATTTGATGTTGATGCCTTGTTTGAATGCCTTTTTGCAGGTTATACTAGATCGTATTTATACTCGGGAGTCATGGATGGATAATTTCGAGCTCAAATATTAGTTAGTGAGTGAAAAGACACGCTTGCTATGGAGACTTGGACTTCATCATGTATGCACCATACCCACCATTCAGGAAAACAGAGGTATGCTCACTGCCCTATGTGAGAGGTGGCATTTAGAGGCTTCATCATTTCATTTTCCTACTAGAGAGGCAACTGTCACATTGGAGGATGTGTATAGGATCCTTATATTACCTATCAGAGGAGAGAGAGTGATGTACAATACCCATAGGGGTTTTAGTGAGATTAGCAGATATTATGTATATGATGATATTTATAGTTTAAGGATAGAGGACTAGGAGCTTAGATGGTAGGTGCTAGCAGATAGATATGAGTGGATAGACTATATATTATGTTCTTTTATTGTCATGATAGTTCTTCCTAACCATTGGGGTCATGGATTTCCAGGTGGGTGGGGGGAGATGCTAGTTGGGATGTTAGAGAGAGGTTGTATACACTTGGGGTACTTGTCTATTAGCTATACTTTACTTCCATTTGCATGATATAGCATATAGGGATGCACAGTTGATGAGCTATGAGACTAGTCTTCTCATGGTTTGGGAATGGGAACATATTGTTGTGTTCCATCCTCCAATTACTGCTGATTGGGAGGCAAGATATCTTTATGTTTTTTGCTATGTGGGAAACATCACACAGAGCCATGTGGGAGATACCGGATGCTGGAGACATGCCTTAGACACATTGGTTCAGTTTACATGGACTGCGAGCGATGGTTAGATGAGGAAATGAATTTACCTTATTGTTGAAAGACACAGGACTTGATTGGGAGAACTGTTTCTAGTGTTCACATCATAGAGAGACATCTGCCAGACTGTGTGCTGAGATAGTTTGGTGAGGTGTAGGATGAGATGAGAGGATGAGCTGAGTTTGCTCAATCATCCAAAGAGGTTCCTTGGTGAGGGCCTATGATACCAGTTGCTACTACAGAGGTAGATATTCAGGCTTTACAAATGCTACAATGCGGATGGAGGGGTCGAGCAATGGATCCTGGGACTACCATTGCATATGATACATGGTGGGAAACACATCGTCCTATACTATACTATAGATCTGGATCAGTCAGCATCGGTGGAGAGATGAGGGATAGGTCTGAGAGGGTGATGCAGAGGCATAGGTGGTGGCAAGGTTGGAGACAGAGATGGTGGTGATGATGGTAGAGGTGGTGGTGGTGGTAGAGGTGGGAGATGAGTTCAGAGAGGATGAAGAGATGGTCGGGTAGGTGTATTATCACATATCCGAGAGGTTGAGGATATTCCGATGTTGGACCTTGGGGGTGGAGTGGAGATTGGAGGAGAGCATCTTGTCATGGAGGCAGTAGAAGAGGAGTGTGTAGAGGTTGATATTGGGATAGAGGAGCATGTAGAGGAGGAGGCCGAGAGAGAGTACATGGACATTGATCCCCTAGCATACTATTAGGTTATGGAGAGGATGATGTTGAGGAGGAGATCCCTATGGAGGTGCAGGAGAGAGAGCTCTGGGACAAGATAGTAGAGGGGAGACGGGATGAGGAGGATCCTATAGACAGTGCTAGGGAGTCATTGGAGGAGAGACTGAGAGTGGTTACCATAGAGTGATATGCCATGCAGATGGAGAGAGATAGTGCTCTTATGGAGAGGGACAGTGCTCTTATGGAGAGGGACCAGGTAGTAGCTCAGAGGTAGGAGACAAAGCAACAGTTTTTAGAGATTATACGCCTCTATAGTGGTATATCATTTGATTTTACTGCTTGTGAGCTAGTTATAATAGTGGAGAGGGCTTCATATTATAGGGATCTGTATGAGTCAGTGGTGACAAATGAGAGATGAGCTCCTAGATTTTCTGAGGTACGCAACCATAGATCATAGAGCAGGAGTCAGACTAGGACACATAGCATAGAGGGTGTGGTAGGACCACCAAGGATAGGTCCATATGATAGGCCTTCCACCTCATAGAGAGTACCTCTGAGGTAGTTTCCTCCATGTTCACCAAATGGGAGTAGCGACATTGGGACTCATTGAATTTTTCATGTTTGTAGACATTGCACTTTGGTTATAAAGCCTACGATCTCATTTTTATTTATTGATACATTATGAAATTATATTGTGACTCATGTTATTTTGAGCGATATATATTATTTTTGTTAGCTTTTCATATGATATACAGTTCTATTTATGATGATACATTTTATTTCTATATGATTATGCAGCTAGATGATGTATGTACATGTTATAGATGATGGTTTGTACATTATGATGTTTTTATGTAGTCTATGATGTTATGATGACTTTATTGATGATGGATATAATATACTTTATGATAATGAATGCAATGTGATGTTTATACAATGCTATCTGCATGTGATGGTTATATACATGTAATGTTTCCATTATGTACCTTATGATGATTGAATTCCTATTATGCCATTATTTTCTGAGATATGAAATGGGGATGTCTAATGTTCCTACTTGTTTTAAATGCAACATAACTATATTATGTACTATATATAGACATATGATACTATTTTCATAATGCTTATAGAATGTATGCATATGCATATTATCTATTTATTTATTTTTGTTGTGTCACAGGACTCTATCATTATGTTGGATATGAGAAATGTTAGCATGGATGATTTCAAAATTTTAGTAAGAAACAAAGAAGGTTGATTGAAAGGACATATTATCTTCAATATTTTTCCATATATATACTAAGCTTTGCATTTTATCATCATTGGGCGAGACTGACACAAATGGATAGTACACACCATGATATGAGATAGACCATAGTGTACAAAGTCATCCACTTGCAAAAAATAGACAATCACAGACAAGGAGTGTCTTAACTTATACTAAGGGAAAGATTGCTCCAATCCTTTTTTTCAAGACAAACCACAAACAAAAAACAAAGAAAAGGCCGGTCATGAGACATCATTGCTCCTCTCAATCCTTCATGGGACATCCTCGAGGAAACTAGTAACATGACTCAAAATCCAAAGTTTAAAAAGACAATTGATAGACAATAGTCAAAGAAAAATATTCCTGAGACATCCTTGCTTCTCTAAATCCTTCAAGGGACATCCTTGAGAAAGCGAGTAACCGAAATCATGCACAAATCAATAAAAAGATAAGACAAAATAAGATATAAAATCAAAAAGCCAAATAAAAATATTTGCCAAAACTTGATCTTGTGTAATTGTTTGATGTTTGACATAGCTTGATGTGAGGGATGACACATATCATATAAGACGTTGAGTCTGGTTTCAACTTGGTGACTATCTGTGTAAGGCATGGCAAATCCTGGTTTCATAAAGACACATGAGGGATAAGACATTGAGCCTGATTTCATTGATGCGATAAGCTACATAAGGCTATGACAATTGACGATGTTCATTGAAAAGAAAGACATATCTTGATTAAGACATAAGTTGATCACTTTGACAATGTGTTTGATTTTTACTTGATGATAGTTTGAAGACATTTTCCTTGTTGATGCATGGCTTGTTTTGATGCCTTGACTATTATAAGTGTGTGTGTTTTGATAGTGTATGACTTGAGATGATGTACCCTAATGGACTGACCTAGTGCAGCCTTGAGGGCTCATCGATTGATAGACTTTCCTATGTTGTACACGCAAAGACCTCATAGTTCGACAAGAATTTAACGACATAACTGACTAAAAATATGTACTAAAGTTGATGATATGAAATGTGTGTGATAGTGAATGTGATAAAACCTATTGAACTGACCTAGTGCGGCCTTGGGGGCTCATCGATTGATAGTCTTTCCTACATTGTACACACAGAGACCTCGTAGTTTGACACGACCATTGAATTTGATATATACAAAGAATAAGTCATGATTTTATGTGTGTGAGACGTGAGACACCTAGATGGATAGACCTAATGCCTCAAGGGCACATTGACTGATGGTCTTGCCTATGTCTACTCGCAGAGGAAACATAGTTTGACTATGTCTACAATTGACTTGACACAACTGACTCCAACTCTATTTTTGGGATTTTTGACATGCTTTTGATTTTTTTTGTCTTTTTTGGAGTTTTCTAGTGTTTTTGGATTTTTTCAGGACATTTTCTAATGTTTTTGGATTTTTTGAGGACATTTTCTAACATTGGGTTGCTATGTACAAGGTCCACATGACACATAATGAGTATTTTCCCCCAGTCGGGAATAAGACATATAGGATGGAGTGGATTTGATGTCAATCGTTCCAAGTAATGAATACGACAACCATTTATCATGAGTGAAGGTGAAAAGTTTGATTGGAATGATGGTAGACGAAGGAGCGAAGTCGACTACACATGGTGCCTATTTTCCAAGTTTTCACCATGGTACTTATCCATAGCGCCATCAAAGTGGTTCTCACTATTGGATGAATTATTTATCTTTACTATTTTGTTGATTTTTCAATTTTTTTGGTGTTACAAGATGCATGTTTGCCAGGTTTTCATCAAGGTAACCATCTTTTTGTTTTTTCCTTTTTTTATTTTATTTTTCCGATTAAGACATAGTTCTTAGAATCTACACATAGAACCTCTTCAGATGAAGGTTGTTGATTGATGAAAAAATTGGTTCTCCTTCAGGGGTAGAGTGTTGACACACTCCTAATCCAAAACCTTTGGTGACAATATAGGGCCCTAACTAGTTAGGTTCAAACTTACCTAGTTTTTCTCATTTAGTTTGATTCTTGGGGTTCTCCATTAAGACCAGGTCACCAATGTCAAAGTGTCGGTTTAGAACCTTCCTATTATAGCTACGATGAAGACGATTCTAATATGCTTGCAAATTATCTAGTGCCTTTTGTCTTCATTCATCTAGGAATTCTAACTCATGCAATCTAGATACACGGTATTCTTCACCGTCAATATGACCTTTCAAGGATTCCCTTAGGGAAGGAATTTCAACCTCAATAGGTAAGATAGCTTCAAATCCTAATACTAGGGAGTATGGAGTGGTGCCAGTGGGAGTATGGATGCTTGTGCGGTAAGCCCATAAGGTAAGATTAAACTGTAAATGCCAATCATGACCAACATCATTGACAGTCTATTTTAGGATTTTGATAATGGTTTTATTAGATGCCTCAGCTTGGTCATTACCTTGTGGGTAATATGGAGTGGAAAAATGATGTTGGATATGGAATTGTTAACAGAGATGGCGAACTTATTTGTTCTTGAATTTACGAACACTATCTGTGATAATCAATTGAGGTACACCATAGCAACAAATTATGTACTTTAGGATAAACTTGGATATTTGTGTGCAGATTATGTAGGTCATGGGAATAACTTCAATCCATTTGGTGAAGTATTCGGTGGCAGTTATGATGAACTTATGGCCATTGGATGATGTAGGGTGTATCTTACCTATGAGGTCAAGTCCCCATTGGGAAAAGGGCCATGGTGAAGTAATCGAATGAAGCTCCTGTGTTGGCATGCATATCAAATCTCCATGTATCTGACACTGTCGACATTTCTTGACAAAGATATATGAGTCCTTTTCCATTGTAGGTAAATAATAACCTAATCTCATAATCTTGTGGGCCACTAAAATGGGATCCACATATACCCTCATTTACCACTCACAAGATTGCTTGTGCTTCTTCCGCATTGAGACATCTCATTAAAGTGTTATATAAGGTACGTCTATATGGGGTATCTCCGATGATGGTGTATTTGGTAGACTTACATATAAAGGTTCTACATTGGTTGTTTGACAGGTCTAAAGGTAAGATTTGGGAATTTAGATATTCGTATATGTCCTTGTACCAAGGGGAAATAGAACCAATAATCATACACACCATCACTGAATCAAGGATATCATAGGCAGGGACCAATAGTTGTTTGACCAAAAACCTGAATTTAGACACATTGCTAGGAATATCCAATAAGGAAGCCACGGTTGCCATAGCATCTGCTGCCTTGTTTTGAATGTGTAGTATTTTTTGAAAGGTGAGGTCATCAAAGTACTACTTAAAACTATCGGCCATGTGCTTGTAGGGGGAAATTTTCTCATCTTTAGTTTCATAATCATCATTTACTTGTTGGACTACTAGTTGAGAATCCCCATAAACATGTAGACTCTTAATCTTCCATTGAGCTACCATTCTTGGTCCTATCATTAAGGCTTCATGTTCCACTATGTTGTTGGTGCAAGGGAAAGCAATCCTGAATGATTTAAGAATAGTATCGCCTTGAGGTGTAACAAATTGTATGCCTGCTCCTGAACCATGATTAGTATGTGACCCGTCAAAGTATAATTTTCATTTGGTTCTAGTGTCAACTTTGAAGATAAAATCGTCAAGAAAATCTGCCAGTAGAGGATAGTATGCCTTCATGGGTGTATCCGCTAATTGATCTTCAATTAATTTTCCTTTTATAGATTTCCTCTCCACATGTTGGATGTCGTTCATCACCCATTTAGCCAATCAACTTGTTAATATTGCTTTACTTAGGAGATATTTGAGAGGATCAATCTTTGTGACCAACATGGTTTGGATATTTATCATATAGTGTTGAAGTTTTTGAGTAGCAAAGACTACCGCAAGATAGGAATGTTCTATGTTACTATAGTTTAGTTCATATCCTACCAAGGTATGACTGATGTAGTACACTGCCCTTTCATGACCTTGGTCATCATTTTATGCAAGAAGGGCTCCTAATGTTGACTGAGTTGCTGAAATGTAAAGTATCAAAGGTCTGTCATCTGTAGGTGGCATTAACATAGGTGGAGCAAGCAAATAATCCTTGATTTGTTGGAAAGTTTTTGACTTTTAGGTGTCCATAAAAATGGTACTCCTTTCTTGAGAAAATGTTGGAATGGATGTATTTTGTCTGCTAGTTGTCCTATGAAGCACCTGATGGATTGCAACCTTCCCTGTAGTGTACTTAGTTGACTAATGTTGGATGAAGGAGGCATTTCTATGATAGCTTTCACCTTTATTGGGTCTACTTCAGTGCCTCTTCTAGAAATGATATATCCTATAAGTTTCCCTGATTTCACTCCAAAGACACATTTCTCTGGATTTAGTCTAACTTGGTAATTTTCTAGCCTTTGGAATATCTTGTCTAGAACTTTCAAATGATCTATCCTTGTTATTGATTTAGATATTATGTCGTTGACATAGTATTCCATGAGAGTATGTACAAATTCATGGAAAATAGTCATCATTGCACGTTGATACGTAGCTCCAACATTTTTGAGCCCAAAAGGCATAACATTCTAGTAGTATGTTCCCCACGGACATGTGAAAGTTTTCTTGTGTTGGTCTTGAGCTGTGATTTTGATTTGGTTATACCTAGAGAAACCATCCATGATGGATAGAATCTCGTATCCTACTGTAAGCTCCACTATCATGTCAATGTTCGACAAAGGGAAGTCATTCTTAAGACACGCCTTGTTGATATCTCTAAATTCTGTACAAATACAGATGCGTCCAGTTAGTTTAGTCACTAGCACAAGATTTGAAATCTAGTATGCATAGTCTATGGATCCTATGAATCTGACTCCAATAGTTTCTTAAGTTTTTCTTTGACCAATAGAGCAATTTGTGGATGCATCTTCCTTGGATTTTGTTTGACCGGCTTAACACCTGGCTATAATGGTAGATGATGCAATATAAGGTTTGGATCCAGCCCAGGCATGTTAGCATATGACCATGCAAAGTTTATCTATCTCTTTGTGAACAAGTCTCGAAACTCTTGTTGCTTTATCTCTGTCAAAGAGGTTGCAAAGTATATTACCTGAGGGTTTTCTTCTGTGTTTATGTTGACCTCAATAGACTCTTCTACTAACATTGGTGACTTTTCCTGAGCAACTAGGAGAATGTTCAAACCTCCATCCTTGGGTGCCTCAGAGAGGTTTTCACCCTCAAATACGTCCTTTATTTTTACTATTTCTTCATCCAAAGGTGCCTTTCGGTTTTCACCTAGGGACTTGTCATTTTCTTTTCTTTTTTTTCATTTTTGCGACTAGAGGTATAAAAAGACTCCCCAAAATATGCTTTTTCATCCAATTCTATGGTAAATCCAGCTTTATGATCCCCTCTTGGCATGCCTTCTCAAAGTCCCATGAACTCAACTATTGCTTCATCATTCTCGAATATGTCTAACATGGGTGTACCTTGTTGATCCCAATCGATAAGTTGGGGATATATGAGGGCCATTTCATCATCAGAGTTATCAAATGTGGAGGCCGACAAGGTGAATATAGAGTGGTTAACATGGTCATAGAAGTTTTGGACTAACTCCTTTTTGTTATTTTTCCTATGGGTAGGTAAAATCTAATGTGGGACCACTACAAGGGCTAGGTCATCAGAAGATGGTTCGCCAGGTGCCCAAGATGTAGGATCAAGGGTTTCCCATTAATAATTCTTAAGCCATTCTTCTTTGGACAAGGGATTTTTATGACAGGGGCTAGATGGATTTGGTACAAGTTTTATCATTCTGTCAAGTTCCCCAAATAACTTATCTAGGTTCATGGTGTTGGTAGAGAAAAGGGAATCCCATTCATAGTCACTTGAGTCAAGGGATTCATCATAAATTGGGTCAAGTGGTTCGTGAGATATCTCAATGTTTTCATAAGCACTTACTTACTCTTGAAATGGTGATGAAGTACTAGAAAACCCAATTCTAAGCAGTTGAAACCCTTGCCCTAGGCCTTTTGGTCATGGTGAGATAATGATTGGTTCAGTCCTTCCATTCCGATCTAGTCCTAACCCACTATTCCCATCAAAACCTTTTCTTTTCATTATCATAAAGCCTTTTCCATATTGATACTTAGCTATTTGAATAGATGGTGAGGGGTATTCATTGTTTTCTTGGTACAACTAGGAGGTAATAACATCTTGGTCCACAACTTCACTTAACTCTCCCCATTTTGTCAATGTCATTGTAGGAGGAACATGAAATGTGACTACTGATTGTCTTCTATCTGCTATGGGTAAACCATATGTCTTTATGTGGTATTCTCCACAACCCTTGTCTTGGATCTCGACTTTAGGAGTGGATGATGGTGACTATGATGAAATGGACTTGGTAAGAGTTGATCGATCAATGTATAGGGATAAAGTAGATGATGAAGCTTCTTGATTAACTGGCACCTATCATTGTGGAATTTCTCGTAGGCTTGTGCAATATTAAAAAGTATCTAGATCACCATCAATCATGATCTAGGTGCCATTATACAAGAATTTAAGACACTGGTGATATGTGGAAGGTATGGATTTCATTGCATGTATCCAAGGTATACCTAACAAAAGGTTATATCAAAGGGTGAGATCCAAGACTTGGAAGCTAGTGTCTATAACTGCAGGGCCAATCCTGATAGGGACTATAAGAACTCCTTTGGATGATCTTTCCTCACCATCATAAGACTTAATGACTATACTCTTAGTGGTGTCCACATATGCTTTTGAGAATCCTAATGCCTTAACCAATTTTAGGGTACAAAGATTCAAACCTACTCCTCTGTCTACCAAGACTCGTTTGGATTTCGTTGATGGACTCAGAGTTCAAGGTGTAATGAGTCATTATGATCAGTCTACTTAGTTGAATAATCCTATTGAGAAATGTGGCATGATGGGAATTGGTTAAGTATCCTAAAATTTCTTCAAAATGATTGACATCTAAGTTGGTATGGATAGTTGTGCTCTATAAAGATTTGTCGAGAATGACTCGATGATCTGGTAATAAATTCAACAGTTCCAAGATGGATATCTGTGTTGGGGTCTTGCCTAGTTGATCAAGGAAATTATACTTAGACTTGGAAGACTGTGTAGGTGGCTCAGAAGGACTTGGAAGAGTTATCTTAGTTCTGCATGTATTTATAGCACATTTAGGATGCTTCTTAATGGTGATGGTATGGATATTTTCATTTGCAGCTCATAGGTGATTTATGATCGTATCTAGTTTATAATCGCACTTAGCACTATTATAATTGGCTGAGGTATTATTCTTAGTTCTCGAAATGGAGGCCATTCCTTTCCCATGGTCATGTAATGGATCTGTGAAGACCTTGTGATCATTGTTCTTGGTATGTTTCTCCCCATTGACCTCTATAGTTCTGTCTTCAACAAATTCTTGTATGATATTATTCAGTTTTCGACATTGTTGTAGGTTATGTCCCTTGTTTGATGGTATTCGCAATAGGCATTATCATCCCACCATGAGGGTTTAAACTATCCGGGATCATATTGTTTTGGTTCCAGAGGTTTTACGAGATTATGTTTAATCAAATCTTTGAAAACTATCTCAATTGGTTTCTCTAAGGGTGTAAACTCACAGTTAGGAAATATCCTTTGTGGTCGTTGTTGTGAATTTTGGACAAAAAATTTCGTTTGATCTGGATTACTCATCATGTCTTGAGTGGGGTCATAACCTCTAAGTGTGATGACAGGTATTGCCTGTAGGGTCTTAGCATCAACAATACTATCATTTGTAACATTTTTGTTTCTAGACCAGAACTTATTTCTATCATTGGGAGTGTTTTGATGTTGAACAACTGGATTTCTACCTGGTACTTTAATTTATCCCTTTTCCAAGGTTAATGCCCTTTTGCACCAAGTCTAGGAAAGAGGTGCAACAATGTACTCTTAAGTCACTTCTTAGTTTTGGATGAATATTTTCAAGCAATATCATGACTTTTTGTTTTTCTGGTATCTCAACTGGACATCTACTAGCTAAACTTCTTCATCTCTAGAAGAAAGTGGTGAAAGTCTCTCATCTTATTCTTGTGTGGTGTGACACAAGGTAGCTATTGTTATTTCATTATCTATGTTGAAGGAAATTTGTTTGACAAAATTCTCAGCTAATTCACCCCATGATCGTATGCCATATGGTAGTTTAGAGAACCATTCCAGTGCTATCTTGACAAGGGTTCATGGAAATAGTCTCATCAAGTATGTTGGGTCATATGATATGTCCATGCATGTTGTAGAGAATTCTCTAATGTGTTCTAAAGGATTCATCCTCCCATTTTACTTAGGAAAATTTGGTATAATGTATCTGTTTGGGAAAGGTGTCATGCATAGCACTTTGTCAAAAGGAAATGCACATAAATCTTGTGCTAAGATAGTTTGTTTGTCTAACATAGACATGTTGTCCATCTGTTGTTGAAGGATTTGGATTTGATTTTGGAGAACATCGAATTGTGTCAAGGAGACGTTGTTTGTATTGTTGGGATCAAATTAGGTGTTCTAAAATGCTATGCTCTGTGATGGATTGTGATTTGGCGAGGGTATATATCCTGTTTGAATGTTCTGATTCTATGTAGGGATATATCCTATCAGAATGTTTGATTTGGCATAGGAATATTTCCTATTGGAATGCTCTCATTTGGTATAGGAATGTTTCCTATCAGAATGTTCTGATTTGGTATAGGAATATTTCTTGTCGGAATGTTCTGATTTGGTATAGGAACATTTCCTATCGGAATGTTCTGATCTGGTATAGGAATATTTCATGTTGGAATTTTTTGATTTGGTATAGTTGTTTTTGTGCGAAAGGGGTTTGATGAAGATGCTCCCACAGTGAATTGTAAACCTTGTGCTATGTTGAATGGGGTTGTGTTTACAATTGAAAATTTTTGAGTAGGTATGCTAGTTGGTATGGTTGCAGTAATTTGAGGAACAAAGACACTTGACATTATGGCTTGCGTTGGTTGAGTAGATGGTGTTTTCAAAGTGTGAACATCAAATCTTGGTGGTAGTGTGACACCTTCTACTAGAAACTTTGCTAGATATTGTTGGGGATCATTTGTCAAACACTCATCCATAAAGGATGAAAACTCAGGATCTTGTATCGCAGTGTTTGTCTTTAGTAAAAAAATTCCATGTGTGTCTCTAGTTACATGTTTTTCAAGAAATTTTTTTTGTGGTCTCTCTTTCCCTAATGGTTGGTTTCTAAAAGGATTGACAAATTTGTTAGGGTCCAACATTGTTCTATGTTTCTTCTTAGACCTTTTTTCAACCATGAAAAGTTTCTCAGAATGAGGTAATGCAAACTATGTCTAAAACCTGATATGTCCTATTTCTATGTTTTTAGGATTTTTTGAATATAAAGGATGTCACTAAAAATTAAGGATTTCTAAAATGACATATACTAGGATGACATATGCTAGGATGGACAATATGCAATTTTTTTGAGTGGATTATTACGGTAAATGATTCTAGGATGGGTATAACCTACCACCTATGGAATAAATCCAAGCAATGATCTAACTTTACCAAGGAACCTGATTGTAGGACAAAGACAATTGACAAGGTGAATTTCCCAAACTAGACTGTTGAGCTAGAAAGATTCACTAATAGGATAATAGTGACTAGGTTTAATGATAATGACAAATCAGAGCATGAACATATCCAATGACATGGAAAATTGTTCTATTCTATGATATGCAACTTCCTACGAGGTGTCTAAATGTTTCCAATTTATGATGACTATGACTAAGATGTAAATGGCACCTAATAATGCAAGATTTTTGAGAAAAAAATTCCATTTTTTATCCAAGGTTGATTGTAAGAAACAAAAGTGAAAAAGACAGTTTCACTTTCGGGTTGAGTTTGCAGTTTTTTGAAATTTTCTGTTGACAGTCAATTGCGGTTCGTGTTTCAAATGTGTTGATGAATTTGATAGATGCGTTTCAGTTTTCAGATGCGGTTAATTGACCAAACTAGGTCTCGAATGTTGATAGAAAAATGCAACCTTTTTTGAAAGATGCAATTTATACTATGACAGATGCGACTCACAGAACTGATGCGACTCAAAAAGTATATGTGACTTAGAATATAAACTCTGTGAAACTAAATATGTTGACAAACACATGCATTTTTTTCTTTTAATAGTTGCGTCTTGCAAAAACACATGCAGTTTTAAATATGACAGTTGTGACTCGTAAAGACACATGTGGTTCAAAATATGACAGTTGTAGTTTTTCTGATGACAATGTTACGACTAACTCGGTTTAATGATCAAGTTTTGACAAATAAAACAAAAACAAGCACAAAATACAAAGTATTTTTTAGTTTGATGTGTATGAATTTGTTAAAATAAAAAGACAAGTACAACCTAGGCTATGTTGGATAGTATTTACTGAGTTCTCAATTGGATTTCTCCAGCTATACATATTCAAGGCAGATGACTAGTAGCTTGACCCCACTGGCTCCCCTCCATGACACTCACTTATATAGGCAGCCAATCTACTGTACCCATGAAACTCCCATGGCATACATTTCATCTCTACACATGAACCATAAGAATATGAGATGGCTTCATAGGTCCGACCTGCTGCACTAGTAAATAGATAGGTTTTTGGAAAAAACTACAAGAAGTTTATTAGTAAGGGCATTCCGTTCATGGGGCACCATCTAGTACGACGAGAGACCATTTCTGCCCTTCTCGTTGGAATAGTGAGCATGATTTTTGGGGTTTCCCCCCAAAATCCACTTTTATATATCAGCTAGAAGTCACTGGTGAAAGTGTGTTACCAGTCTGAGTCATCTTGGGGTGAGTAATTTTCCCCACCAAGACAAGCCCAAGTTCTAGAGTCAATAATTGTTTCTCTTACACCCAGGATCACACGAATCTGCAAGGGGAGAGGATACTTCGATATACCAAATTGTAAGGGTTATTACAAATGTTCTTTCACACTAGACAAAGTAAAAAATGGTTAATTTTAAGCCAAGTGACAATTATCTAACTACCAAACACAAAAGTTAATTTTAAAAATTTAAAGTCTACCTCAAGAGGTCCTGAATGCAATTGATTATTAGTTTATTGGTTGTCTTCATCATTCATCCTATAGAAAAGAAGGGGTTTTGGTTTTCAAAGTCTTCTACGCTTCGTCCTGCAAAAATAGTACTATCCTCCTAAAACACAACTATAAACAAAAGATTAGTGAAAAATAAAACAAAAACAAAAATATCAAAATGCGAAAAAAATGGAAGTTCAAAAAAAAATCAAAATTATTACCAGCCAGATCCATCATTTCAATTCATAGATGCATCATGATCTTGATAGTCAGATGCATTGTGGGAGTTCTTAGATGCGGCTCATGTTGTTAGATGCATCACGCTATTCATTAAATGTGGTTCATTAACTCAAATGCGTTGTTTCGTCAGATAGATGTGGTTTGTCGTACGATACCTGCAAAACAAAAAATGGAAAAATGGAATGGAATCGCGAAGTTTGAAATGTGATTCACGTTGAATTCACCAAATGTGACATAGATAAAATGAATGTTGCATAGTAAGATGGTTAAATCTAATCTAAAAATGCATAAATCTAAATTAAACAACAAAGAACGAATCAAATGAATTAAACAATAAAAATAAAGCAATAATATGAAACAATCTCATTGAATATCAATCCATTTGCTCGAATTATCTTGATTGTCCTTCTCCATTTTTCCATGGTATTCTTGCCCTCAGATTTTTAGTATGTATGCAAGCATAGCCTTGATGTATGTCTAAGAAAAATATCGAAGATTAAGTTCTTCCAAAAAGTGTATTGATTTTGGGAGGAGGAATACTGGCAAAGATCAACCAATTTATAGAAAGTTGGTTTTCAAACGATCAACTCAGATTCGGAAGAGAGATCAATGATCAAGATTGATGAGTTTCATGCAATGTGAGTTTTGTGTCAGTTAGAACGTGAGTTGGTAAATTCTGCAGGATAAAGATTAAATTAGAATAATAATTTAATTTGGTGTTAAGACTGTTCGGAAATATTTAAGAACAAGAGTTCAAGATTAAATAAATGATTTAATCTTAAGTTGAAAGTATTTGAAAATAAAAGAATAAGACTTTGAATGAAAATGATAAAGTTAGAACTCAACAATGATCTGTTCGAATGCACAGATGAATTAAATAATTAAATAAAGATATTTAATTAATAAACATGTTCATGCATATGAGTTAGAACTAGTTAATTGACTGGTTGTGACATAAATTCTCTTCGTAGAGATGATCATATATCGAATCCGGAGATGACTGATGGATTTAAATAGATCTCGAGTTAGATGGTGAGTGAATAATTAGTTAACTAGACGATAGAAGAATGTGACACAAAGAATTAATTATGAATTAAATGTTAATTTAATTCAACATTTGAAATTAAAATGATTTAATTAAATAAATAATAATTTATTTAATTGACTGAAAAGGTTAATTGAATAATTAAATAATTCGAAAATAATATTTAATTATAGTAGAAATATGATAAAGGGGTAAATTAAATAATAAATTATTTTATTCAGAAAGAGAAGAAATTAATGAGCGACATAATTAAATAAATAAGATTCATTTAATTAATCAGAGTTGAATAAGGGTCATAATGAATCAATCAAATAATTAAATTTATTTAATTAATAGAAGAAATATGTGTTTAGGAAATAATTAAATAATTAACATTATTTAATCATGACCATGGACATTAGAAAATTATGTCAAAAGTGGTACTCGTAGGCCTAGACCAATTTTCAGTGTACATATAGCTCTCCATTGTGGTTGTCACTTACACAGAGATATTGTAAAACATGAGTATTCTCAAAGACTTAGTAATTTTTAGTGTAATTAATTATTTATTACACTAGAATAAGTTAACTTAGGTCTGCATTTAATAATTTAGACCTAGGTTGCATTATTAAATAAATCATAAATAAGGGGGTATCTACCCTTTCCATGTTTGTAGGAGATAAGATTCCTTCTAGAAGATGAGTTGTCTTTTCTAGAACTTATCTCTATCTTTTCATCAATCCCTAGGTAGGTTATTAGGGTTTTATGTTGTCACATGTAGTGTGATTTAGACACTTGGCAACATATTGTGCATTCTAGGTTTTTCTCTTGCCTATATAATTAGGCATATGTTCACTTATCTCAAATCTAATAATAGAATCTCCATTTGAATGCCATTATTACATTATTTTTGTGTGGTTGAATATTTCTTCCTAGAAAAGGTCCTCCATTGAATATTGTAGCTTCATCAGGGACACTGTGCATCCATCATTTCAACATGGTTTCAAAGCTTATCCAATGAAGATTCATCCTAGGATCAAGAGAGTTGGCTTGTGAGATTCTTTGTAGGCTTAAGGATTTTATTTTCTAGGCTAGTTGGTACTACCCGGAGACCAAGCTATTTTTTGGTGTAGATCAAGCTCTATTTGACCTCTCCATTGTGCTCAGAAGGCCTCAAAACCTATAGATCACCTTCCCATTCACCAAAATCAAAGATATTTTCACCGAGAGCCATTTGAGGTATCATCTAGGGTTTTTGCATTTTTGTACTATCTATATAGATTTGCAGAAAATAAAAATCTCCCTTTCAGTCCTCTCAAAAGGAATTTTTTTTTCAAATCATTAGGCATTTTTTATTTCAGAAAATGAATTGTTTCAATAGTTTTGGCAAAAAATTAAATATGCGAGTGACCTGGCATTTTAATTATCAGTCAGCATAAAATATTGTTTGGTGGACTATTGTTTTGGGTTTGATTTCACTCAGTCGGTATTTTCAAATTAATTTTTTATATTGGCATTTAAATATTTTTTTGAATTGCCAATTTATTGGCATTATTCAAAAAATTCTACTCGGTTGCTATTGACTTTTGCAGACATCTCCTGGTGGCCACATTGAATTGTCAGTACCACCCATACCTAGCCCATCTATCATCACATCACATCTGACCACCTTTACCAACACCCTTCCCATTGCTAGCCACTGATAACTCCCCATTGATGTCTGACCACCATGTTTTTTTCAAGCCTCGATGTTTTCTCTTGCCCCCCGACAAGGCCCTGCCGCCGTAGACCCCCAGGTCACCCACAACACCGATGGATTTGCCTTCTATCCACAACGCCTCCTCCCATCTTGGCCACACCACCACCGCACCACCCGCCCACCGCTCCGACACCGCTTGATCCAAGGGTGCCCTCTTTTGCAACAAGCATGCCTGTGGTCCTATCAATGATGAAGGGCTGAAGTTTTTTAGCCCCCAGAGGTTATTTTTTTCCCGCACTTAGCATGTGCAGGCATTCTTAAGAAAAAATCATCTGGAGGCCATATCTTTCACATACGATATCAAAAAAATTCAAACGATATACCGTTGGAAAGGTCTCTAAGTCTACTTTTTAGTGGTACACTCATTTTTTATAGTTTCTACTCTATCAAATATTTCAATCAGTTGAAGTGAAAACCCTAATTTGGGCTTGGAAGGTGATATCTTTTTTCATGTTTGTTGAAATTCTGCCAACAGCAAGGTATTATAGTATATTTTCTAGCATTTCAACAATATCATCAGATTTCCAACATCTCCTTTCAGATATCTTTTGTCTTGTGCATTTTTTCTCTCTAATGGTCGAATAAGGTTTTGAGCTACTTACACCCCACAACTATCACACATGGAAAATTGGCATGTAGTGTCTCCTTTGGTCTAAAGGCCTATCTTCTACATTGGATGAGAATCAACCACTTTTGATTAGGGAATATGAGAATTTCTAGCATCTTATCAAGTGTGAGGAGGCCATGGGACTAATTTCTCTTCATGTATCCAATTCACTATTTTTCCACATTGAGGGATGCTCTATTCCTAAGGAGGTTTGGGACAAGCTTAAGACATTGTTTACTTTAGTAAGTGATATTCAAACACTTCAGTTAGAGTCAGAACTTGCTTCACTCTTAGTTGATTCTTTTCCCTTTATAGATGATTACTTGGTGAAATTCAAGTCTTTGAGGACACAACTATTAGGGTGTGATAAAGAAAAAACTGACAAGGAATGCATCTTCATGATCTTGTCCAAGTTGAAAGGTTATTTTTATTATTTTTCTACTTCCTTCTATTCTACCATGGATGGCCTTGGAAACAGTTTTGTGATGCCTTCATTTGAGAATTTTTGTGAGAAGTTGACTAGGGAGCAATCTAAAATCAACCAAGCCGATTCATATTCAAAGTCTCATGCAATTATTTTTGCACCATCCAAAGGTAAAGGCAAGAACAAGAGAAAGTATAAGACATGATCTTCTGAATCACCACAAAAGAAGGAAGAAAGGCCTAAGAAGGAGAGGCCCAAATGTAGTTTTTGCAATGGACTTGGACATCGCGAGGAGACATGTTTTAAGAAGGAGATTCATGAACTACGACATATTCTCAAGGATCATAACACCACTCTTCCTTCTTCTGTTCACTCACCTCACTCTTCTTCACATGAAGATTAATCTTCAAGTATTGTAGGAATTTCCACTACTGAGATTCATGGCAAGGGACAAGCTTTGATCACTACCCTTTTTGATAGACAAGAAGGATGGGTTGTTGAATTAGGTGCTTCTAGGCACATCAACTATTCAAGGAATCATATCCTTTGGGATACTATGTGACCTCCAGAGTTTTATAGGATGTTCACTACAAATGTAGACATTGTTCATGTTGCTTCTATTTGTGATATTACTTTGGAGGGGAGGCATCTACTTGATGTTGTTTATATTCCATAGATGGCTCATAATCTTCTTTCTTTTTATCAACTTGCTTAGGAGGGTCTCAAGATTGATTTCACATCTAGTTTAGCTATCATCAAGGATGATTTTGATACACTCATCTCCTATGATTAGGTTGATCATCACTCAAGGGTACAAGTTCTCCAAGTTTTGGGATTGTTCTCCACTAGTTCTAGATTCTCTAGATTCTAGGGTAGGAAGCAGTTCTCCTCCTCCTCACCAGATTTTTGGTGGTTGGATTGAATTGGATCTTCTTTCAGCACCATATTCTTTCTCATCTACCTCTTAGTTGATATTTGTTTGAGCAGAGCAGGGCTCATCCACCTCTTCAGACTTGTGGCAACTAGATGGGTTCACAACAAGCCTTATATACTTGGCTCCTCATTTCTCCATAGGCTTTGAAGACATCCTTGAGGGGACCACTCTCCTTTATGGGGGGATATATAGTCTCCTAGTTTGGATCCTTTTTGTATTTGTGTGATGATTGTAGTCCTTGGGGGGATGACGTTGAGTCCTCTGATCATCACTTTTATGTATTTCATCTCCTTTTTTGAGAGGGGTTTTCTTCCCACTGGGTTTTCCCCTTTTCTCCTTTTTTGGGAGATTAGTTGCATTTTCATATCATTTGTAAATGGGTACCTAAAATGGCCATCATGTAGCTGAGACCCATCATCTGTGCATAATCATTTCATTTTTCATTTCCTCCCTAAGTTGCACTTATGGGGGGGTGTTAGTGTAATTAATTATTTACTACACTAGCATAAGTTAACTTAGGTCTACATTTAATAATTTAGTCCTAGGTTGCATTATTAAATAAATCATAATTAAAGGGGTAACTACCCTTTTCCATTTTTGTAGGAGATAATATTCCTTCTAGAAGTTGAGTTGACTTTTCTAGAACTTATCTCTATCTTGTCGTCAATCCCTAGATAGGTTGTTAGGGTTTTATGTTGTCACATGTAGTTTGATTTAGACACTTGGAAACATCTTGTGCATTCTAGGTTTTACTCTTTCCTATATAATCAGGCATATGTTCACTTATCTCATATCTAATAATAGAATATCCATTTGAATTCCATTATTGCATACTTTATGTGTGGTTGAATATTTCTTCCTGGCAAAGGTCCTCCATTGAAGACTGCAAATTCATCAGGGACATTGTGCATCCATTATTTCAACAGTAATTACTCTCCTAGTACTCTTGAAAATATCCTCCTAGATTTCCAAATTTCCCATAGAATATAAGAAGTTAAAATAAGCCAAAAAATATTATAAGAATGTTTTAATCCTTCTACATAACCAAGTATAATTTCTAGCTAGTTAATTTTTCCTTTGTCTCCCCATCCTACAAAATCAAATAAAAAAATGTTCCAAATTTCCTTAGAAAACATGCATACAAAAAAATATGCCTTATATTTTGAAGTTGTTTACAAACTATATAGATATTTTGAAGGGAAGAAGATATAGTGAGTGGGATTTTCTGCAACAAGAATAAAAATAATTTAAAGAAATAAATTTTTGGTTCTAGGATATTAGACCATAGGATTATAAGAAATTTTTCCCATTGTGCCCCAAGTAGATCACTATCATAGGATCTATTTAGGCATTTCTAAAGAACATGAGAGTAAACTAGTGTTTTATAAATTATTTTTGGTTTTAAGTTTGTAATCTTAGTGCCTTCAACCTAAGTGGGAAAATCAATAAACTCATTGTCATCAACTCTGCAAATAGGAAAACAAATGATCTTGCAAGCTTCCCTAAAAATAGTGTAAGTTCTCTAATGGGATGGAGGGAGATTAAATTCTACACTCAATTCATTCCATAAATTAAGCTAGTTATTACACAATATGTCTTCAAAACATCTAATTCCTTTAAAATTCCATGATTTTACTAAGCAACCTTGTAATAATGCAAGGGGCTTTTATTTATTCTCAAGATTCCACCATATTGACCTCTCATGGCTCAAGGTCCCTTTGATATGATTCAAGAACTCATTGTTCTAAACAAAAATCTAATTACTTCCCATTCTTTATAAATTATTTTGAACACAGTGGATATAACAAGAGATATTGGGAATTTACCAAAGAGAATATCATTTAGAGGAAGTTGTTTCCAAATTTTTGTATATTTTGGGACAATTGTTTGAATGTTTCTCATTATTAAAACCTTCCAAGGCTTTGATCCATTTATTTATTTAAGGATCCACTTGCTTGGTAAGGTGATGCCATGTATCTTTAAGTCTCTTAGACCAAGATAAAATTCCAATTTTTCTACACAACACCATTCCTATTTAATGACATGTTTCTTCTTTTTAATTTTCTCATCTAACCATAAGAATTGCTTGATATGTTTTGAATTTTATTTATTTGGTAGCTACTAAATAACCAGATTGAGGAATTATATAGGATGTATGAGGAAATAATTTTTTGACACACTTCAAACCAACCTACTAAGGATAGATATTGCTTATTCCATTAACAAATATTCTTTTCTATTTTGTTCTTAGTCCAAATCCATATTTCTTTCAAACAAAAATTAACAACAAATAGAATGCCAAGGTATATAAATTTTTTGTTAGGTCCTCCCCATTGAAACTCAAACTACTTGAACCATCCCAATGTAGATTTGTCCTAACTAAGAATAATATATTTTTCCTTCAAAAAAATTTCTCCCAAGGCTTCACAAAACACATTGAATTTATGCATAATATATTCTACATGTTGTTCTTCATGGTTGAATTTTTTTTCCATGTCATCAACAAATTGAATATTTAGGAGGTCATCTCCATTGGGGAGAGATAGAACCTTTATTTAGGTGACAAATTAGTTTCCCTTATAAGGTAAAACATAGCATAAGATGCTATGAAAGACAGTGCAGGGGCCAGTGGGCATCCTTGCCTAATTGACCTTTACACCCGAGAAGTTGTTAAGAAATATATCCATTAACATCCACTTAAGCAACATCATCATTCAATAAGGTCCTCGCCATTTTTGGAAAAATCTACTTGGGAAACAAAATGCTTCCAGTGACATCATCAGAAAGGGCCACTTAATCCTATCATAGGCATTTTCAAAGTCTAGTAGAAGCATGCTATGTTTTTTATTGGAGGTTTTATCCCACTCCATTGCTTCCCAACTTGAGATGAGGTTTTCTAAAATGTATCTCCTCTTGATGAAGATTTTTTGTGTGGAGCTAACAAAATTAGGGAGGATATCTACTAATATTTAAGGGCCAAAATTTTAGCCATAATTTTATATGAGACATTAAGAAGGGTAATAAGTCTCCAATTTTTAATTAGATTCATATCCCCATCTTTAGGGAGTATTTTGATAATAAATTTATTGATGCTATCTCCTAGGGATCCTTTATCTATGGATTGAATGTAGATCTACAGGTCTTCTCCAATCCAATCTCTATCATTATTTAGATTTTGAATAGAATTTAAGATTTCTTCTTTTGTAATTTTATTATTTAGAGTTTATATAGTGACATATGATATTTTCTTGGGAATTAAATTCTTGCATATGCTCCTTATCTTGTGACTCTATTGAATATTCCCTTCAAAAGAGAAAAATTCTTATACAATCTATGGAATAAATTTTTAATTTCATCTAGGTCCTTTATGAGTTTTTTCTCATCCCAAATATGGTATACTTTCTCTCTAGAATCTTTATCTTTAATATATTTGAAGAAAAAATTAGTGCCCTTATCTCCATTATCAAGACAATTCAATTTGGCTCTAGCTCTTAAACCTTGTATTTTTCTAGCTTGCAGATTTCCTAACTTTCTTTTTACTGAGATTAACACCTCATTCAAGCCTAATTTCTTGGGGTCATTTTGAAGGCCCATTTCCAATTTACATAATTCTTCCTAGAGGTCATTCTCTACCTTCCTATTGTCCAAGGCTCTTTTTTCCAATAGTTTAAAATATAATTGCCTAGTTTTTAACATTGGTGTTCCATCTTTATATGGTAGATTTATCTTTTAGCATCCACATGTTGATTTCCCTAAGGGTAATTATTGCACTATTACAATCTTCATCTGGTGTTTAGGATAAAATTTCTTTTCTTTTCATACTTCTTACTACTATCATTGAATATTTAAAGTCTAGAGAAAATTGGATGATGATAAGATAACTTGAACAAGGGGTGAATTTGAATCTAGCCATCCCTCATCAATTTGGTCAAAGTTAAAATATTTATTAGCATAAAAACCAATCTAATTTGTAGTAAATTCTTGTTTCCCCTTTTTGGTAATTACAACATTGTAAACTAATTTTTTTTCTTTCTTATTCCCTTCAAGAGGATCAAACAGGTTGAGCTTGTTCTTCATTTTTTACCAATTTTTTTTTTCATTTCCTTTCCATTCCATATCACATCCTCCTATTTTATCTTCCTTATTTTATATCATGTTAAAGTCTCTACCCAATATCCAAAGTATGTCTATAATTTCATATAGCCATTCCCACAGATTTATTCTTTCCCAATGATCATTGGGAGCATAAATTGAGCACATTCCAAACTTCATATTATTTTTTCAATGAAAATCTAGATTGCCCTATTGTGACGAGAGATTTCATGTTCAATGAAAAATGGTCCCCATTTGTTTAATACTAAAATGACAATTCCCCCTCTTCCTTTATCATGTTCAATATGGAATTGGGTGGCATATTTCTAGTTAAACCTAAGGTTCATTTCTAAGCTAAAATCAACAAATTTAACCTATTGCAAGAAGATAACATATTTGTTATGTATTTAATTTACAAGACTTCTAACCATATATTTCCCCTTGGGGGATTCTAATATCTCAATGTTCCAACTTGTATAGTTTATTATCATTCACCCTAACTTTATGAGTTACTTCTTATAATTCCTAAATTTTCAAAGCATTTAGGAATTCTACCCTCTTTGTCTAATATTTTTGAAGCATGATCTACCTAATCTCTGCTTCTTTGATATATATATATATATTTTATCCGAATCCAACCATTCATAGTAGGATAGGTTCCTTCTTTTGTTGCATTTCCAATTTCATTGTTACTAAGGATAGTTTTTGGGTAAATTACTTGTTTCTTATCATTGTTATCTTGATTTATGCCAATTACTTATGGTTTTTTGACTTCCTTCCCTAATAACTTTCCATCAACCAATATTTTAGGTTTTCCCTTGCTAGGATTAATAAGTTCATAGTAGGGGTTTCTAACATTGTGTACATGCCCATTTTCTCTAGAAAATTTCTTGTTTCTATTTTATTTATTTCATCAAGCACAATTTCTTGTGCATTATTTTTAGTTTTTTATTTTTGGCTCAAATGGAAGGGCGATTTTAATTAACTCTTTAGAGGTAGAGCCCCTAAGGGTAGGGTTATTATCTAATATATTTCCACTAGTATAGAAACAACAATAAAATACTAAAAAAACTACTAAAAATTACTTATAAATGACTACAGTTGGTCACGTGACCATTAGTAGTTTATTGCCAGTCATACATAATGAAACCAGATTGATGAATAAACTATTTTTAGTCATTTATTGGTTGTTTTGATTCATCAATTTGGTAGTATATTTAGTTGTTGATTTAGTCATTCATTGTTGTGATTTGGTCACTTATTTAGTCACTTTTTTTCTACTGATATATTTAGTCGTTGATTTAGTCACTGATTGCTATAATCTGGTCACTTATTTAGTCATTTTTTATTCATTGATATATTTAATTGGTCACTTATTTAGTTGTTTATTTAGTCATTGATTATTGTAATCTGGTCACTTATTTAGTCATTTTTTATTCACTAATATATTTAGTCATTGATTGCTGTTAACTAGTCACTTATTTAGTTTTTTTTATTCACCGATTTTTGTGCATTGGTAGTGTATTTAGTCATTAATTTTCATCATCATTTTGATCAATTTGGTAGTATATTTAGTCATTTTTATTCACTATTCATATATCTAGTCTTATTTATTCGTTGTTCACTAATTTCTATCAATTGGTAGTATATTTAGTCAATTTAATTATTAATTGATGTCAATTAGTGGTATATTTAGTCATTTTAATTGATTGATATTTGAGGATTTAAGCATAAAACACAAAAATACACATCAATCATCAATTGCACACAATAATACAACCATTGAGAAGGAAAAATTGGTGAACTTTATTAATAAAAGAAAGGTGTTCTAGTTACAACTTACAAATAGAGTATTAAAAGTGTTATTTTCAGTCACAAGAATAAAAATCTGAGTTACAATATTGCAGAGAAATGACTACAAGAAAGAAACTTCTCCAAAATACTTTTGCAATGATGGAAATGCATGCTTGAAGCCCTTCAATGGCATGCCCCTTTCATCTCTTAAATTTTCTACAACATGGGAAATCTTCCTAGAGCAAGTTGTAATGTGTAGAATCTAAGGAGAGTGTTGATCGTGTCCCATATATGAAGCTCTTTCCTTCAATGCAGTCAAATATAACCCAACTAGAATATTTGCTCCTTTATATGCAATGTGCAATCTAATATGAACAACAAGGTGTTTCATTTTCTACCATGAATGAAGTTGTGCCTCAATACAACCAAAAATAATAATATTAGTCTCAATTCAGAAAGAATAAGAGTGCATTGTATATTCTAAGTTTACAAAAGAAAGTCCAAACATAGTAGAAAGACAAATCAATTAAAAAAATGTAGCCTTGTCAACAAATGCATTAAACAGAGTGTTCAACATAGGCCTAAAATATGCACATTGAACCCTTGAATTCAGAACCATGTTCAAAATTTAAGAAAGGTGATATGCTCAAATTATAGAATAAAGTTGACATATTATAGAATGAAGGATATCAATAGTAACCAAACTGGAACAACATTATCAACAAAAATTTCTTGGAAACCAAGCCCAAGAATGCTATCAAACTTGGGCAAAAAAAATTTAAACCATAGTTCATGTGTTGTCTTTGTATAAACCTACACCATTAAGAATTCATTTATACATAAATTAAAAATTAATTTGATGAGAAAAGATCTTTGATATCCAATTGGGAAACCTTAACATCCAAAAATTACTAACCTGATGTTTCACAATAAGTTACCCAACTATGACATCATCTTCCCCATTCATTTTACAAGCACTGCCTAATTCAAATTTTGAAGGCACAAACACATAAGGTACTTTTTGCAACGGTAATTTTCAAACTAATGATTAATAAAAATACTTAAGGCATCCATTAAACTTGCAAGAAAAAAACTACTTGAAAAAATCACAGAAGCATCACCAAATGGTTCAAAACTCATCATCAGTATAAGTCCAAAAATTTGATGTTCTTGTGCAAGTTATTTAGGTTTATTCTCTTACAATTCATCAAAATTAGAAAAAAGGGTAGCAAGTTAGGGGATTTGATCGTGGGAAAAATTCATAGTTAAAAGGGTTTTGTACTATGTCAAACATCATTTCATTAGTTTTAATCCCACCATTTTACCCATGTGATTATTTCTCTATACAATGAGAATTAAATTGTGTTCATTTTATTGGTTTCGATGCCTTCAATCCACCTTTGCAACATCTATATGATGTAAAGATTGCCAATGATCAGTTGAAACATATAAGAGGCGATTGAAGGAAATCCTCTCACAAATTAAGGAATGATTTAGGTATTTCATGACACATGGAGTTAACCTAAAAATGTTACAATTCCCATTTGACATCTTAAAAGGTTGCAATAATGATGAAATTCAAAATGGTACAAGGAGAGAAAAAATCAATACCTTATCTTTGGCCAATGAAATCAAAGGATCAAGAATGGTAGGAGGATCTCTTTCAGTTGCCATAACTATTAAATTTTATGTTCTAAAGTATAACATCTTGGTTGCTACAACGCCCTAAAATCATTGAGTATTAGCAAGAGAAAAACCGGATAGTGACCCACTGCCATATTGGATCTCAAAGGACTCTCCTTCACAAAAAATAAATGATATATATTAATTATTTAGCAACTTCCTTAATTTCCCCATGAAAGTAGACTAAACTAAGTGAGGTTGAAGGTTTGAATTAGAGTACCATGTTCTTGGTATGTGCTTGAATTTGATCATGACTTGTATCTTGAATGAAAATAGCAAGCTAGTTGCACTATAAAATCATTGTTAAAAAAAACCCACAAAATACTCTTTAATTAAAATAATCCTTCTAGATATTTCAAGACAAGATATTTCAGTTAATTTATAAGAGCTAATTTCACTATCCAAATAGTCATCAATCTATTTACTATATATAATTTCCCAAAATCTAGAATTTGAATGTAATGAAACTAACCATAATTACCAAATATTTGACACCAAAATATAATACAAAATGAGTTTTTTGAAAATAAATGTGTTTGATAAACAAAATATACCATTGATATATTGATTTAAATAACAAGGAAAGAAAAAATTGGAGACAACAAGATAAAATTCATTAATTCACTTCAACAAAAAATTGAAACTAGAATTCGGCCACCAATTATAGCTTCATTCTATTGATCTTCAAAAATATTTTACAATAATTTTTAAAAAAAAATCCCGACTGATATGTAAAAAAGTGTCTTTTCAGTTACCCACTTTTAACATAAATAAAAAATTCTTAATTATCATTGTTTGCATAGGATTACTTAAAAATTTAAAATCAATGAAAGATGAGAAGTGAAGAGAATTTATCAGATGTTGAAGTCCACAAAACTTGCAAGATATGGAAGTCCATTACTCATCGTAAGGTACCTGTGATCATTCAGATATGGCAAGGCCCTCTCTCCATGATAGTATATGCAAGGCTTGGTACTTCACTACAAGGCCTATTCTTCTGGGGGAGATAGATATTTATGCTCCCATAGGTGCACCATGTAATCATGAGGCCATTTGTATTGGATTTTTTGTGTGTTGGCCAAGTGACTCTTCCATCTGTTGTCCAATAACCCTTTGGTATCCATGATAATTTTTGAGTACCCAACATACAATACAATTATTCCATCCAAGGTTAAATTGAGTCGATGAATATTTATGTCACCATCCTTCTATATATTAGTGAGGTACTTGGGAATAATTTTGCTAAACTCATATATCCAATCCTTGGATCCTTTTAGTTGATCATAATCCCTTAGTATCTTAGGCATGAACCACTTCTTTAGCATGTGAAATGAACCCATTATTGCCTTGATATTTTGGTCTTCTAAAAACATGTAATGAAATTCATCTGTGACCATTTGGACCTTTTTCCTAGTAGGCTTTAAAGTTGTGGGGGCCTCACCACTCCTTTGCAAAATTCTGCACAAAGTCATTAAGGTGTGATGTACAGGTTGCCATTTCTTGAATAAGGGGTCCAATATAGGTACATGGGCCTTTATCTAATCAGCTACTTGTGACAAGGAGACATAACATTCATACACATTTTCTAATTTTTCCACAATTAGTTTAACCCTATGCTCCAAGATCTATTCCAATACCTTAAGGGTTTCTCTATTTTCTCTTTCCTTTGTTTCTTCATTACTCTTTTTCAACTTCTTAATTTATTGTTTTAGCACATTAACTTGTTCAATAGTGAATGCACCTATATTAGTCTTTATGGAAAGGGGTTGGTATACTGTTAATTTTGTGCTTTAGGAAGGACCTGCTCCCTTCAAATGTTGTTTTAATTTCACATTTTCTATGAATAACCTATTCACTTCATCATTTAGATCAGTTTGTGCTTTCTCATATTCTACCAATCTAAGCTCCATAACTTTAACCACATCCCTAGTAAACATTGTTGAGTGCATTTTCATAGTAGATGCCTCCAATTCTAATGTGTCTTGAAGTGTATTTATGATGGAATTCCCCCTCATTTATTTTATAACATCAAACAATCTTGGTTTTTCTATTATTTTTTGCTTTGTCCATAAGGTTAGGGTTTCAAGTCTTGGATTCTAACCTATGCCACTCATTTCCTCATCTGAATTAAATTCAAAAATCAACACGGGATCTTCTTGGCTTCTTACTTGATCCAGTAGGAATATATTTTTTAACTCCATCTTAGGAATAATTAGTATATTGCTTTCTAATACCAATTTTCTTGCTTCTTGGGGGCTAACAATAATTTCATTAATCTTGAGTTCTTCAAGAGTCTGAGAAACCATCTGGTCATGTTGTGATTCCTAAGTGCCCATCTTATTACTTTGGAGTCCCTCAAATTCTTTCATTTTCATCTTCAACCAAAAATCCTTAAGCTCGGGAGTTTGAATAAATTCATCATCTTCAATAAATCTAAGGGAAGCAATCACCCTTTAATCATCATTATGCACATGTACATCCACTCTTTCTTCTATTTTGTGAGTATCAATTGGAAGCTTCGGCAGTGGTTGATCAACTTCATCATCTTTAAAATTTAAAAGTACATCGGCTACCTCTTCAGTATCCCCTACTCCACTTATTTCATATGCCACTAGGGGGGACACTCCATGTGTCTTCTTCCTTTTAGGACTTGGTTTCTTAGGGGATGATTCTGATTGTATTGTGACAGTGTTTGGTAGGGGCTCTGTGATTACAATACCACTTGGTTTGATGGGTATCTTGGAGGGTTTCAAAGACTGACCTTCAAGTTTATTTTCTAGTTCAACATATAATATTTCAAAGTTGTCAATTATTACATTCATCCTTCTGATAGGATCCTTTTCTTCAACATAGAATCCAGTGTCCCTTTTCTTCTTCTCCTCCTCAAGCATCTTTATGATTTCCCACTTCCTCTTCCTCTAAAAATATTCAATAGGTGTAAATTAATTTCTTATTACATCTTCTTTGTAATCCATTACATGGGTAATCCCAAGTTTAGTGAGAATTTTCTACTTTATAAAATTAATATGCCCTTTAGGATCAAAAAACCTTTCTCCTTATGACTTCAATGAATACCACATCTTCAAATAGTTATGTAGTTCTTCAAGAGTTTCAAACCCTATAGATAGCTCCTCACATTGAGTTAGGTCAGGGAGGAATGTACTCTTTTTTTATCTTTTCATAACATCTTGATCCATCCATAACATTTGCCACATAAATTATAAAAATTAAATTCAAATAGAAATAAGTTTAGGTAAAACATGGGGGCTTGAGGACACCCATAGACCCTTATTACTATTTGGTCTACTAAGAAGAACTAGTCATCGAAATTGTGAGTGTGTTCCTGCTTTGGCTTCAATGCTAAAGGTCTTAATACTTGCATGATTTTATTACGAAATCTTGGAGAAATATGACCAAGAGCAGCCATGACCTTTACTACTAAATCATCATGAAATATTACATAATCACTATTTTTACATCTACTATCCCATATGTAACACTATTTTTGTACATGCAACCTATTCCCTTCATCATCAATCATTCCCAAACACATTCTTTTAGTCCATCTATTTTTGGTTTGGTACAATATTAAATTACACAAAAGATAGTATTTTCTAAAAGTGATGGGAGCTAAGTTCTCTCTTACTTGTAAAAATCCCTCATGTAGCCCTTTTTCAATTTCAACAACAAATTCATACTCATTGTTGACTTCAGGATTTTGTATCCTCATTTCCATCATCATGAGATAGGTTGGCATCCTCTTTTCAACATCTATTCCAAGCACTTGGCACAAATAAAAATAATTTATTTTGAAATATACTTGGAAGTCTTCCATGGAAAATGGTTCATTTTGGGAGGGGGAGATAAGTATCCTCCTATTGTTTACACCTTTTTTCATGTGTAAATGAAGTTCATCACTCTTGTAGGTTTTTCTCAATCTCCTATAATCCTCCTCACTTCTATCCAAGTTGATCTTAGTGATATATTTCTTGTTTAACATAAAAAACTTAATAATTGCTTCTTTAATCAGCACCACTAATGGTGAACCATCTAGCATTCTTATAGTCTTGGTAGTTGGGTGATAATTGTTAGTGTAATTAATTATTTATTACACTAGCATAAGTTAACTTAGGTCTTCATTTAATAATTTAGTCCTAGGTTACATTATTAAATAAATCATAATAAGGAGGTAACTACCCTTTCCATGTTTGTAGGAGATAAGATTCCTTCTAGAAGATGAGTTGTCTTTTCTAGAACTTATCTCTATCACTTCATCATTCCCTAGGTAGCTAGTTAGGGTTCTCATGTTGTCACATGTTAGATCAAGACACATGAAAAAATCTTAATACATCTTGTATCTCACCCTTTCTCATATAAGGAGGGTTATTGTATCATTTTTAATCATACTTCAAACCTCATCATTTGAGAGGTCTTAATATTAAGCAAGCTCATATTCTTGTATATCCTCTTGTAGAAGGTTTTTCATTATTTTTGTAGGTGTTCTTGGGTGTTGAGTTAATCTCCAGCTCTTACATGGTATCAAAGAAATTTGAGGCTCTTATATGGCATCAGAGCCTTTCCTACAAGACCCTTCTCAAATTCGAGGATTGAGCTATGGTTGTAAGATCTTGGTGAATTTTCGTAAGGTTGGAGGGTTTGCATCTCGAGCGAACTTCAAGAGCAAATAGGGTGAAATTCGACCCTTCCATTGTGTATGGAAGGCCCAAATCCCCCATTTTCATACAATTTTTTTCATATTCTGGGGTAAATTTATTTATTTGTGATTTAAAAAAAAATCGGGCGACTTTCTTAAATTTGATGACCAAATGACCGTCATGGAAGCCCCATCATGTCTTAATTAGGCAATTTTCTTAAAATTGCCACAACTTTTGACTTAGATATCAGATTTTCACAAACAAGATATTGTTGGAAAGCTAGTTCTGAGCTCTATCTAGTGGTGTAGGAATTACTATAATATTTTATTCCTATAATATTTTACTATTGTTTGAAGTTAGATCTCTCATTTCGACCTCTGAACTCATAACTTTCAGCTAGTTTCTCTTATTTTGGTGATTCAAGTTGCATTTGGAAGGTATTTAGGATCTTTATCATTTTTTCCATGCACATCTTCTAGATTCAACATCAAGTATTATTTATTCAGTATTTTGCATATTTGGCATTTTGATTGATTACTTGGACATCTTAAGTCCTGGAAAGTTTCTATCAATTTGGGAAGACTTCATTTGTAGTATATATCATATTTGGGAGCTTCTATTTCATTTTGAAGGATATTATCTTTGTAATCTTGGAGATATATCATAGTTAATAATGGGGTTTTCATTTCATCTTGCTTTGATTATGTTGAAAAGGGGAAAATATAAACAATGGAGAAATGGTACCATCACCCATCTCTGATGGCTTCATTTGTTGCCACATTTTTATAATCTTGTTCCCCTTCTTGGTTCTGATAGTAAGAAATTTTCTTGGAATTAAAAAATGGATCATGTCTTAGGAGTCATTGCAATGCATATTGATGTTTCCACTTTGAAAAATTTTGATCTTTATGATTTCCCTCATACTCTTTGGACTAAAATTTGGGAGATACATGGAGATCTTGATACTCAGGCATTCCTAGATGATCCTCTTTTAGATTTTCTTGTGCCTCTTCATCTTTCAGATAGGATACCCTATGATGCAGATACTATGTAGGAGTTTGAATATTTGGACTACTTTGAATCTTCATATGAGGATGAGGATGAAGAGGGTTATTCAAATTCTCCTACATCTCCATCAGAGACAGTTCATGTACCTTCACCTTCAATGGTTCCATGTGAAGAGTCACTGACTAAGGCTCCTATCATTCTTATTCAACATGAACATTCTCATGGTAGTGATTCACTTAGCATGTCCAGTGATTCATTACAATCAGTATCTTATTGTCTTCCTCATTGGGATTCTTATCTATCAAAAATTGCATCCTTGTTTGTGGAGTCTCACATTTCATATTTGGAGGACATATTTGATGGGATATCTCTCCTATTTCATGACATCCATTGCACACCTATTGTCAAACCATCATGGTCTTTAGATATTTTTCAACATTAGTTTCCACGTCCTCTTGATTTTTCACCTTCTTCATTGATTGTGGCATCTTCATCTTCATTAGGCAAGGAAACACATGAGAAAATTTTAGAGACATCTTCAAAATCCATATTCATCCTTCCTTCCTTCAATTCCTATCCAGAATGGGCAGCATCCCTACATTTCTACTTGTTTTTGTTTCTTCCGAAAGGGAGACAAGTTTTTTGTTGATATTGGATCATGTTTTGTCTTTAGGCACTTACCATTTTTGTAGGTGATCACATATTATGGGGGGGCTATATAGTCTCTTTATTTCCTCCCTATGGGGGGGATATTGATTGTATTGTATCCATGTGAAATATGGTGCACTTGGGGGTATTATGGAGTCCTCCATCCTTCCTCACTTATCTACATTTTATCTCCTTTTTGGAGAGGGGTTTTCTTCTCACTGGGTTTTCCACTTTACTCCGTTTATGGGATATTTTTTGCATTTAATCTTCATTTGTAAATGGGTACCTAAAATGGCCATCACATATATGAGACCCATCTTCTCTACATACTCATTGCTTTTTTCATTTGCTCCCTAAGTTGCACTTATGGGGAGTGTTAGTGTAATTAATTATTTATTACACTAACATAAGTTAACTTAAGTATTCATTTAATAATTTAGTCCTAGGTTTCATTATTAAATAAATCATAAATAATGGAGTAAATACCCTTTCCATGTTTGTAGGAGATAAGATTCCTTCTAGAAGATGAGTTGTCTTTTCTAGAACTTATCTCTATCACTTCATCATTCCCTAGGTAGTTAGTTAGGGTTCTCATGTTATCACATGTTAGATCAATAAACATGACAACATCTGAATGCATCTTGTATCTCACCCTTTCCTATATAAGGAGGATTATTGTATCATTTGTAATCATACTTCATACCTCATCATTTGAGATGTGTTAATATCAAGAAAGCTCATATTCTTGCATATCCTTTTGTAGAAGGTTTTTCATTGTTTTTGCAGGTGTTCTTGGGTGTCGAGCTAATCTCTAGCTCTTACATGGTATCAGAGAAATTTGAGGCTCTTACAATAATGTTGTGCCAATACTTTAATAAACTCAACATCTATGAAGACATTTGGGACTATCAATTTGGCCAAATATAAGATCTAAGGATTCAAAACTAGAATCTTCTCATTCCTTTTTAATAGAAGTACCAAAACAAATCTCACCTTGAGATAGGGATAATTGGGTCTCTACATCCATGGGTTGTATCTTTAAACACCTTTTTGGATCCTTTGTCTATAGAATTAGGTAACACATCTAAAATAGATTGTTGCAAAGACCTCTTCTTTGATTTAGAAACTGTGGACTCTTCCTTTTTACTTGCAAGTTGAATTCTTTTGGGTGGAATGAAGAGGAATTTACTTCTACTTGATTTTTTATGTGTCTATTCGTAGAATCAAATGTTTCAAGTATGGATGTGTTTGGTGGTATTGTCATTAATGTTGTCATTGATGTCAACATAGTTTAGGTTGATGATGTCAACATAGTTTAGGTTGATTGCAGATGGTACTTGTATAGTTGAGATACTATAGAAGTTTTTAGAGTACATGGAGCTATATTTATGAAGTTTTAGTTGTGTTTTTGGCAAATTCTTTAAAAAAAAAAAGAGAAATAATGAAGGTAGTGTTGAAGTGTGTGTTCTAATTGTGCTCTGCATTTCTCCTATATTGATCCAGTGCCTATGAAGATTTTTTTCTATGTTCATAAGCTTTAATGGATAATATATCCCAAGTTTTAGCTTCTAGTTTGATGGAGAGTGAAAGATGTGTTCACCGGTGTGTGAACTAGTTTGGCATAACTAGTTTTTTTTGGATTGGGAGAAATTTTTTGGCTCCACATTCTTTTGATATTTGGTTTCAGATCTTTCGGATCTGGGAGATGGTTCTTTCTTATGGTTTTTGTGTTCTAACAAATGTTCATGTATGTTGGTACTCTAGAAGACCTACTCCAGAGCTCCTATGTGTTGCCAGTTGGTCTGATTGGACTGTTGAAGAGTTTTCTATGAATGATTTTTTTTTTAATTGTTGTGGATGTATCTGAGGTATTCTTAGAGATGGATTTTTTTTGGTGAAGCATGTATTGTGATCCATGTGTGATCATCTTGCTAGAGATGTGTGTACTTCAAATATTTTTGGTGTTTTCATCAGGTTTGACCAACCTAATGTCTACACGTTACATTAATTTTTTGCATCAAATTAAGGAAGTGTGTGTGTTTGATCCAATATGTTGTTTGGGTCCTAGCTAAATATGTATTTGGTTCTCTCTCATTCTTATCCACCATGTGAATGTTGAGTATCCGACCTAATTTGAATTTTTAATTTGAAATTGTATAGCCGACCTTGGAGAATGTTTCTAGGGTTGAAGATGGTATAAAAGAAAATCAAGTTGATGTGAATTTATCATCCATCATCCACAAATAAATCAAGAAAGAGAAGTGTGTGAACAAGTGAGAAAAGAAGAGTGTGCAAGAGAAAATTGAGGAAGCAACACTTCATTGTGTTAGATTCCTAAAAGTAGTGAGCTAATGGTGTCTACAATCTTCTAATAAAAGTTCTGAGTGTGTGGAACCCTTTTGGTGGATCTTTATTTATCTCTTTTTCATTTTCTGTAGGCAATGAGCCTCTTTCTTGACAGTGAGCCTTTTGAAGGTAGTGAGCCCTTGAATCTAGGTAGTGAGCCTTTGTATCTAGGTAGTGAGCCCTATGGTAGTGAGCCTTTGTATCCAGTATTGCATTACTACTATATTGTGAGTTAATCCTCACCATATTTTTTTCCCCCATTGGGTTTTCCATGTAAATCTGGTGGCTTTGGTGTTTTCTTTTTCTATTTACATTTCATGTTGAAACTTAATAACATATTGAAGATGAAGTAGAATTGATTAAGTTTAGAAGTAAAGTAATTTGATACAACTGATTCCCCCCCCCCCCCCGCCCCCCCCTCTTAGATGTCTTGTGCATTTTGACAATTGGTATCAGAGCTTTGGTTCCTCGATGAAAAGCTTAACCGCTTGAGGTAGATCAGATGGCACACAAGTTGTAGATCCCTAGTTTTGATGGAGCTGATTATAGTGACTAGAAAGAACAGATGAGAGGTTATCTAGTTTCTCTTGGTTTCAAAACTTGGAAATCTGTGGAGATAAAGTATGTTATACCAACCGGTGGTCTTTCCTCTACAGATGAGATTGTGGCTTATGAGGAGAATGAAAAGGAAAGGTATGCTATCTTCAGTTCTCTATCTAAAATTGAAAGAACATAATTTATTTCTCTAGCTACTGCTCATGAAGTATAGGGGAAATTGAAAGATAATTATGAAGGGAATGATAGATTAAAATTTTCAAGGAAACTAATTGCTAAGCAGAAATATGAGAACCTGAGAATGGAAGAAGGAGAAGATATTCCAAGCTACTATCAAATAGTTGAGCTTATAGCAGCTGAAATCAAGAATCAAGGTTGTACCATGTTAGATGAAGATATAATTGAGAAGATATTGATGACCTTACTGGACAATTATAGTGACAAAGTATCCACTATTGAATAATCATATGATCCAAAGACATTTACCGAGGAGCATCTATTTGGTGTCTTGACTGCATTCGAGCTGAGAAAATTTGTAAGAGAGAAGGAGAAGACTAAATTAACCTTTAAAGCAATGAAGATAGGAGATGACTCAGATGACGATGATTTAGAAGATTTGGAAGCAAATTTGACAAGGATATCAAAGAAAGGTATTGGTAAATACAAAGGTTAGTTGCCTTTAAGTGTTTCAGTTGTGGAAATATTGGTCATTATGCATCAAGATGTCCTAATAGAGATACACACAAGAAGAACAAGGACAATAACAATAATCAAAAAGATAAAAAGGATAGGAAGTTCAATAAATTGTATTATGTCAAAGTAGATGCAAGAATTTCTGATGATGAATTTGAATTTGAGGAGGATAAGGATGAATTCTTATTTCTAGCCCTAGAAAATAAAGTTGTAGCTGCTAACCATGGAATATGTACAAAGGAAATTGGTCCGAAGAGAAACAAGGATGAAACAAAAGGTACTCTGGTGACTACTTTTCATGCTACATAGGATGAAGACTTTTGGGTAATTGATAGTGGATGTTCAAATTATATGACTGGAGATAAGATTAATTTCAACAAACTTGAGAAGTGTGATGAAGGAATTTTTTTTGGATACTCACATAACAACAAGGCATATAGATTCTTTACTAAAATATTGAGGAAAATAATTGCAAGTGCTAATGTAAAGGTTGATGAAGCTATGTATAGACCAGTGGAAATAAATGAAGTTGAACTTGCTGATCCTATCTGTGGGAAAGTACAAGAAGAAGAAAAGGAAGAGAAAGAACAAAGTGATGAAGAAGAAATTATGGAACCTACACCTAAGACTCCTAAAGATGTACATAGAAATCATCTAGAGGAACAGATAATTGCAGACATAAGTGAAGGAGTGAAGACAAGAAGCAAAGTGGTTGAGGTAAAATTGTGTTTACTTTCTAAGGTAAAACCTAAGACTTTGAGTGAAGCATGTAATGATGAAAGTTGGATTAGAGAAATTAAAGAGGAACTAAAATAGATAGAGAAGAATGAGACATGGGATCTAGTCCCTAGACCTGCAACCAAGAATGTAATTGGTTTGAAATGGGTATTTAGAAATAAGTTGAATGAATATGGTGAAGTGGTAAGGAAGAAAGCAAGACTTGTATGCAAATGATATTCATAGGTTGAAGGAATAGATTTTGAAGAAAAAATTTCACCTGTAGCAAGAATGGAGGCCATTCAGATGTTATTGGTATTCTCAACTCATAAAGACTTTAAAGTGTACCAGATGGATGTCAAGTGTGCATTTTTGAATGGAGAACTATAAGAAGTATATATGGAGCAACTGAAAGGTTTTCAACTATCAGAAAAACCAGACATGGTTTGTAAGTTAAAGAAGACATTATATGGACTCAAACAAGCTCCTAGATCTTGGTATGCTAGATTGGATAGATATTTGACAAAGAAAGGATTCAACAAAGGGTTCGCAGATAATAATATTTAATACAAGGTTGAGAAAAATAAGATGTTGATAGTTGTGGTATATGTTGATGGCATCATCTTTGGTGGAAATGAAGGTATGTGTAAGAAATTTGCTGAAGAGATGCAAAAATAATTTGAAATGTCTATGATTGGTGAATTGAATTTCTTCCTTGGACTGCAATTAAATCAACCTGACAAAGGGATATTCATTTGACAATATAAGTATGTTAAGCAACTTTTAAAGAAGTTTGGAATGGATGAATCCAAACTGGTCTATACCCCTATGGTAACTGGATGCAAGTTGAGTAAAGATGATGAATCTGCTAAAATTGATCAGAGCATGTATAGATCCACAATTAGTGGACTATTATATCTTACTACTAATAGAACAAACATCATGCATGTAGTATGTTTAGTTGAAATATTTCAAGAAGAACCTAAGGAAGAACATGTTACAACTATGAAGAGGATATTCAAATATCTTAAAGGAACTCCAAATTATGGGCTATGGTATCCGAAGGACAATGATTTCACATTAAATGTCTACAATGATGTAGATTGGGATGGTTGTGTAGATGAACAAAAGAGTACAAGTGGTAGTGCATTCTTCCTTGGAGGAATATTAGTTTCATGGTTGAGCAAGAAACAAGATTCAGTTTCTTTGTCCACTATAGAAGAAAAATATATTATAGTAGCATTGTACATAGATACTACGGATGAAACAAACCATGAAGGACATAGGTTTGGTGAGTGATGAACCTATCTCTATGTTTCGTGACAATACAAGTGCTATAAATTTTTTGAAGAATTTAGTGATGCATTCTAAGACAAATCACATATCTATCAAGTATCACTTCTTAAGGGAGAAGGTATTGAAGAATGAAGTTAGAATTGAATATATACCTACCAAGGAACAAATTGTTGACATATTAACTAAGGCCCTTCCAAAGGATACTTTTGAGTATCTTAGGGGGGAGTTAGGGGTTACTTCCCCTCCTTCTTTGAACTAACTGCACATGGAGGTGCATTAGTCTAGTGGATTCACAAATTATTTTGATCTGGACCGATGATTGAGGTCTACTCCTCAGGGGGAGTAGAGAATTGCATTGTTTTAGTATGAGATGTGGATGTACTCCTAAGGGGGAGTGAACATAGCTTTATATGGCAAGAGTTTTTATGCAAAATTTTCTTTGCCATTGATGTCAAAGGGGGAGAGAGAATCATGTGAAAATTTTATGCTTGTTGAGTTTGTCACTTTTGAAGATGATGTATGTTGTCTTTGATGGTTTTTCACATCATGTGTTGCCATCAATGACAAAGGGGGAGATTGTTGCAAGTATGAATGTGTTTGGTGGTGTTGTCATTAATGTTGTCATTGATTTCAACAAATTTCAGGTTGATTATAGATGGTACTTGTATAGTTGAGATACTGTAGAAGTGTTTAGAGTACATAAAGCTATATTTATGAAGTTGTAGTTGTGTTTTTTCTAAGTTATTTTGACAAATTTTGAAAAACAATGAAGGAAGTGTTGAAGTGTGTGTTCTGATTGTACTTCGATATTGTGCTATGTATTTCTCCTGTATTGATCCTATGCCTATGCATATTTGTAGTTATGTTCATAAGCTTCAATGGATAATGTATCTGAAGTTTTAGCTTCTAGTTTGATGGAGAGTGAAATATGTGTTCACTAGTGTGTGAACTAGTTTGGCGGAACTATTTGTTTGTGGACTAGGAGAAATGTTTTGGCTCCACAATTTTTTGATATTTTAGAATTTTCCCATATTTCGAGTTTGAATACATGTTGTTGATCTTAGGAAATCAAATAGTATAATCATTTAATGCTTTGACAGGTTGTACCACAATACCGCTCTGTCATTTCAAGATAGCTACAATGTAGCTTTAGCAATACTGCCACCCTATGCACACCCCTTTGGACTCCCACAAGACGACGAGTTAATTCTAGCGGTTGAGTGATTGTTCACCTCCATACCGCTCTATCATATCAAGACCATTGTGGGATACCGATAGAAGTACCCCCACCCCGCACACACCCCTTTGGAATCTCATGGGACAATAGGTTAATTCTAGCGATTGAGTGATTGCTCACCACCATATCATAGTGTCACTGTTTACTCGTTGTGAGGCTACAGTTTACTTTAGTTGTTAATATGTTCTCACCACCACCCTGCGTATTCATATTTGGTTGTCGTGGTATTGTGGTAAGCATTTTTACATTGACCTATGTGTCCCACCATCCCATTCATACCTCTATTGATTGTTGTGATAGTGCAGTATTGGATTTTATTATGAATGTAGTATTTTAGATATCATTTTATTAAAAATATTGAACAATTTCTAATTTTGCAGTCTCTCAGTTTTAGTTTCCAGTTTCAGTCAAACCTAAGAGATCATTTCTTTGTTTTTAATTGGGAGGCTTAGTTCACCTAATGTTAAGGTATCTATATGTATTATTAAATCATATATGTTGATTAGATGTTTGCATCTAGACAATATATAGAACATACAGGAAATTATATTCTAACTAAACAAAATTAATTTCAATTTTTTAACCAAAGTAAGAAAAATAAGATGAATGATTGAACCTAATGTTAAATTCACTTCAAATCAACAATGAAAATCTTATGTTTCACATACAGTGTACCAGCAAAATAATGATGATTACATTTAGAAATGTATCAGTAAAACAACAGTGAATAAGCATACCTATACTCAGATCTTTATTACATTCAATAATAAACTACACCATATATATAACCAGAGTTTAGGTGATAAGCTAACCTCTTAAGGTGATAAAACATCATCATAATCATCTGGATTGCCAACAAGATCAGAATCCTGATCATTTGTGTTTGCATCTGCTTGATTTTCTTCCTCATCCTCATCTGTGACATGCAATGAATTATCTCTCCCAATCTCTTCATTGGTAATCAAAATTTATTCTTCAAACACTCCATTATCTTCTTCATCCACTTCTTTGAATTTTCTTCTAAATTAACATATTGCCCATCATGCATTATATCAACAACTTCCATAAATTTTCATTTTGAACGAGACTCTATTTGAATGGAATATGACCATCCTGGGATTCTTACATCATCAATTAGAAATTATTGGTTAATTTGAAGAGGGGAAACATACGATTCATCTATCTCTGATAAAAATTGTCTTCTATTTATGGGCACAAATCCATACTCATCAAATTATACCGGAGATGGTTGGATCCACTTACATTTTAATAATATAGGACTATTTTCACCATAGTCTTCTAGAATAATTTGTTGAATGAATCCAACATAAAATTTCTTCTCAGTCATGAAGAAATTCAACACTAACAAAACAATCACAATTTATCTTTCCTTTGTCTTTTTCTTCCACTCTTAAATGATTACCATAGGCCCACATTCCACTAAAACACATAGCCTACAAATCTGGAGATTGTGAAAGCTCACTTTCCTCCATTTTTATATCTTGACCTTCTTTTGCATCATTGACTACATTAGCAATCCATTCTTCAAATTGTCGAAAATAATCACCTCTAATCAAATCAACATGGTATCTTCACCTTTAAGGTCGATGTTGCATCCAAGCTTGATTTTCTTCTTCATATTTTCTATAGAGAATATTAACGTACAAATAGTAAGATTGATAATATAAATTTGTAAATGAAATTGAGTAAATAAATTACTGTGTAATTTTTTTTACCTGCACCACTTATCAAATGAAGATGTGTTTTGAAGAATATAGGCATGTATCACACTTCTTTCTTGATGTGATAGATTGAAGCGACATCCATTTCCTTCTAATACTTCACCTGCAACTATGTATTCTTCATCATCATCCCATACATGTTGATTGACATTTTTAAAATCCTTCATATATTATGTGCAAACTCCCATGCCCTCTTGCATTGAATATCCCTTAGACATGTTGCCTTCCATTTTTGCGCTAGTATGAACAATTTTTTTCAAAACCTTCATATATCATTCTATAGGATACATCCATCTTGCTCTTATCAAACCACAATGATTTAGTTCATATTGTAGATGTATCAAAAGATGCATAGAAATGTAAAATATTGTTGGTGGAAACTCTAATTCAAATAGACAAGGGACTTCTATTGAATATCCAAGATACTAAGAGGGGGGGTGAATCAATATCTTCTTAAAATTATTGAACAAATACCATCCAATTAATTTAATTCATATGATAATTAAGATAAGAAGAAACATTAGCTGAACATGAAACACACATCACAAGAACACCAAGATTTTTACTTGGAAAACCTAGAATGGGAAAAACCACGGTGAGGATTAACTCACAATATAGTATAACCAGTTATAAGATATTATAAAAGGGTGACTCACTACCAAGACTCACTATCCAAAAGGGAGGCTCACTGCCTATAGAAGATATAGTAACAAAATAGCTTACAAATAGAGAATGAACTGATGTAAGTACACTCAGAGTGTAGATTTAGTTCCTTTGAAGCTCAAGAAATTTGCATGACAACATATCACAGTTCGCTCTTTTTGCACCCACACTTAATCCACCAACACTTGCATACACAACTTGTCTTCTTCAATCTCCAAAACTATCCTATATATATCTGACTTGCCCATAAGTAACAATCAGGTCACCTCCAAGTAAATACAAGAAATTATCAAAAGAAATTCAAGCATATGGCACACTACTACATTTCAATGTGGATTGCACAACTAGAATTTAATCCATTTCACCTTCAACCACTTATTAGGTCGACTAGAGATAGACCTAATAAAAAAAATGTAAACAATGAAATGATGCGAGCGATGAATAGGAGCATCTGTACACATGAGATGTTATCCATGCATGCTTTCATTGACCAAAAACCATTTCCCAAGAATGTGAGTAACATAAATCACCGAGGGGAAATGAAAACCAAAATATCAGAGGATGTATCTGCACTACCAATTTAGAATACTAGATCAACATTGACTTTGAGTCTTGCAGTTACAACTCATATCATGGTGACATCAATGACAACAAAAAATATATCAAGAGATGTGTTCTTCTTCATTCTTCCAACAATCTCCCACTTTGTCATTGATGGCAACATGTGCCAAAATAATTTACAAACTTCCTATGAATAGAGCATTCTCCATTTCTCTTTCCTCTCTCCCCCTTGGACATCAAGGACAAAGGGAAACCAAAAATATGAACATAAATATGTACACATGGTCCAAAATGCACAACACAAAGAATCAAAATACTGAACTCCCCCTTAGGAGTTTTGCCCAAATAGTGTGAAAACCAAGAAAAACTTTACCTAGAGTAGGGAGCACTTTGAAGTTCCTGAAGACTGCCTTGCCAGGCCACTTTACCATTCTCCCAACTTTGTTTGGAAAATATCAACATTTTGTTGAAATACTCTAATGCAATAAAACTTTCTTCAGCCTCATCCGAAGTATCCGGGGTCAGATTGATCTTATCCAATTTCTTAGCATTAGCCAAAGAATTGGCTATTGGAGTGTACTCCATCCTTACATTATCACCAAAAAGACCAATTTTTTTGATAATCCCTTCTTTTTGCTTCTATAACATGATTTTTTTTCTCTATGCGTAGAGAGGGCATTCCGAGATGACATGTCTCTATCCATGGATACATTGTAAGTACTGGAAACAACTATCAACTCAGACTCAATAGAGTCCATAAGATATTTTATACTTTGTGTGGCATCAAGCCACCTTATGCAATAGGCAAACATAGAATTTTCTTCAAATTCATAGGCCTTTATAGTTTCAAGGCTCTTTTCTACATTGGTATGTGTTAGGGCACACTTGTCATGGAGAACTAATAGACTTTTCTTAGTCAGTTTCTCTTCAACTTTCTATTTTATTTTCTCACCAATTTTGGTGGCATACTCCTTGAAGGAGTCAAATAGAAGTTTCAGGTTTTCAATCGAAGTGAGAGATGTGTCTACTAACATATCAGGTGTGACATCCTGCAAAGCCTTAATGGCATCTTTGATAAGCTTAGTTCCCTTCTAATACATTTCCAGGATTTCCCTTCTACTAGATGCATGAAATACATCACCTAACACCATTTTATGCATAGGAGAAATCTTGTCCATATTTGCATAGCCTTGATTCATGGGAAGTTGCAGGAGTTCTAGAGGAATTAACAGCTGGAATATGATTTTCTTAGATAGAAGGCCCTTCAAGACATCATCACCAGAGGAGGATTCTCCGGTGGACTTTTGTGATTCCATTAACTGCTTAGATCCTTCTTTATTCTTTCCAACAAGTTCACTTGATTTGTCATTTCTTTCTTCTTCCTCATCTTTCTCTTCCTCTACTTTCTTTTCTTCCATCTTCTTTTCTTTTATCTTTTCCTCTTTTTCTCTTCTTATTCTTCTTCTCTCCTATCTTATTCATTTTCCCCTTCTCTATTACTTTCATCCTTGTCCTCTTTTTCTTCAACATTATCTCTTTCCTCTATAGAGTGTACTAGGGGAGCAACATCATGTGTTTCAGCTTCGACATTTTCTTCAGTCTATTTTTCACTCTTTGGAGCCTCATTAGCACCATTAATTTCTGGAAGGACATATATACTACCTATTTCTAGAGGGATATCTGAGTCATTCATTTCCAAAGGTACATTTTCATCACCAATACCAGAAGGAGGATCTTCCTTAACTTTTGTAGAAGCTTCTTTTCTTGATTCAGGTGTCGTATCGGATGCACCAAGCATACCATACTTTTCAGCTATACTTTTGATAGTATTTATTGTTTCCTTCCTTATCCTCTTGATTTACTTCTTGTCTTTGGTCATTAAAGTATTAACTCTCTTCTTCATTCAGAACATGTTAGAAAAACCTTCTTCAAGGTTTATAGATCACTTGGAAACAGAGAGGATGCAATTTCCTTATATGCCTTAGCCTTTACTTTCTCTTCCAACTCAACCGCCTCTACTCTTCTCTTCATTAGGACTTCCCACAATTTTTCAGTTACATCATTCTTAACATTTTCCCACTTAACTTCCAACATATTAACATATTTAATGATATCCATTATTATTTTTTCCTTATATTCTTCACCTACTTGATTATAAACTTGTGTTGTGGGTTTCACTATATTTTCATGATGGACTAAATTATTCACCAAGGCTTCTAGTTTGAGAGGGGTACTGAGTCTTATCATAGATAAATTATGTTCTACCTAGTCCAATGAAACCTATTTTGTGACTCTAGCCTTCTTTGCATCTGTTTCATGATCACTAGTGTCTTGTTCATCAACATCCTTTAAGGATGATACATAGTGAAATTTCTTTGATCCAACACTGGTTTCTTGAGATGCACCTTCACCCGAGGAGATGCTTGCCCTTCTTTTCCTTATCAACTTAGAATCTAGGTCATCATCCTCTTCTTCCTGATCCTTAGTAATGTTGATATTATTCTCCCTTGGAGCTTTTTATTTTCTTCCTCATGTAGCTGGCACTACCAGAGGAACACTTTTTCTCTTTTTTGATCTGGTGGTGGGTTCGGAAGGGTTCAAGCCTTTGCCTTTGTCAAAAGTGTTGGGCTCAATCTTTACTATAGCCAGGCCAAAAGTTGGTTTGGAAGGAGGGATCCTATTGTATCTCCTTACATGAGATGATTCTCTAAAATTTTGTTCTCCATAGGCTCTTCCTTGTGTTATTTTTTCATTTGTGTAACCATATTTTCTAAGCATCTCATTTACATTTTTTCTCCTTGCAATTTTGTTGTGCTCTAAATGAACTTCCATGGACTTTTTTGCATATGTACCAATTTGAGGTTTATTGGAATCCTTCGGAATTTTCAATAACAGTTGCACATTGCCTTCAACTTCCTCTTCTATGATTTCATATCCCAAGGGTTGAATCTAGATAGCCTGGGGTTCAACCACTTCAACCATGCACTCATTAGAAGAGACAGGAAATATGATGGCATTCTTATACTTTTCAATAATTTTCCTTGGAATTTTATCTATCTCATTCATGTTTTCCTTGAATACATAAAATAATTATGTTAGGGCATTTTCTATGTTCTTCAAATCACCCAACTTATTCATATGATCAAAAAATTGATGAGCAACTAGTCGAGATGGGTCCCAAAACACTATTTCATCTTTTCTTGGAAGCCTTATGAGGAAATAGAATAACAAGAAAATAATTAGTGAGCCAAACTTGAAAGGATACTTCTTCTCCTTCAACATCCTCAAGTTCTCAAATAGCTTCTATCTGAGAAGATCACATAGATCATAATTTGCACCATTTGCAACCATGTCAAAACTAGTATAGATTGTTGTAATGGACAAAAATTTCTCTCTATTGGTGAAGTATATTATATGTCTAATCATTATTGATGCATATTTCATAGCTGGATTAGTGATAGGATTTTTTGTAAGAGCCCTCTTATCATACGTTACACCGGTGACATCCATCACCACTTCATTTTCACTGCTTTTAGCACTTGTACTAGTCCCGTGTCATAAAGTTTGGTGACAGCTTGATCATTTCTTTAGCTATCAAATGTGGCTTGTTGTTCCACAAGAATTGATAATGCATTATACTAAGGACTGGCTTAACATATTGATCATCTGTAGTGGAACTAAAATTAGGGAATTTGTTCCAACAATCTAGTTTCTTTTCCACAAGATTCAAATACTCAGGTTTCACCATGAAGTTATCTCTAGTGAGTTCATTCAGCCATATGCCAATCAATTTGGTGTGATTGAATTCATTGGTCTTAACCCTAATGTACATTCTAGTATCCTCTGTAGGCATGACACCATGAGGAATCAAAGAGAAGGTGCCCATAGGGTCATCTTTGAAAACCTTCATTGAGTATTTCTTGTAGGAGGGTCTAGGTCTTTCTGTTGCATTCAAAACTACAAGGTTTTCCATTTTCTATACATCGAGCTCTAATAGATTCATAAAGAGAATTTGTACAACCTCACAACAACACAAAATTGAAAATTACCTTTTAATTTCACAAAGGACCGAAGCTAGGGTTTTCTCAAGTCGCACTTCAAATCACTCCAAATCACTCTAAATTTCTCTTCACCTCCTTCAAATGCACAAGTGAATGAAATGCCTTTACAATTTTGCTTTATAGATCAATGTGATTCCCTAATTTGTATTAAATGCAATGAAATTCAAAAAGCTGGCAAAACCCTACAACTACACTGAAAAACCCTAATATGCTTTGTAAGCGAGCATACATGCACTTTTTCTTTCGATTTCTTTTTCAAAACCTCTGACTATTCATCTCTTACAACATCTCCTCATTCCAGAGACTGACATGCTTGAAATTAGGGGGTTTAAAAGTTTTCCTGCTAAATCTCCCCCTAGGACCATGCTATGTCTAATTCCCAGAGGAATTTTCTGCACCGGATGAGGGCATAGACACATCAAAAGATTCTGGTTGTTCTTTCTTTTTCCATATCTTGCTCATTTTTTGTTTAACTTCTTCTTTGTCAATCTTCTTCACAGGTTCATTCTTCTTTATCGGAGTAGATTGCTTTCCCTTTTTACTTTTACATACCCTTGAATTATGTCCTAGTTTGTTGCAATTGTAACAAACAACATTTCTTTTATTTATTTGAATTCCATTAATCCTTGATCTGCACTAATTCTCTTTATGCCAAAAATTATTGCAAGTATAGCAGTAACTAACAAAGGATTGATTCACTCTACCTCCATTAAACCAGTTCATCATCCGAGTTCTGCATTCACTAGCTCTATGTTCAATATTATTACAAGCATAATATTTTCCAGAGAAGGAACCAGAGAACTAATTTATCCTACTTCTGCATTCAGTTTCCTTATGACCAAACTTATTGCATGAAAAAAAGTTCCATTGAAAGATGGATAACTTTGAGCATTTGGTTGTCTGATAGAAGGTCTTATTTTTGGATTCCTTGTATGGTTTCCCTTTCTTTGAGTCATTTTATTATTTACAACTTTTGAGCTTTCACCCGCTTCTAACCCCAATCCACCTTTATCTTTACATGCTTTCTATCCTGATAGTAGAGCTTGTCTTGAAACTATCTTCACAAAACTTTTCTTTTTCCAGTTCTGCTCTCAAGTTCACCACTTCTTGTTCAAATTTGGAGCACTCATCAGACTTGCTCAACACTGCTGCATTCAAACATTCTTCAATTCTCTTATTTTCCTCCACTTTCACCTTTAGTCCGGTAACATCTTCATTTTATTTTTTCAATTTCTCACTAACTTCTATATGTCTCTTTTTGAATTTCTTTAATTTCTCTTTCAACTTTTGGATGCATTCATTTGCTTCATCAAGATTTTCTTTCAGATATCTATTTTCATTTTCAGCTTTGTCAATGTCATCAAGGGTAGTATGGAGTTCTACATTATCATCCTTTTGTTCAATCTTCAAGATCTCCCTCAAGCTGTTAGGCTTCTCGAAAGGAACCAAGCTATGATACCAATTGTTAAATATCCAAGATACTGAGAGGGGGGTGAATTAGTATCTTCTTAAACTTATTGAACAAATAACATCCAATTAATCCAATGCTTATGATAATTAAGATAAGAAGAAGCATTAACTGAAAAATGAAACACACATCACAAGAACACCAAGATTTTTACATGGAAAACCTAGAATGGGAAAAACCATGGTGAGGATTAACTCATAATATAGTATAATTATTTATAAGATATTACAAAAGGGTGGCTCATTTCTAGGACTCACTGTCCAAAAGGGAGGCTCAATACCTACACAAGATATAGTAACAAAATGGTTTACAACCAATGAATGAACTGATGTAAGTACACCTCAGAGTGCAGATTCGGTTCCTTTGAAGCTCAAAAAATTCACATGCCAATATATCATAGTTCACTCTTTATGCACCCACACTTAATCCACCAACACTCGCATACACAACTTGTCTTGTTCAATCTCCAAAAAAATCCTATATATATATATCTGACTTTTCCATAAGTAACAATCAGGTCAGCTCCAAGTAAATACACAAACTTTTTAAAAGAAATTCAAGCATGTGGCACACTACTACATGTTGGCATGGATTGCACAACCAAAATTTAATCCATTACACCTTCAACCACTTATTAGGTCAGCCAGAAATAAACCTAATAACAAAAATGTAAACAAAAAAGTGATGCTAGCAATGAACACGAGCATCTGTACACACGATATCCTATCCATGCATGCTTTCATTGACCAAAAACAATTTCCTAAGAATGTGAGACATGATGATCAACAGAGGGGAAATGAAAACCAAAGTATCGAAGGATGTATCTGCATTACTGGTTCAGAATACCAAATCAACATTGACTTTGAGTCTTGAAGTTGTAACTCATATATCATGGTGACATCAATGACAACAAAAACTATATCAAGAGATTTTTTCTTCTTCATTCTTCCAACAATCCCATCATTACATGGATCATATCTATTACCAGCAATCCCATCATTTTTAATAAATGACATTCTTTTTTATCCATTCTTAATAATGTAATCACTTGTTATTAGCAATGGTGCTTCACAATTCTCTTCTTGACCATTGAACTGTGTTTTTTGTTGATGATATGGATGATCCATTTCAAGGTAAGTATGATGTCCACAATAAATAAACTTACACAGACTTCTTGAGTGCCTCACAAAATCCTTGAAGTTGCAAGCACACATCTATGGTATCCATAAACACTGAGACTAGAATATACATGCCATATGTAGGAAGATCATGAATCATAAAAAATAAGGAATCTCTTAAAGTGAATTTGATTGAATGACCATCCCTTAAAGATTGGATTTATTCAATGCCTTTCCAAAATTCCATTAGATCATCCTATAATGGCTCTAGATAAGAACCAATTGTATCTGAAGTCACACTTTTCTTTCCTGGTATAATTAATAATAGCATTAAGAAAAATGGTTTAATTGCTAACCATGGAGGCAAGTTATAATTTATTAAAAAACAATGGCCAAGTTGGCCATTTAATAATTTGATATGAGAATGGGTTCACCCCATCTAGAGCCAAACCCAACCTTATATTATGAGGATCTTGAGAAAAATTAGGCCATCTATTATCAAATTCCACCCACATCTTACAGTCAGGCACATGTAATTTTTTTCCATCAGTTCTCTTATTTTGGGAATTCCATTGCACAAGTTCAGCAATGTCTCTACACCTATACATTCAGAGTAATCATGGGATTACCATAAAGTGGTGAAGAACCTTTTTAGGAACCACAACTGATTTCAAAACTTCTCTATACCTTGCTTCATGAAATTTTAGACACTCACTCTCACTTGCAATATTCTAGTGAAATAATACACAATTATTCACACATGTGTGGACATTTTCCCTAAGCCTAGCTTAGTGATTTCCTTTCTATATTGATTTCATTTTGTTGGCAATGTGGAGTTGGGTGGTAACAATGAACTTAATAATGCCAATAACTGATCTACACTCTCATTTGACCAACCAAACACCACTTGCAAGTTAAGAATTTGAAGGATTGTTGTCAAATGACTTAACCTACAATTGGAATACAAAGGATTTGAAGCATCTTCCATCAACTTGGACCAATCATCATTTATACCCCCATTCAACATTTTTTCAACTTCAAAACCTTCATCTAACATTGTTGCCTCTTCATCTATGTTTAGTGCCACTTTATCTATGTTTGGTGCCAATTCATCTATGTTTGTTGCCTCTTCATCTCTCACTCTTCCATTCTATCATATCTTCATAATAATTGACATTACAAGGGCTTATACCAATATTCCCATATCTTATCATATGTCAATAAATTTGACTTCTTTTTTTCACCTTTCCACCAAGACAGTCATTACATGGACATGGATATTTATCCATGTCACTCTCACCGGCTATTCTCTCATCAAATTCATGGTATTTCAACCTTCAATGTTGATCCATCTACAATATTCTACACGTAGCAACAAAAAATTGTAGACTAAGAGACAAAAACTATTATTATTAATTGAAAGGCATTTCCATAGCAATAGAGTTATAGAGAGAACATGAAATAGAGAGTTTAACTAATGAATTGTAAAAATATATTTTTGTAGTTTATATTCAAATTGTTGATTACATTGCATTGCACATCTTTCAAACTCAAAGCATTACTTCAGATTGCATAACTAACAGCTAGATGGTGATAGATGACAAAATTTCAATTACAATATAGTTTTTACGAAGTCAACCTAAGAAGTTATGCAATTACTTCACATTGCATAAAAAATAACTACTTGAGCAGCTTCCAATTAAATTTTCTTGACATGGCATTCCATGAGACCACATTTCTCTGAGGAAATTTTTCAAAAAAATTCACTGCCTTGTCTATGCTACCACATTTTTCATACATTTCTACCAAATAATTTTATCAAATAGTTCACTACCTTATTTATATGTCTAAAATCCTAAAACAAGTTCTTTTGAACAAGCTAAGGATGCTTGGAAAAAATATCTCAAAGCATAATTCACTTGTCATGGCATTCATCATGGCATTCCATCACCATGAGACCACATTTCTTTGAGGAATTTTTTCCAAAGTTCATTGCCTTTTATATGCTACCACATTTTTCATACATGTCTACCAAAGCATTTTATCAAATAGTTCACTGCCTTGTTGCTATGGCTAAAAGCCTAAAAAAAGTGATTTCAAAAAAGCTATGGATGCTTGGAAAAAATATCTCACAACATAATAGTAAGCAACAAGCTATGGTCTCATGGCTTTTTTTGGCACGAAAATCGGCGTGATTTTATTTGTAGGTTTTAAATGCATTTTCTTGGAAATTTTGTTGTTTGAAATGGGGAAACATATTTGTGGTCATTTTTTTGCACCTTTTAATTGTAGGATTCTCACAGTTAGTGAAAAAGGTAGTGTTTATGAAGGAATGAAAAAGATGTGTAGAGCCTTTCAATTTTACTCGTACTATGCAATGGTATTGAATCATTTAGCAAACCATTTTTTCTTCATAGGGTATCATTTTCTTGTGGAACAATTGACTGAGATAGATCTTGTTTCAACTGACCAACCTATCATGAAATCTCATTCATATTATAATCTTGCACGATCTTATCATAGTAAAGGTGATTATGACACAAGTGGCCACTACTACATGGCATCAGTCAAGAAAATCCAAAGGCCACAAGATTTTATGGACATGTTCAATTGAAGCTAGGAGATATTAAGAGTTACCTCTCAAATTTTGAAAAGGTTTTGGAGGTCCACCCTAAGAACTGTGAGATCTTAAAAGTTGTAGGCCATATATATGCTCAACAGGGGCAGACAAAGAAGCATTTGGGAATTTTAAGAAAGGAAACTCACATAGATCCACATGATGCCCATGCATTTATGAAGATGAGTTAGTTATTAATATCATCACACCCTAGTGCAGCCTTAGATTCTCCTGAGATGCCAAAATATCTTGTGAAGAAGAGAAGCGAAGAAGTACCTATTTAATTTTTAAATGACATAAGTTTCTTTATTTTGAGCGTGATGAACTAGAGTTGGCTCAACAAAATTTTATGGAGGCATTAGGAAATGATGTTTTGACTCTACATAAATCTCTATGGTCAATTTTGTTCATTTTTTACTTGTACGATTCTCACAGTTAGTGAAAAATGTATTGTTCATGAAGGAATGTAAAATATGCATGGAGCCTTTCAATTATACCCATACTCTACAATGGCATTGAATCATTTAGCAAACTATTTTTTCTTCACTGTAGGGTAGCATTTTTTTGAGCAAAAATTGACTGAGATAGCTCTTGTTTCAGCTGACCACCCTCTCATGAAATCTCATTCATATTATAATATTTCATGATCTTATCATAGTAAAGATGATTATGAAACCACTAGCTACTACTACATGACATAAGTTAAGAAAAACTAGAGGCCACAGGATTTTGTGGATAGGTTCAATTGAAGCTGGGAGATCTTAATAGTTCTCTCTCAAATTTTGAAAAGGTTTTGGAGGTCTTCCCTAAGAACTATGAGATCTTAAAAACTGTAGGCAATATATATGCTCAACAAGGGAAGGTAGAGAAGGCTTTGGAAATTTTAAGAAAGGAAACTTGCATAGATCCACCCAATGCCCATACATTTATCAAGATGGGCGAGTTATTAATATCATTAAACCACAATGCAACCTTAGATTCTCTTAAGATGCCAAAGTATATTCTGAAGAAGAGCACAAAAGAAGTACCCATTCAGTTGTTAAACAACATTGGGGTTCCTCATTTTGAGCGTGATGAATTAGAGTTGGCTCAAAAAAAATTTATGAAGGCATTAGGAAATGATGTTCTGCCTCTACATAAATCTTTGTGGTCAATTTTGTGTATTTTTACTTGTAGGAATCTCATAGTTAGTGAAAAATGTAGTGTTCGTGAAGGATTGGAAAAAATGGTTAGAGCCTTTGAATTATACCCATACTCTACAATGACATTTAATCATTTAGCAAACCATTTTTTCTTCACTCCAAGGAAGCATTTTCTTGTGGAACAATTGACTGAGACAACTATTATTTCAACTGACCACCCTCTCATGAAATCTCATTCATATTATAATCTTGCACGATCTTATCAAAGTAAGGGTGATTATGACACCACTGGCTGATACTATATGAAATCAATCAAGGAAAGAAAGAGGCCGCATGATTTTGTGGATAGGTTCAATTGAAGCTGGGAGATCTTAAGAGTTCTCTCTCAAATTTTGAAAAGGTTTTGGAGGTCCACCTTGAGAACTGTGAGAGCTTAAAAGTTGTAGGCCATATATATTCTCAAGAAGGGCAGGCGAAGAAGGCTTTGTAAATTTGAAGAAAGGAAACTCACATAGATCCACCTGATGCCCATGCATTTATCAAGATGGGTGAGTTATTAATATCCTCATACCCCAATGCAACATTAGATTCTCTTAAGATGCCAAAGTCTCTTCTAAAGAAGATCAGAGAAGAATTAACCATTCAATTTTTAAAGAACATTGGGGTTCTTTATTTTGAGTGTGATGAACTAGATCTGACTCAAAAAAAATTTATGGAGGCATTAGGAAATGATGTTTTTCCTCTACATAAAAATTTGTGGTTAGTTTTGTGCATTTTTTACTTGTAGGATTATCAAAATTAGTGAAAAAGGAAGTGTTCATGAAGTAATAAAAAATATGTGTAGAACCTTTCAATTATACCCATACTCTGCAATGACATTGAATCATTTATAAAATCATTTTTTCTTCACTGTAGGGCACCATTTTCTTGTGGAGCAGTTGACTGAGACAACTCTTGTTTCAATTGACCACCCTCTCATGAAATCTCATTCATATTATAATCTTTCACGATCTTATGATATTAAAGGTGACGATGACACCACTAGCCACTACTACATGACATCAACGAGGAAAGCCATAGGCCACAAGTTTTTTGTGGATAGGTTCAATTGAAGCTAATAGATCTAAGAGTTCTCTCTCAAATTTTGAAAAGGTTTTGGAGGTCCACCCTGAGAATTATGAGAGCTTAAATTTTTTAGGCCATATATATGCTCAACAAGGGTTGGCAGAGAAGGCATTGGAAATTTTAAGAAAGGAAACTCACATAGATCCACCTGATGCCCATGCATTTTTTAAGATGGGTGAGTTATTAATATCATCAAAACCCAATGCAGCCTTAGATTCTCTTAAGACACCAAAGTCTCTTCTAAATAAGAGCAGAGAATAAGTACCCATTCAATTGTTAAATAACATTGGGGTTCTTCATTTTGAGGATGATGAACTAGAGTTGTCTCAAAAACTTTTATGGAGGCATTAGGAAATGGAATTTGAGTTGAGTACATAAATAAAAGCCCTAGTGCTAATTCTATAATTTTTCATGTGCTCTTCAAGGATATGCAATTCTTCCATCGACTAGAAGAAGGTGGTGTTTCACTTGAGTTACCATAGGATAAAGTCACAACACTATTTAATCTTTCTAGGTTGTTTAAACAACTACATGATACTGAAAAAGGAAATATTTTATATAAGCTAATGTTGTTCAAGTTTCATGATTATGTGGATGCATATCTATGTCTTGTAGCTTGCATGGATTAGGCTCAGAATGAGATCCAAATAGGCCTAGAATTGATTGGGGATGCACTTAAGGTGGATAAAAAATCATCAAATTATTTATCTATACTTGGAAAAATGGAATTACAAAAATATGACTAGCTTAAAGCAAAGAAACTATTAAAGTTGCACAAAGTGAATCAGATGCAAAGAATTATTATGTTGACATTTCACTTGAAAATTGGAATTAATTTTCAAATTTTTGCAATGAGAGGAGGGATCTAAAGGTGGAGGCACAACATATTGAGAAGGATAGAGAACTATATTGTAAAGTGTTGGCATGGAGAGCAAGAAATGTTGATGCTATAAATGAGGCAGCCATTGTGCTAATTGAAAGGGTTCAATTTGATATTGAAAATGAAATTTTTACATAGGTACAAGAAGCTATAGTAGGAAACATCTTTGTTTAGATGTTTGATGTGTGGGTAAATCTAGCACATTTTTACTTTGCACAAGGAAAATTTGTGCTTGTAGTGAAAATGTATCAAAATTGTTTGAGGAAATTCTAATTTGGCACTAACACCCAAATTTTATTATATTTAGCTCGAGCACATTATGAAGTAGAATAGTGGCAAGATTGTAAAAGAACATTATTAAGAATAGTAGATTGTAATGAGAATTTTGAATTTATGTTTAATGTAATGAGGGTTTTGAATTACCTCTAAATTGGCTGCAGAGGGCATCCCCAAATCCAATTTCTCTATAGAGGGCCTTAGTGAATTCAAATTTATTGTAGAAAACTCTAAATTCCTTGCCCTTGCCCACCTTCTCAAAATTCTCTAGATCCTCTCTAAATCCTTATCACCCATGCAAGTATCTGCTATAACTGATCAAAACGCCTCATGCCAGGATAATGAATGAAGCAAGGTATACAATGAGCCAATGAAGGGAGGTCTAGTGAGATGAATGAATCTTCAATGAACATGAATAATCATGCCAATACATCACACACATGAATACATCACGCCAATAATTGGCCGAATTGTTTTTTAAATTTTTTTCTTCTTTGGATTTGATGACTAACTATTTAGTCATTTTTATTTCCGTAACTAAACAAGTTTTAGTCAACGACTAGATTAGTCATTTATTTACTCATTTATAGTTGAGTTGCAAAAAATGAGTAGAATTTAGTTATTTTTAGTTGTTGTGACAAATTTTTAGTCACCTAGTCATTTATTTTCCAAATTCTATTAGTGTTTCTTTGCAATTTGAGCCCATGCTTTCTAAACCTTTGGGTCATTTATCTTCTATCCCTTCCTCTACACTATGCTCAGGGTATATTAAAATCTAATTCAAGATTGAAACTTCTTTACCATTATTCACTAGCTCTTTATAGGCTCCACTAGAACCCTTTAATACTTTTTGAACATATTGACATTGGGGTTCATGTTTTTTGATTTATCTCCAACATATTTGGAATCACCATTTATAGGATCTTTTTCATCTCATTTAGGGTTTTTCTAATAGAATTGGGGAAACCATTATTCTTTTTATAATATACTAGTTCCTCATTTGATTCCCTTCTTTCTTATAGAGGATGCACACATTTAATCCACCCATGATTTCAATGCCACATTTAAAAATTGTTTCTATTAGATTTATTTTAATTTCCTCTAGAATATCTATTCTATGAACTTTAGCGAGACCAATGTTTTCACGTCCATGTGAGGAAAAGTGGTTGAAGCTTATTTTATTCTTAATGATTTGTCAATCTGTGTGAGGAGATGAGGAAGTAAAATCCATAGTTGGGGGAGTAAAAATTTTATTGTGATCCATCTTAGTTATGAGAGAGCTAATAATTCATCATGTATTAACTTTGGATTCCAAGCTATGGTCCTAAACATTGCATTCCCTATGGACCAAAATTGATTATCTATATATTGTGGTCTTTGAAGAATATAAAAAATGACCTTTTTGAATTATTCAATAGAATGAAAATTGAAACCCTAGTTTCCTCTGCTATACATTATTAATCCAATCATCAAGAAACCTCCTTGTAGGATTCTTGTTCCCATTTACAACATAAAAAAAACTGCTATATTTTTAACCTTTTTTCCTCATTGTTTATTTCACTCACCATTTCAATATTTGGTGAAACAACTAATTTTATTAGGCCAGTAGGGGAGTACTTACCATCTCCAACATCTTCTGACTCCTTGTAGAGTATCTCCTTTCTCATGGGTTCAAACCTAGCCTTCATTGGAATCCCCATCGAGGGCCCTAGAAATATGTCCTAGAAGGATTTCCCATTGATATTTTTTGTGTCCTTTATTTCCTTTTCATGGTTGTTGGGGGATCTCCTTCAACACCCTCTCCCCCATTATTCAAGGGGAGATAAAAATATTACACTAAAAAACCACAGATCAATGTATGGTTTGTAAACCCACAAGAAAGGATATGAAATAAACACAAAAAAGGTAGATAAAGCCAAGCATTAAAAGAACAAAATATCACAAACATCCACACCAAGTTGAGGATAGTTACCAAGGTAATATGAGAGTACCTATAATAAAGAGTAAACCTATGATCCCAATGCATGGGGGGATTCCCACTATTTCACATTGTCGACCACTTGCAAAGAACCTCCACCAACTTGCCACCACCACCATGAACCCTCAAGAAAGTTCTAGACCTTGTATCGTTCCCCTAAAATTTTATTTTTCTCCACATAGAGATACAATACAAGACCCTATCCATCTCTACCCACATCCGCATTTATCCTATCCCTCACCCCATAAATTTTTTTATATCATTTACTATAAAACTTGCAAGAATCATCCCATAATACCCAAATTTTATACCACTTTGACTAGATAGGCCCCCATATAAGCCTACCTATTTATTAAACCTTCCCATATAAACTATCCTACCACCTATATTCCTCCATTTCTATCTATTTATTATCACAATGTACCATGAGAAAAAATTGATACCATCATCTGCTATATCCATGCTCATATTGTATATCTTGCATCCATCCATAGTCATAATTGTATCACAACAATAAAAATTACCTATCATACACCTAAGGGAATCCATAAAATAATAATAAATGTATACATATAGAAATAATCCTTATAAATCACCCATACCATCATAAATGCATCTATTTAATCAGCCATAAACATCACTAAATAAAAAGCTAATAATCATATCCATCACATACATAACTCATAATCATAATAATATACAATACATACATAATTCTCATATTTTAACGTGTGGACATAGAATTAAAACCATATTTTTTTTAATCTACTCATATTTCAATTGATCCGTCACAGTCTACGCGATATGCTAATGTTACCACTTGTTGAAAATGCATGTGCAACATCATTACTAGAAGGCCACCCCAAATACAAATGATGGGGGAAAGTGTAATTGGGTGTCATGGAACCTATTTTACACATCCAATGATGGAGGTTGTCCTCCTAGTGTTAGGCATTTTGTGAAAAACATCTTAAGAGAAATCCATCCTAGGATTAGGGTTTTCTATGTGAAATGAAGGAGGTAAAGTATTCATGAAGAGAACTTATATTTGAAATTGATAAAATAAATCAAATTAATAACATTAAACAAATATTTCACTTGATCTAAATTGTCTAGTATTAATTTGACTATTAATTAAAACAAATAACTAATGTTTAAACTCTAAGAACAATTAAGAATTCCCTTCTAAAAATTACTATAATATTATAGAGAATTTTTTTTCTATATTTAAGGTATAAACACAAATAATATTTCCTATTATTATATTAATTTATTTAGAAAAATAAATATCATATGTTTTAACATGGTTCTATCTATTGAATTCCTCAGGGTTTGATTTTTGAATTATAGTATAATATTTTGTGTAGTGTAGGAAAATGTAGCCCTTTATATTTGCACACTTGTTTGGGCCCTCTCTACTAAAATTGGACTTCTTTATGCCTTATTTGGTCCTATTTTGCATTCTCAAGCCTTAATTAATGCATCTTTTAGAGGATAATCCTGACACAAATAATGATTAATCATAATTCACTAATTTTGGATTGAATGGCCCATATTTAGTGATCTAGGACTCATACGCCACCTTGAGTGTATGGGTCTCACCTAAGTTTCGGGGCCTAGATCTAAATTTAGCATAAAACTAAACATTTCTTGAAAAATGTGTCCCAAGCTTACCCTACTGGGACTCATACACCCTAACTAGTGATGAGTCCCACTTAACTTGGACCTAATTTAAATTCAAATTCTTGGCAGGATTTTATTCTCCTAGATTTGATGTGAGCTTGTAGTGTTGTAATTTTGGGAAATTTGGCATAAACAAGTATACATACAAGGTTATTTCACATATTTTCTCCTAGCAAGTTTACAAGTGACCTAGCATGTTGAATAATCATTCCTAAGAAAATTTATGATTACAAGGGCATTCAAGAGTTGATTATCAAGAATTTTGGAGCATCATTCCAAATTCAAACATCATGTCAAAGTCACCATACATCATGTTTATTTTTGAGCTAACATTTGTGGTGTATATTTTTATGATTTAAGAAAGAATTCAATTCAAGATCTATATCATACAAATAAGAGTCAAGATATACAATAATGCTATTCATTACATATAAGATTACAACCATTTGTTCAAAGGTTTGGTGAGTTACAACATAGCATATTTGTTCATTCATCATTCCTCCTTTCTATTTGATTTCATTTCAAGGTTTGATTACCAAAATGAGGCTTGACCAAGGAAAACCCCTATCCACTAACAAAACAACATTTTTCCCTCTCTTTGATGTGTGATTGTAGATCTAGGTGATTTAGGTTAAAGATCCATTGAAGAGTAAGATTGGAGAAAAGTTATCAAGTTGTCAAAGTTGTCATCTACATTGCAAGATCACAGAAAGTCACCTTTAGGTTGCAATTCAGTGTTTCAAAATTAGAGATTTGATAGGAGAGAAGATATGGGAGCACCTTAGAGGATATCAAAGTTTAAAATTAACCTTGATACTAGGACTAAATTTCCACTTTCGGTGTATGAGTCACACTATACCATTTTTTATATATTTTTTGAAGATCCTAGTTTAGCAGTTCTAGATTTCGGTTTCAAATCAAAACCCTAAATTGGGACTAATCAGCCCTATTGGCATATGAGTCCCAGTGTGCATAAAAATTCATATTTATAGGATTTCAGACCTTCATTCAAGCCTCTTCAGTTTCCAAGTGAACCTCTATTTATCTCTAGTTTGTTATTCTGATTTAAGTTTATTTTCTAAGTCATATAATTAGATTTATGTACATTTCTTGTCTTTCAAAGACTTTTCTTGGTGGTGAAGCCCCCTTATTGTCATTAACCACACCCTAGGAAACCTTATTGCAGATATATTTTCCTCATTCTATCCCTAGATTAAGATCTCTAAGGTTTCCTTGAATGAAATAGGGTGAAATAGGCCCCCTAAGTTTATTTCCTAGAAGGTGAACACACCCTATATTTTCCCTTCATTCATTTTGGTGAACCTAGCCTTTAGAACACCTTATTTTCTGATTTCGAGTGCATCATATTCCTAGATCTAGCTTACATTAACTTTGCATTAGGTCTCACATTAGTTAATTTGCATTAGTGAAAGTGCATATAGGTTGCATTTTTGGATCTTTAAATCATTGAAATTCATGTAAAATCTATAATTGCACTTAGTCTATAAATCATACAAACCATAAAACATAACATTTACTCAGAATTTTCTGAAATTAGTGCAAAAAACCTAACTGGGACTCATATGCCCCTCTGGGCGATTTAGTCTTGTGTTAGATATGAATCTGCATTTTATAGCATTAAAAATTGTTGGAAATGTGTCTCAGCTTACTAGCGTAATAATGAAAACAAACAATGTTCAATTGGTCTTTATCAGAAATATAGTTCATTGTCAGTGTGACCTCAAATGAAGTCTTCAATGTTGGAGTGAAAGCTTGGTCTGTTAGTGTCTTGTCAGGAAGAGATTCCTCTATTGGCATGAGTTCATTCAGGGTCTCATCAACATGTTAATGCTAAGCTGGAAGTTTCATGTCATAGAGATTGTGAGTGTTCAGTGAGACATTATGAAATGTCTCATCGACATCTGAAATAAGTCTTGACTAGTCTTGTCAATATGACTTTGGTTGATCGGTGTGACTTTGATAAAAGTCTCTTAGGAATTCTTGAAGAAGCCTTGTTTATTCTCGTTGGTGAGACTTGGGGTGTTCAATGAGACTTTTAGGAAACTCTCTTTGACAAAGGTTGTCATGTCGATGATCTATGATGGGACCCAAGTTTTCAGGTGGATAGCAATAGGTGGTTCAAAGCATGCTGAATTGGCCATAGGGACCACATTGATAGGTATGAAATCCTCATATCAGTGAGAGATAACTTGTTGTCTCATCGATATTCCAATTCAAGGTGATCTTTATTAAGTGGTAAAGTGGATATCGAAAATACTTGCTTCTATTGGTGGGAAACAATATGGTGTCTCCCCGATGTGATGATGGCTTGGCTGATAGTGTGCCATGAGGAGCTTATGTCGGCGTGACAATGAGTGATCGGTGGGACATGGTCTCTTATCTCGCCAATACTCTGATGACTGTTTGGTTTGGTAGGTATTACACTCATTGACGGGACTCGAATAGATCGGCATGAGGTTTGTGGTTGTCTCATCGATGGCTCGATAGGTAATTGTTGTGTGAAATCTGGTTTATAGGATGGCCTAGGATGTATAAATATTGGTGTTCTCTCTAGAAAATCCTGAAATACAATTATACAATTGTAAGCGTGATTGAGAATGAGAGTGTTCAATGAGAGAACAAGGTTGTTTAGGGAAATGTAATGTTGCCTATATTGAGAGTGTGAGTAGACTATTGGAAAGAGACACTACAAATATCATTTGGTGTTTTCATTTATGGAAACCCTAGTCGATGATTGGATCCATGCATCATCAATTTATCCTATCACTAGTCATATTGCAAATAGTTAAGGAAGAACAGAGCATTCGACAGTTTTGGGTTCATCGATTCGCATACATAATTTTAGTTAATATTTTGTGTTGCATATCTCAGTGAAGGTTGATTGAAGTGTGCTTAGTGTTATCCTTAAATCTCAGTGCCTCGTATTGATCTGTGTGCGAGTTAGAAGATCTAGTTGGCTAATTCTCTATTTTATTAGTACTAGAGCTAACTTCATGAATGTATCATGTCGTGGATGTATGGGAAGTAATTAGATAAGTATTTTTGTGTTTGTGCATATTTTTTTGTGTCCTAGCTAAGTTCTGGCCGACTGTTGTGGATGCAGATTATACTTTACTCATGATTTGAGCTGATAGTTGTATATATTCTTTTCTTCTATTGAAGTCGACATATTACAATTGAATTCTTAGTTGCGGATATATATAAGAGATCATTCATATCATTTGGAGTGCGTATGAAGTTTGTTGATGTGAATTGCAAATAAGAGTAGAGAAGAAGAGTGATAATGCATAGTTTCACTTATGCATGAAGGATCTATGTTGCGAGTGTGAGCAGAACATAGTAGAAGTACAAAATTAGTCTGTAGGATAGAAGATTGAATATTGATCCTAACTGGAACTATAATCAAGCATATGTAGATGCTATTTTTCTCAGTTCAAACTCTCAGATGGTTTTAATCTGATTATATTTGTAAGGCAGTAAGCCTTCCCTTTGAGTAGTGAGCTCTAGGCAGTGTGCCTAAATGCAAGTGCATTCCCCATATTGTAAACTTTATTTGATTATACTCAGATCATATTGTGGATTGTCCATCCACCATGGTTTCTCCCCTAATAGGGTTTCCATGTAAAAATTATTTTTTTATGGTGTTGTGATCGTTTTCTTCCTATTCATGCATTTGTTTGAATGTTATAAGTTCTTGAAGATAAAGGTTAATAATGTTAATTTTTGCACAAAACTGATTCACCCCCCCTCTCAGTGTAGCTTGTTTCCAACAATTGGTATCAGAGCTAGTTCCTCAAAATAAGTCTAACAACTTGGGGAGATCTTGGAAAGTGCTTCAATGGATTCAAGTAGTCTTCAAAAACAACTTTTTGTGGCCCTAGATGATCTTGATCAGTCAAAGTATGAAGTCTAGAAATTGCAAGAAAACCTCATGGATGCTGAGAAATTCATTGAGTCATAGAAATAAAAAATCAAGAAGTCCAGAGAGAAAATAAATGAACTTTGTGATCAAATTAAGCAGAATGATAGTAAGAACGTTGAAGATGAACAACTCAATCAAGCCCTAAGGGAAAAAATAGAAGAATGTGAAAATATTACCAGAGATAATGTTGTCCTAAAGCATGAGATGGAATCTATCATGATGAGGATGACCAAGGAGCTTGAAGACATAAATAAAAATGAAGAAAACCTGGCACAATCTCTAAAAGAAAAATCTGAAGTATGCAGCAGATTGGAAAATGAATTGGAACAATTTAAAAACAATGAGGAAGTACTTGAAAAGAAGATTGATGATCTTGGATATGAACTTGATACTACAAATGATTACAAGGAGAAGTTAAAATTTAGCTCAACCAAGCTTGATGAACTAATTAGCAGTCAGAGGAAAAATGGTGGCAAGCAAGGTCTTGGATATGAAGAAGGAGAAAGTTTCAGATCTGGTCAAAGGAGATTCAAACAAGGAAATCAAATGAACAAATCAAGAAGGTATCCGGTAAGACAACCTAATGCTCAGATATTTAATGGATATTGTTTTAGTTAGAATAAATTTGGACATGTGGCTTCTCAGTGTAGACGTAGGATGAATCAAAGTGGTCCATCATTCTCAGGTAAGTGTTTCAATTGCAATAAATTTGGTCACAATTCAGAGGACAAATGGTAGCAAGCAAGGTCTTGGATATGAAGAAGGAGAAAGTTTTAGATCTGGTCAAAGGAGATTCACAAAAGGAAATCAAATGAACAAATCGAGAAGGTATTTGGTAAGACAACCTAATGCTTATAACTTTAATGGATATCATTTCAGTTACAATAAATTTGGACACATGGCTTCTCAGTGTAGAAGTAGGATGAATCAAAGTGGTCAATCATTCTCAGGTCAGTGTTTCAATTGTGATAAATTTGGTCATAATTCAAGTGAAAATTCTATAAAAATGTCAGATGTTATACATGCAATAGATTTGGGCATATTGCTAACCAGTTGAGATCAAGAGAAAATTAGTGGAACAACTAGTTCAGATAGAAAAAAGTTGTGTGCTACAATTGCAAAAAAATTGGTCACATTGCTACATTCTAGTGGAACATAAGAATTTTGGTAAATCAAAGGAGGAACATGTAGAAGGATGTTAAAGGAAAAGGAAAAGTCACTACAAATGTGGTCAGGAAGAAAATGCAAAAGAAATGGGTGAAGAAGAGTCACTCTAAATAAGAAAATGCAACACCAAAACCTACTTCTGGTAGCTCATCCAGGAATTAGTTTTAGGCCTTTTGGCCTAGGGAGAGTTGTCAAGAAAATATTTTAACCCCCTACCGGTAAATGACACTGGAATGTGGATAAAGTATAATAAGTGCATAGATGTTCTATAGATGTTGCTGAACCTTTTAAGAGAAAGTATTATGCAATGTTGAAGGTCTGTAGAAGTTTTATCTATCATAGTGCATGAAAATAGTGTAACCGGATGAGTTAGGGTAAATGCATTTATTGCATCAAAAAGGGTTAAGTATGCAAGTGATAAAAAGTCATTTCTATCTTTCATTTGTCACTTTTCATTTTGAAGAAAAGAGGTTTGAAGAGATTTGAGGTGAATTAAGGTGAGTTGAGGTGAAATTCAAGTGTGAAGAAGCTTTCTGAAATCAAACTATGATCCAACGGAAAGGTATTTATCAGTAAAACTCTATGAACTTGTGAATTGATAATGGCTACTCCATTGGTAGTAGAAGTTAAGGACAAACCCCATCCAAAATTTAAATGGCATCCCTACAAATCTCTTGAGACTGACCCGTTATGAGATTTTTCATCCGTTTTGTACGTTGTGTTACACATAGAAGATATTAGGGATTATATTCACATGAATATAGAAGAGCTAAGAAGCTCATAGCTGCTGAATTTTTATAATAATCACATCATAGGTGAATATTTATGTGTGAAGTCAGAATATAAAACCCTAGAAGAAAAGAAGTTTACACAGATTGTAAAATTTTCTGTCTTTGAAGAGTTTGAATGGGTTCGTTACATTCTGAGTTGATTCCATGATGAATGTGGTTAAGCATACCCTTCAAAATCACAAAGGAGGCTATCAATGTTGTAATAGGTCTAAATTCTTTTGGTGGATTACCAATTTTGAAATCAGTGGAGAATCAAATGACCACTGATGCAATAGGTTCTAAGTATGACAAAAGAGAAATGACAATTGATGACATTGTTGATGTAGATGTCAAATTTGTATCTATGGTTATTGGGTACAAAATATATTATTCTAGCTATGACAACTCTATGTCTGGTACAAGCATTTATGTTGCCTATTATACGGTGAAAGAAAATGTAGACTATGATCTTTGTGAATTGCTAAGAACTCAATTGATGGAAAATCTTGCGAAGATCAAGAAGGATAAGAAAATTTATCTTAAGTATGGTAAGTTTCTATTATGCCTATTCTTTTACTTCATTGATGAGGTTTCGGGATTCAAAAAGATTCATTGGCAAAAAGATAAACCAGTAGCTGCTCAGATCAGAGATCTCTTTCACAGATTTGTAGACATTAAGATAAAGAATGCCACTATTTGGGGATATTTCAAAAGTTTTTAGAGTATGATGCAGGCTGGAGAGAAGATTCCCACTTCTATTGTAGAGAAATATAAGGATACAATTTGCTTCATGGTAGATATTGATCAATGTATGATGGAAGTCGTTGATCCTAGAACAATTTGGATCATGCCGATGGGATATGAAGTTGAGGAGCACATTCAAGAAATGTATGCAAAACATTTATTGAGCAAGCCTTTGGATGAATCAGAAGAAAGATTCATCACTTATGTAGAAAATAATATGCAAGTACACAATGAACTCAGAAAACTTGTAATAGTTAAAAGAGTTAGAAAAGAGGTGGAAGTTTTAGAAAAGATTATGGGGATACCGGTAGGGAAATTAAAGGAAGCTAGAAGGAAAAGAGAAGAAGCTCAAGCAGAAAAGGAGGCAATAAAAACTGAATCAGCTAATCTGACAACACCATCTGCATGAGCTAGGTCAACTAGAAGCTCTGCATCCCTATCTGCCTCTACAACAAAGCCAATCTATGTGAAAATTCAATCTAAGGGATCTGGTAAAGATGGAAAAAGGAAGAAAGATAAAATAAAAAGAGTCTATATAGAAATTTATGAGGATAAAGAAACATATTTTGATGACGGTGTTAGAGAAATCAAGCATCAAGGTACAAAGGAAACAACTGTTACAAAATAAAACCCTTCGGTGGAGATGATCAAGCAAAGAAGAAGGCAAAAACTAACCAACTAGGTATATCAGTGGAAGAAGTTGAAAAATATTTGGTTAAGGATGGAAATCTCAAGCCACTTTGCAAATGGTATGAATCTTTTGGTAAATATGATAAGATAATTCTCGAGGAGGCAACAATAAAACATTTGAATATTGTAAATAAAGTTTTGATTGAAATAATGCCTAATTTACCCAAAAGCTTATATCACATTTTGGAGATGAGGAAAGTTAATGCCATATCAGAGGAAGAGTAGATGAGAGAAATAATTCTTGTTGAATTGTGTCTAGTAGTATCTATGGAAGAAATAAAGTCAATACTGAATAAATCCAAGAAGGAATTCAAATCCAAAACATGGGTGAATGAGTTGATGATTGGTCAAACCAAAGAAGTTATTGAAGAGACTAAACAAAGTCTGAGAATTTTTTTGTTAAATAGCAGAATTGATGTTATCCCTAAAGGAACTCTTGATGTTACATCTGTTTTGGGAAAAGAAGAAGAAGAGAAACAGAATGCAACTGAAGATATTCAGATTCCTTTTGAAGTGGACAATGCAGAAATGCCTATGGAAATTGAAGTTCTAGAAAGTGTATCAGTTGAGAAAGTGGAGATCCCTGAAGATAGGTTAGAACCTGCAACTAAGGAAGTAATGGTTGAAGAGAATAAAGTTGATGTAAAGGAAATTCCAGTAGAAGCAAGAGACATTGTAGAGGCCGTGAAAAAATTCTTGGTAGAACAAAAAGAAGAGTTCAATCCTGAATTGATTGAAGTTCTGATCGACCTATCTACCTTGAGTCCAATTTAGAAAATGAAAGTAGCATCATTATCCCAAGAAAAAGCCAGAGAATAAATGTTGAAGTCCCACATTGAGGACAGTGAATTTCTAAATCTTGCATTTGGAGTCACAGAAAAGATAATGCTCACTCATGTGAAAGATTTGATAGGTTCCTCCTCTAGTGAACTAAAAAGGCTCATCAACTCAGTAATTACTCACTTTGAGTCACTTGAGAAATCATCTATGATTAAATTTCAAAAGGAATTTGATGCTAAAAGATTAAATGGGTTGAAGGAAATGATTGCTAAGGATAAAAATTTGCTAGCCACCTATGTGGAAAATATCCAAAATGCTCTATCTGAAGGTGGGAATATTTACAAGTCTTGTTTGACTTTTTCAAAATTTACTGATGACAATGAGAAAAAGGTTAAGGATATGGAGTAACAATTAGCTACTATTTCTGATTATTTTGGTCTATTAACTGGTAGTGTTGGAAAGTTAGAAGGTGAAGTGATATCTTTGTCTGATAAAATAAAGAGCCTAAAGCATGAAAATGAAAAAATTGTTGGGAAAGCATTTGAACTTAGAGGTCTAATTGACCCAAAGTTAGAAATTATGTCAAGTTCATTGAAAGAAGAAGAAGATGCTAAGGTAGTGGGTGATCCAACAAACTTGGAGTCTATAGAGACACAATCCTACTTGGTTTGTGGACATATAACAATCCTAGAAAGTCTCAAAAGAGTTTGCGACACAAATTTGGCTCTACTGGAGAAAGATTTTTCAAACATTTTCAAGTTTATGTAAGTTTGTTTGTACATAAGCAACTTGTTCATAACAGTTTTGTTAAATTTTTGGCATTCCTGCCTTTTCCATTCATATCTAAGGGGGAGAGTAGTAGAGTGAAAAATGCACAATCATCTCAGGGGGAGAATTGTATTTTGGAGAAGAGTTTGGTAGTTTGGTTTTTGAAATTTTGGCAGTGTAATTGATGTTGGTACTGATCTGACACTTAGTCATTTTTCACTAAGTGTTGCCATCAATTCCAAAGGGGGAGATTGTTGGCAAGAGACACTGTGAATATCATTTGGTGTTGTCATTGATGGCAACCCCAGTCGGTGATTAGATCCGTGCATCATCAATTTATCCTACTGACAGTCAGATTAAAAACAATTAAGGAAGAACACAACATTTGACAGATTTGGGTTCATCGATTCACATACAGATTTTCAGTTAATATTTTGTGTTGCATATCTCAGTGAAGGTTGATCGATGTATTCTTAGTGTTATCCGTAAATCTCCATGCCTCATATTGATCCGTGTGTGAGTTAGAAGATCCAATTGGCTAATTCTCTTTTTTATTAGTAGTCGAGCCAAATTCATGAATGTATCATGTCGTGGATGTATGGGAAGCAATTAGTTAAGTATTTTTGTGTCCGTGCATTTTTTCTGGGTCCTAGATAAGTTGTGGCCGACCATTATGGATGTGCATTATACTTTACTCATGATTTGAGCCAATAGTTGTAAATATTATTCTTTTCTATTGAAGTCGGCATATTACAATTGAATTCTTAGTTGCAAATATATATAAGAGATCATTCATATCATTTTTGAATGTGTATGAAGTGTGTTGATGCGAATTGTGAATAAGAGTAGAGTAGAAGAGTGATAATGCACAATTTCACTTGTGCATGAAGGATTTGTGTTGTGAGTGTGAGCAAAACAAAGAAGTACATAATCAGTCTTTAGGATAGAATATTGAATATTGAGCCTAACTGGAACTGTAATCAAGAATATGTAAATGCTATTTTTCTCAGTTCAAACTCTTAGATGGTTTTAATATGATTCTCTTTGTAAGGTAGTGAGCCTTCCCTTTGAGCAGTGGGCTCTAGGTAGTGCACCTGAATGCAAGTGAATGCAAGTGCATTCCCCATATTGTAAACTTTATTTGAGCATACTTAGATCATATTGTGGATTGGCCATCCACCGTGGTTTTTTCCCTAAGAGGGTTTCCATGTAAAAATTCTTGTGTTATGGTTTTGTGATCATATTCTTCATGTTCATGCATTTTGGTTGAATGTTACAAGTGCTTTGAAGATAAAGGTTAATAATGTTAATTTTTCCACAACACTGATTCACCCCCCCTCTCAGTGTAGCTTGCTTCCAATATAGACATCTGAGAGAAACAAACTGTAACCTTGTATGTGGACATTTTTCACTGTAATACAAAGTGTTTTTGCTTGGTGTGGTGGGTTTTTATCCCATAAGGGTTTTCCCATGTTAAATCTGGTGTCCATTATGTGTTTGTGTTAATTTTTTTCTAATATGTTATTCCTTTAATATGCATCTCTAATGAACTGTAATTTGAAATTGAACCATATGTTTGCATTATCTACTTATAATTAGCATTAGGAAAGTTTTTCTACACCTCTTATTTCCTTACAAGTGGTATCAAATCTTGGCTAGTTGTGTTATCCTTGTGGGTTGGATAGGTTTTTTGTGCTAATTCTAAAGTGGGAGTCTTGTAGAGGAATCTAGTAATCTCGATTGCAAATTGAGATGGCGGGGACTTCTGGGAAGATAGAAATTGAAAAGTTCAATGGTGAAAATTTTGAGTTGTGGAAACTCAAAATAGAAGACCTATTGATGGATAGAGATATCTAGATTGTTGTGTTTGGAACTAAACCTTCAATCATGAAGCAAGAAGAATGAGACCTCACAAATAGAAAAGGTAAAGGGTTGATAAGACCCTATCTAGCATAATTTGTTATCTTGAATGTTCATGAGGGAAGTTTGTATCTTCTTTATTAAAGAAACATGGTGACGTTTATTAGGGAAAGTCCTTGGTGAATAAGTTATTCTTGAGGAAGAAGTTGTACTCTTTCAAAATGGAGGAAGAGGCATTTGTGGCTGATCATCTGAATACATTAAATATGCTCATTTCTCAGTTAACATTTGTAGGTCTGAAGAAAGATGATGAGGATCATTGTATGCTTCTAGTATGTTATTTTCCTAACTCGTGGGATTATTTAGTGATGGATATAGGGAGTACAAAAACCAATTTCAAGATGGAAGATGTGGTTGCTTCATTGTTGTCAGAAGAAATGTGAAGGGAATATTCTGAGATGGAAAAGGAGGCTCTTGTTGTTCAAGGCAGATCGAAGGAGAAAGGAAAGAAGAAGGACAAGAATTCAAGATAAAAATATGAAGGGAGATCAAAGTCTCTTGGCAAGAAGTCCAATGTAAAAAATTTGAATTGTGGGCAGCCTGGTCATGTCCATAAGGATTGAAAAGAGGAGAAAACAAGAAGAAGAAAAATAAATCTTTGGATAATGATTCTTTTGAGAGTGATGCATATTCCTTCATTGCAACCTTGGCAACTCAGGCATCAGATGATGTCTAGCTGACTGAATCAAGGGCATATTTTCACATGACATCTCACAGAGATTGGTTTACAAAGTACAAAAAGTATGTTGGTGGAAAGGTGTATCTGGAAAGTGACTCATCTCTAGAAATTGTTGGTCGTCGAAGAGTCAAAACTCATTTTCCCAATGAAAGGATCAAAGGAATTTATGGTGTAATGCATATACCAAGTCTAGCTCGTAATTTACTTTCTCTTACCAAGATGAATGATGCTAGTGTGCAAGTTTCATTCTCGAATGGTGGTTGTAAGATGACTAGAGAATCGATGGTGCTAGGTAGGGGTGCTCGAATTTGTACTATATGCAAGCTAGATGCAGATGTTGTTCAATGTAACAGTGTCTTTGTAAATTTAGAAAAGGTTGCTTGTGTAGAGAAGTTAAAAAAAGATCCTCTAGGTGCAAAATATTTGGAGGTTAAACCCCCTACAAAAAAGACCATGCTCTGGCATCAAAGGATCAGCCACATTGGTGAGAAAGGCTTGAAAGTTTAAAAAAATAAAAAACCTAGTTGAAGGGCTTGATGACTGTAACCTTGAGTTCAATTTTTGTGAACATTGTATATATTGAAAACAACATTGCATTTCATTTTATTCTAGTCCTCGTAAATCTTCTGGTGTTTTGGATTATATTCACTCTGATATTTTTTGTCCAATAAATGTTCCTTCATTTTTAAAATCAAGATATTATGTTTCTTTTATTGATGATTATTCAAGAAGGGAATTTGTGTATTTTATAAAAAGTAAATTAGAAGTGTTCAGTCGGTTTAAAGAGTTTAAAAACTTGGTAGAAAATTAGACTGGTAGAAAAATTAAATTCCTGAGGATAGATAATGGTAGTGAGTTTTGTTCTACATATTTTGAAAGGTACTGCAAAGACCATGGAATAAAAAAGCATAAAATGACACCTTGCACTCCGTAGGAAAATGGAATTGCTAAAAGGTTGAATAGGATGCTGATGGAAAAGGTGAGAAGCATGTTGAGCAATGCTATTATGAAGTAGAAGTTCTGGGATGAGGTTGTGGCTATACCATGTTATTTAATAAATTTATCTCCCTCTTCGAAACTTGTTGAAAAAACACCTATGGAAGCTTGGTCTGGTAAGAAGCCCTCTTTAAGAGATGTGAGAGTCTTTGGCTATGAAGAATGTGCTTATGTGTTGAATGAGAAAAGATCTAAGTTGGAAAATAAAGTTGTAAAATGTATCTTCATTGGCTACGACATTGGTGTGAAAGGATAAAATCTTTGGAATCCTATGATTGAAAAGGTTGTATACAACAATAGTGTAATATTTCATGAGATGAAACTGTCTTTAATGGATATGTAGTTAGAAGAAGAAAAGAAAGAAGATGCAGTTAAAATTGCTCAAACTCTAGATAAAGAGGAACTACAAAGTGTACCTGAAACTAAGGAGAGCTCAAGTAGCTCTGAGAGTTCTCAAGAAGAATAACTCCAACCTCAGCCTTAGCCTATGAGGAGGTCTACATGTGAAAAGAGACAACTTGAAAGGTATGGTTTTTTCATGTTGGATGCAAATTGTGCCTATGCTTTGATTACAAACACTGATGAGCCTAGGACTATGAAAGAGGTTATAGAAATTTTTGATTCGAGTTCTTGGTTGGAAGCCATGAAAGAGGAAATGACAACATTAGAGAAGAATGCAACCTAGGATTTGGTACCCTTACCTAAAGGTTGAAATACTATTGAATGTAAGTGGGTATTCAAGAAGAAAATTGGTCTGGATGGCAATGTTGAAAATTATAAAGTTAGGTTGGTTGTGAAAGGATATTCCTATGTAGAGGGAATTGATTATGGTGAATTTTTTTCCCTTGTAGCTAAGCTAACATCTATCAGATTTCTTTTGTCACTTGCAACAACGTATGAATTAGAGATTAATAGCTGGATGTGAAGACAACATTTCTTTATGGAGATATTGAAGAAGAAATTTGTATGTCCCAGCTGGAGCACTTTGCTAAAAAAGGTAAAGAAAATCTAGTTTTCAAGTTCAAGAAATCTTTGTATGGTTTAAAACAATTTCCTAGAATGTGGTACCAAAATTTTGACATGTTTGTGTTGTCATTGGGATTTGTAAGATCAAAATCTTATCATTGTTTGTACTTCAAAACTGAAAATGATCAAGTGATTATTTTTGCCCTATATGTTGATGACATGTTGTTCATAAGAAATAGTAAGACTATGATTTCTGATCTAAAATCTTAGTTGTATGCAAAGTTTGAAATGAAAGATCTTGGTGTAGCAAGGTATATTCTAGGGATGGAAATAAAAAGGGATAGAGGACATACAAATATTTGGATCCGCTAGAGTAAGTATATCAATAATGTCCTTGAGAGATTTGACATGACTGATTACAAGTAGCTAGTTGTTCTAGTGTTGTAGGGAACACAACTATTTGTTGAAGATTGTCCAAAATATCAAACCAAGATGGAGGACATGACTAGAGTTCCTTATGCAAGTGCACTAGGTAGTTTAATGTACGCAATATTCTATACAAGGCTAGACATTGCCCAAGCAGTGGGAGTTCCAAGCCAGTTTATGGAAAATCTAGGAAGATCGCATTGGGATGTTGTGAAAAGATTCTTTAGATATTTAAAAGGTACTTATCAGTACACTTTATACTGCCATGGTAACTTAGTTGGATCACAAAGATCCATCAACATTTGAGGTTATGTGGATTCTGATTCAATAGGGGACATTGATAGTAGAAGATCCACTAGTGGATACATATTCATTTTAAATGGTGGTGCAATTAGTTGGATGAGAAAGTGATAGGATGTAGTCACTTTATCTACTATGGAAGTAGATAATATGGTAGAAACACATGCATAAGGGGCCATTTGTCTAGACATTTTTGTTCTGATATTGGGTTCAATGCAGGGAGAATTACCATTTTTTTGTAATAGTTAGAGTGCTATTTGTTTGGCAAAAAGTCCAAGTTTACATGCCAAGACAAAACATATTGATGTGTAGTATCATTTTGTACGGGATATGGTGGAGGATGGAAAGGTCAGTCTTAAAAAAGTGAATACTCTAGAAAACGTTGTAGATGCATTAATGAAACCAGTAAGCACAAACAAGTTTGGGTAGTGTACAAATTTCGATGGGCCTTGGGGCCTATGACATTCAATAATCTTGGATTTGTATTAAGCCAATAAGCCTTTGTCAAGTGGGAGCATGTTGGAAATGTGTCTTAGCCTACTGGCGTAATAATGGTAGTGAATAGTGTTCAGTTGGTCTTTATCAACAAGACAGTTCATTATCGGCTTGACCTCAAATGGAGTCTTCAACGTTGGACCAAAATCTTGGTTTGTTGGCATCTTGTCGGCAAGAGATTCCTCTATCTTCATTCAAAGTCTCCTCGACATGCCAATGCTAAGCCAAAAGTTTCATGTCATAGATTTTTAGAAAACATCTTACCTCAGTGACTAGTTGTGCCTTACCTTCAAACCATGTCCAAAGTCAAGGAGGAACTCAAATTCCTCCTCCCACAACCATTTCCTCTATTCTTACCTATACCAACCCTCAAGTTACAACAACTATGCAACCTGCTAGTAATTTCATTCCTACCTTGGTTATCTCTGCTAGCATTCCTAGTACCTTTGTGGAATCACACGTAATATCTCCTACCACTTTAGCTCCCATAATAATTCCATTTACTTCACCCTCGAACACATATACACCTCCACCATATTCACGTCCATCTCAAAATACAACCAATGATGCCATTCTCAACCAGATTTTGCAAAATGTTTCATCCCTTCAAAAGAAAATTTCCACCATAAACCAAAATCAAAATGGCAACCTACATACTATGTCAAAAGGAATCCCTTATCCTTGGAGATACTGAGAACACTGATATCACAAGGTATGGAGATTCCTAGATTTGATAAATATGGGGGGGAAGGAGATCATTCTAACCATGTTTCCACTTATATTGTCTTATGTAGTGATTTTTTCCTTGAGGATAAGCTCTTGGATAATATTTTTCCTAGATCTTTGAAAGATACCACCTTAGAATGCTTTTCTTCATTACAAAATAGCTCAATTCATTCATACAATGAACTTTTTGAGGCCTTTATAAACCATTTCCAAGTGCACATGACTCCTAAGATGATCTTAGCTGATTTGATGAGATGTAAGAAAAAAGATGATGAAAAAGTTACCGACTTCATTTCACGCTATGAATCACTTTATTCCCAAATCGACATAAATATTATTGATCCTAATCTTCAAAGGATGTTCATTGAGAACTTGAAAACTAAGATACAAGGTAAGTTTGGCATGATGAATTTTTCATCCTTTTTACACTTGTGTACCACTCTTCATGATTAACAAAACTCGGTTAGTAGTTGTGAAACAAAACCCACCTCTAGCCGTTCTAAAAAATCTGAATCCACAAACCAAAACAATTATCAACCTAGTAGGAAATAGAATAAGAGATTCCTTCAAATAAATACCCCTCAACTAAATCAACTTGTAGATACCCATGTGGCTACTATAAGGAAGACAACTCCTTTCACATTTGGGAATCTGAACTAGGCAAGTCACTCCCTTACCCGATACCCTCCATAGCATAATGTCACAACTTATAGAATATAGAATGATAACTTTCCCTCCCATTAAAAATTCTGATCCTAATAAGCCTTTACCTCCAAACTCTAGATCAAATTCCTATTTCCATTCTCACCAAAAAAATGGACATGATATGTAACATTGTAGGTGTCTTAAACATATTGTGCAATACCTCATTGACTCCAGTCAACTTCGAATTGGAGGTGATAATTATCAAGGAAATAATTTTGTTGCCCCTCCCAATCAAAACTTTCAAATCTTTACCAACCCTATGCCAAATCATAAAATTTCATTTGTCAAATCTAGTGAAACTAAGAGTAGTTATGTGATTAATATTGACACTGATGATGATAACATTGATATTATTGAACAAGGTCCTATAGATACTATTGCACAACATCATGTTGATGGTTTGATTGTGTTGATCAAAACTCAACCTCATAAGGGCTGAACTAAAAATCCTCTTCACATTGCTCTCTCATCTAAAGATATAATTATAAACATGCCTGATGGTCCCCTTTACATTGCTGATCAAATCAATGACAATCCCACTAATGGGATATTAATTGATCCCATCAGTGGAGAGAATATGATCACTGAAGAATTCTTACTTGTGCATGAACTATATCAAGAAACATATGATAAAATGAAAGCATGGATAAAAAAACATAATGGTTTTGCTTGCCCTATGATGGGATCGATCCCCCTTCCTTTAAAATTAGGACTAAAACAATTAGATGTCTCATTCTCCATCATCCCGATGTTGGATAAATTATGTGTAAAGCTTGGTTATCCATGGTTACACTCCATAGAAGTCATCTTGTCGGTCGTTCTTAAATGTTTAAAGTTTCCATTTGATAATGAAATCTTTATTGTGCACTATAGTGGCTTTCATTTTGTGTCTTCCCATGGAAATTTTTCATCGGATTTCTTTTGGCCTGAGCCTATGGAACCTATTAAATCTCATAAGGAATTATTTTTCAAATCCTATAATTTTTTAAGGAAAAATGCATAGCAAAACTCTCCCTTAGAAGCATGCCTCAACTCATGATTGAGCCACCCATCCTTGATGAAACCATGATTGAACCTAAAGACATTTCAAATAATCAAGACCAACCTATGACAGATACTTTGCCTATTTCCTACAAAAGACCAAGAGACAACCAAAACAATCTTGTCACATCTACCAAGATAAAACAAGTCTACAAAGCAAAAGATAAAGTGGTTGAAAAACCTTCTATGGTTTCTTCCATTCCTCCCCTTAGGTAAGCAAAGAAACCTATGGTTGATAAACCCTCTCCTACATAAACACAACTTGAAAATCATACCAAAATAAATAGAAATTCTAGAGAGCATAGGCCTAGACATCGTGCTCTTGCTCGAAGGTTAAATAAAGAGAAAAAGAAAAGAAAATCAACATTTAAACTTGATTGAAGCAATACATGATGAGTCTCCCTCTTCGCCACAATAGAAAGATATTATATCACAACCACAACATGAGCTAAATACTTTGTTAGACATTATAATTTGACCTCCTTGTTGGCCTCCTACAATGATTCAACCCAAGGACATAAAATTGAAATGGGTCAGCATAGTATGTGCACTAGAAATCCAAAGTGGCCATATTCATCCTACAGCTAAGAAAGACACAATGCTGAAAGTAAATTTCTTGGAAGGAAATAAAATAAGTGTTTAGCATCAACCAATAACCATACTAAGCTGAAATGCATGAAAAAAATTAAAATTTAAGCGAACAAACAAGAAAATACTCTATCTACAGTTACATAATGGAATTCTAGTGGCTGCAGGAACAAATAGTGTCAAATTCTTAACTAATTACTAAACAAAAAATAGCTAACTAACTAACTAAAGGATGAAATACTCATGAAGTGAACCTCCTTGGATGAGTATCCCCTAAAAAAAAATTAAACTCAGATGCACAAACTTATAACTTCATTATATTCATTGGAAAACATGAGTACAATCGAGCAACATGACTATTACTGAAAAAATAAGAGTGTGATTACATCATCAAATTAAGAAACCTCTTGAGAAGGAGCATCTAAATCTTATTTATAGAAGGTACTAACTAAGCACCTAGCAAGGTGGTCAACTCTGTTAGACCTAGAGGATGCCACTTTAGGGAAAACATAAAAAGTGGAGAGGCAGTTATGTATGCACAAAAATTGGTCACGAATGTTTGCCTCAACACAGATCTAGCACAACAATAATGCCTATATTCGCTCAATAGACAATTAAGATCATTTATAAGGTGGTTAAAACTCTAATTTGAATGATTAATCTCCCACCATCAAGATTCTTCCCTTATTGAATGACCACCTTGTTGACCGGTATGGTGGATGACCAGCTGGCATAATCTTCCTTAATTGAAGACCTCTAATTATATTTGCATGACAATATTAGTATGCATTACAAATACATATCTATAACTATCTTAAAGTGGCATCCATTAATCCATGTGTAAAATTAACATAGATATTTCATATGGCATGTCAATATCATTTAAAGGTTATGAAAATAGTTTCATGTCCAAAGTCTATGGTTTTAATGAAATACCATATAAAGGTCAACATCCAAGCACCAAGGTCTATGACAATTGCAGAAAATGGACAAAAAAATCCATCAATAATTGAACCATAAACTAGACTCATCACCCCCCCAACCTAAGGTTTTGATGGTCCTCCTGCAGAGGAAGAGTTGTTCTTTTGCTTGGTAAATGCCCTAAAATTTGAAACTGCTAGTTGTCCTACATCAATTTCTAATGTGTGTGAATTAGGGTCCCAATAGAACCCTTGTTTTTTGTCCAACTTGCTCCATCTGTGTCTCTCTACAGCTATACCATATCAGTAGTACCTAAAGTTTGGCACAAGCCAAAGTAGGATAGGTGGCTAAAAAGTCAGTGGAAGCCAAAATTGTCCCTTTGTCCTTCTAATGTGTATATATCTATCAACTCTCTTAAGTGTTGCAGCATAGTTCTACATAGAATGAGGCTCAGCTTGTTTCAATTCATCAGTTAGATTGTTCCACCTTTGTTACAGGTATGCCATTACAGGTTCCCCTATTGTTTTTGCTACCTCCTCATATTCTTTATAAACCGCTTCTCTCTCAAGCAGGATCATATTGCCATAGCTTGGTAGGTAAAGAATTATGTGCCAATCCTTGAAAATGCCTCCTGCATTTCTAGATTCAACCCTAATGGGTAGGGGAATGTTGGATTCAATTTTCCTATAAGTCCTAGGTTGCTTTCCCCAACTAACTTTGTTTTGTATCTAGGACATAAATTCCCTTAATTGGACATCTCCAACATACAATAGTGGATTCCAGTCATGGTCTTGGGTCACAGCATAATTATGCAAATAGAATTCACACAAAAAATTCTCCATTTCAAGAGGAGCAATCTGATAAGCATTGAAAAATTCATAGAGTACCAACTACAGGGCTTCTGTTTGTTCAACCAATTCTGGTTGCAGAAGTGTTGATTGTTCTCCTAGTGCTAGCTACAGGGCCTAAAGTTCTTGTTCTTTCTCTTGCTGCAAGAACTCTAGTTTATGCTCTTGTTGTAGGAGCTCCTGATTTTCCTCATACACTTGGATTTCAACTTGTTCTACGATGTCAACAAGATCTATTAGCATTATGTTTGTTGCTTCCTCAAATATTCCCTTTTCCTCGACATTCACCTACCCCATTGGAGCTTTTGTATCCTTCTGTGATGTTTCTCTAGGCTCAGGGATTCCCTCTAGAGATACACCAAAGGCTGGCATAGTAGGTCTTGATTTTCTAGGAGGGCTTTCATTTTTTTCTTTTGCTATAGGAAGAACAGTGTCAACCTTCCATTTCTTAGAGCTTGGCACTTCTTTTTCTAGTGTTTGATATTTGGCTTTTCCCTTTATTATTTTTTCCTTCTTATTTTGTGCCCTAGTTCTCATTAGGATTCCAAGAGGAACATCATCATCAAAATCTGAAGAGGAAATTTCTTTGTCAAAATGTTTAGTCTCAGAAGAACTAATCTCTATGGTTTGCTTGGCTATAGGAGGATTTACACTAGGGCTCATGCCAGAAATTGAGGTCCAAGATTTGCTCGAACATTGCTCACTCTCCTACTAACCCTACGAGGTTGAAGAAAAACCATAGGTTGCAAATGCTCTGGTCTAATTTGATCAATATTCAAGAATTCTTCCCAAGTTATATCAGACACATCATGAAGAGACTTCTCAACTAATAATTTGATCAGACAACGATGGGAAACAAAATTGTCCCTACCTTTTTAGGTCTTAGCTACCATGATTGAAAAAAGGTGGTATAGCAAGTTTGGAATATTCATTCTTCTCTCGTGCCTCATGTGGTTCAGGAGTTTGAAATGCACAAAATGTAGATTCAACTGGAGACCTTCGCAGGTAATGTACTTCACAACATAAATGGCTACTTTCTTCCATGGCTCAGGTAAAGAGACTCTCTTCACACCTTGTTTATCCACACTCAATGGAGAGTCTCTAGGTTATGTAAATTTAGCCCTAGTTGACCTGGCATCTCTGGTAGTAGGGTAATGTTCATCGTCGACAGGCAACCTTGTAACTTCAAAAATCCTCACTTTAGTGGCTATGACCTCCAACCCTTTTACCATGGCCTTTCCTTCAAACAATGTCTAGGAAAATTCCAATGCAACATCTTCATCAAAACCATTAAGCTTCAAGAAATAATCTAACCATCCACAATTTATGAACTCATCTAGGCAAGGTGCATCCTGTAGTAATACATGATGAACCATGGGTTCAATTCGAATTAACCCACCTCCCATTGTTCAGTTGTCTACAATCAAACAATCGCTCTACAATTTTTTCCTTCTTTCAATCTTCATCTGAAAGCCGAACTTCTCCTTCCTACAATGTTACCAAATTTCCAACACCAGTATCATCTGAATATTACCTTTTTGGCTTAAGATTATGACAGGAGCAATAAAGGCAGTAAAGGAGTAATAAATGAAGGATATGATCAAGGAAAATGGTGGTGGTTGATGTTGTTTCACACATGCAAGCCTTCATCTCACTTATAATTAAAATTGGCTCAATAACTTAAACTATGCTTACGTGAACCAATACGGATAGACACACATACATGGTATTCACACTTTCCCCCCCCACCAACCTAAATTTTCACATGTGTCCTCACATGCAAGGTGGTAATGTTGATTTGACAAGGGCAGGGAATAATTACATGCTATGGAGAACGTTCATATTAATGTACAACAATTAAATGAATGCACTAAAAGACAACTAAGATATAAAAAATTGATGCACATACCCAAATTCGTGGAAGATTTATTGCAAATATTATGGAGAAAGTATCAGTCACTTTTTAAGAAATTAGTTGATCAATTAATGAAAGTGGAGCAGAATGAGATGGAATGGAATTGAGTTAAATGATGGCGATGTGATGGAAGAGAGAGAAAGGTGAAGATGGATGGGCGAATGGGTGAAGAAGTGGAACCCTACAAAAGTGGAAGTCTTTATTATGATAAGTTACATACCTTAGTTAGCCAGAAGGAGGGACACTAGGTCTACTTCCTTCAACTGCAGGAAGTTTAGGTGCTACATGTTGAGTGAATTGCTGCAAGAACTCCTCCTTGGAAGTTGGATTGTGATACAACCTGAGGCGATGACCCTTGACAATCAGCTTAAATTTGACAGGGTCAATAGTAGTGAGCTGAATAGCTCCATTGGAAAAAACTTCATCAACCTCATATGGTCCTAGCCACTTTGTCTACAATTTTCCTGCATTGTCTTGATACCTTGAGTCATAGAGCAGTACCCTGTCGCCTAGCTAGAATTTTGTATCCTTGATGAATTTGTCATGCCATCTTATTCTTTGATTCTACACTACCTCTATGTGATACAAGGTTTCCTTCCTCATCTCATCCAAAGCATTCAACTACATGATTTTGTCCCTTTGTGCCTCAAATATATCCATCCCCAAGTCTACTGCAGCCCTAAGAGTCTTATGCTCAAATTCAATGGGCATCATAGTTGTCTTTCCATACAACAACTCAAATGGAGTGAATATTGTATTTGTTTTCTAGGTAGTTCTATAGGACCAAACAACTTCTGGTAGTCTACTTGCCCAATCCTTTCTATGGATGGCCACTATTTTGGTCAAAATGGCTTCAATTTCTCTATTGGTCACCTCAACTTGGCCATTTTCCTGAGGGTGATATGGAGTAGACTTCATATGCCTAATGTTGTACTCATTGAATAGTGTCGTAATAAGGGTTGAAGTGAATTGAGCCCCTTGATTAGTCACTATCTCTCTTGGAACCCCATACCATGTGAAAATTTCCTCATAAAGAAATTTTGCAACATTTTGTCTCTTTCATCCTTCATGGCCTTAATTTCTACCCACTTGGTTACATAATTGGTGCATACCAAGATATAGGATTTACCATTTGATGGAGGATCAATGGATCCTACAAATTCCAAACCTGGGGGTAAAGTGGCATCTCATCATATTTGGTTGGCTGGCCCATCCTCTAGCATCTATCACACTTCCCTGTATATATCCCTACATCCTTATGGAGTGTGGGCTAGTAATATCCTATGTTCAAAATCTTCATCATTGTCCTCTTTGCTAAAAAATTCCCTCCATAGGGTTCATTGTGACATGCATACAAAATTTAATATGTATCATCTTGCCTCACACATCTCCTCATGTCATGGTCTAGTCCAATGTAGAACAAACATATAGTAATCCATGAGAAAGGAAAAGATTTTTTATTGAGCACCCTCTTCTCTTTTGGAGAGAATTGAGGAGGAACTCTCCCTGTGACTAGATAATTAGCTATGTCAGCATACCAGGGTGTCTACACACTGATGGAAAATAGATTCTCATTAGGGAAAGAGTCATCTATGACTTGATTGTCCTTTGATGTAGTCAGCCTCGAAAGAAAGTCTGCAATAACATTGGCCTTCCCTAGTTTATCCACAATGGTTAGGTCAAACTCCTGCATCAACAATAACCATCTTGCTAGCCTACCTAAGATGAGGGGTTTATTCATGAGGTATATAATGGCTACATGATCGGTGTGCAAAAATATCTGGTAGCCTGTTACATAGTGCCTAAATTTATTTAGGGCATAGATCACTTCCAACATTTATTTTTTTGTCACTGTATAGTTGAATTCAACTCCCTGCAAATTTTTGCTGACAAAATAAATAACATTTTCAATATCTCCTTCTTTTTTCCCTAAGACTACTCCTATAGCATAGTTTGATGCATCTATATGGATGTGAAAAGGAAGCTCCCAATTAGGACCCTTGAGTATAGGAGCATGAGTTAAAGCTACTTTCAAGTCATAAAATGCCTTGTTACGGTCTTTTGTCCATTGGAATTCAACATATTTAGTTAGGAGATTATATAATGGTGCTTCCATTTTGTTGAAGTATTTTATGAACCTCCTATAATAACCTACATGTCCTAAGAAACTCCTAACATCTTCTTGTTTTGCAGGGATAGGAAAATTGGTGATCACTTCAATCTTTACAGGATCTACTTGAATTCCTTTGTGAGAGATGTAGTGGCCAAGAAGTACACCTTCCTACATCATCATGAGGCACTTTTCTCTATTTAAAGATATATTGTGGTATTCACATCTCTATAGGACTCTCTTGAGATTTTCCAATGCTTCATTGAAATCAACACCATAATTAGTGAAGTCATCCATATAGATTTCCATGCAATCAAGAGAGATGTCTGAAAATATGCTAATGAATGCCCTTTGGAAATTTGTAGGTGCATTGCATAATCCAAATGGAAAAACTGAGTAGGCATAGGTCCCCTATGGACAAGTAAAGGTGGTATTCTCCTAGTCTACTAGTGCAATTTGGATCTGGGTATAGCCATTGAATCCATCTAGGAAAGAAAATTACTACTTTCCTGTAAGTGAGTCCAAAACTTAATCTATGAAAGGTAAGGGAAAATGGTCCTGTTTGGTGGAAGCATTAAGTTCCCTGTAATCAACACAAACTTGCAACTTCATTCCTTTTTTAGGCACAATCACCAATGGGGATACCCATTGGCTATTTGAAATGGGGTAGATAAATCTTGCATATAGCAATTTTTGTAGTCCCTCTTTTACTATTTCTCTCAGTGCAGGGTTAATTCTTCTCTATGGCTGCCTCACTGGTGTACAGTAATTTCTTATGTATATCATATGAGTTCGAAGCTTAGGATCCAATCCTTTCATATCATGATAGTCCCACACAAATGCACACTGGTGGGCCCTCAGTAAGTTTACCAATGACAACTATTGTTCTTCACTCAATTTATTGTTAATATTTAGATATTTTCCTTCTAACACATGCACTTGTGTAGTTAACTCTACCATGGTTGCTTCACTAATGCTTGGTACCTTGAGTTCATATGGAATCAATGTATGAGACATACCTATTGTTGTAGGAAGTTCAGTTGTAGGAAGAGCAACTGCAAGAAGAGCAATTGCAGGAAGAGCAACTGCAAGAAGAGCAACTACAGGAAGAGCGACTGCAGGAAGAGGGACTGCAGGAAGAGTGACTACAGGAAGAGCAATTGCAAGAAGAGCGGGAAGGAGTGTCTCTACTATATCAACAAAACTAGATGCATGAGAGTACGATGCTTCCTCTACCTCATAATGGTTATGAATTATGTTAGACAATACTTAATCTTCATCTTGAAGCTACATGAAATAAATTTTTCTTAACATCATAAGTTGTGCCACAAAATACACTTCCTCGGCCTCTTCACCAACATGTGGCAATATAGGATCATTCCTATCATGGGATGGTTGTGAAGGAGGGTAGAGAAAAATATTTTTGGTTCTCTTTCCATAAAAATGGTCATGTCTCATGTCTGACATCCAATATAGGAATCTTTTATTGCTAACCATGGCCTTCCAAGAATACTGGGGTACCCATCTAGTGTGGCCTTAGGAGAAATAATCATAAAATTTGCTAGGTACTCCCAAGATTCTAGAGTTACCACAAGATCCTCTACTATCCCATCAAGCTTAATAGTAGAACTATCAACAAGTTGTAGGACAATAGGAGTAGGTCTCATGCTTGCGACATTTAGTTGTTGTAGGATGTCCTTAGTCATTACATTTATTGTTGCTCCCAAATCAATCAAATAATTCTTTATCTGGATCTCATTTATAACTCCTATCACAAGACTCCCTAGGTCATTATACTTGGGAATAGTCACTTTCCCAAGCATGATGTTAGCCAACTATCCCACCACATGAACCGTAGTGAGGTCTTTCTTCTTCCTGCTTGGCTTCTTAAGGTATGCTTCCTTGATTATTTTTTCATATATGGGAACATATTTTATGGCCTGAAATATAGGTATTTGAACACATATATGCTTCAACTGATCTAAACTGTCAAAATTTGTGTCCTCCTTCTCTTCCTTTTGTTTCATAGTTTCTAACCTCTAGGGAAATGGTGGTTCTAGTTAAGTTTGTTTGATTGGGACTGGTTCAAAAAATTCAAGTGCACTTGGCTAAATGAGGACATTCAAAGGCTCCTCTTCTTTCACATCAAACTCAATGATAATGGGTGTGGAAGGAGCCGAAAAAGTATTTCTTGAACGCAAGCAAATTTTACTTACACTCAAAACATATGCAGAGAATTGATTTGGATCAGCAGAGTATACCGGTTGTTGTTGTGGTTTATTATTTGGGTTAGGTGTGGGATAGGCTAGTAGCTGAGTAGGTTTAGGTGAATTTAAACTCAAACTAGCAAGAGAAGGCATTATAACAGGTTTTTGAGAATGAGAAGGTGGTTGTATTTAATTGGTTGTCTAGTTTGGTCATTGTTGTCCTAACCTCCATCGAAATGTTTGTTGCCAATTTCCTAGAGGTGGCTTCCAATTTCCCTGAAACTGCTACTAATTCCCTTGAGGTTTTTGCCATAGGGGTGGAGATTTTTGGTGATTGGGCTAGGAATTTGGAGGGTTATTCCAAGGCTATGGTGGATATCCTCCATAATTGGATGGATATGGGGGTTGCCATTGGTTACTAGATGAATTAGAATTGAAATATGACCCAACAAAAGATATTGTATTTCGTGGCATGCCTTGTCTTGGAGACCATGGCCTCCTTTGTGGAACATAGTAGACTTGATCATCTTCACCTTGGATTGGATTGAACTCAGGTGCCATCTGCTTGCTATCAATATTAGCTATCAACTTGCATATGCAGTCCTTTTTTTGTCTGCAATGAGGGCAATATTCTTCCAAAATTTCCTCTGCCTCCTCTTGTTTCTTCTTGGCCTAAAGTGTATCCAGTTGAGTAGCTAGATTTTTTATGATGTCTTGCTTGAATTATGTCAGTAAGTGAGTATTCTCCATCCTTGAAACTCCACTGGTAGATGACTTACCCATGGAGGATTGGTAAGCTCTCCCCTTCTTTGAAGCTGCCCTATAATAGTTGTGACATATCTTCTTTATGTCCTCCCAAGGAACTTGGGTGATATCTCCTCCTCCCATCAGATCCAAGGTATTTGTGCATCTATCATTAATTCCTCTTAATAAAAGTGGCTTTTATGACTCTTCATTGAGTGTATGGTTTGGATATTTTTGTAGGCAAAACAAAAACCTTGAAATATAGTCTTCCAGACTCTCATCTTCCTTTTGCTACATCCTAAAAATGTCATCTCCTCTAATGTCACTTCCCTTGCAATACTCCTTGTATTTCTCAAGTAATTTTGTCTTCATGTCCTCCCAAGTCTCCATAGTATCTCTACCTAGGCTCATGAACCATCTTAATGCAACTTCTTTCAAGGTAGTAGGGAATAGCTTAAGTCTATGGGCATCAGTGGTATAGTCATAACTCTTACAAATTTTATCAACCTCAAACAAGAATGTATCAGAATCTTCTATGACAAGTCCATAGAACTTAAGAAGGACTGAATAAGGATATTTTTGAGGTTGTCTACTTCATTCTGATGAGAAATGGGGAAAGGAAAATTTGGTTGGTTAGGTCTATTTTCATTTGCATCACCCATTCCTACCTATTGAAGTTCTAAAGCAAGGGGGTTCTCAATTAGATTTTGATCTTTAGAGGAAACTTTAGAACTAGTCAGATCCAAAAATGTATCAGCAAAGGGGTATGGCTCTTCTTCTTCTTTGTCTCTTGGAAGGGTCTGATACTCAATTATTTGGAATAAATCAAGATTGTTAGGAAGGAATCTCCCATGATAATCTCTCCTCCTTTCTCTGTAAAGAGTGAAACTCTTTAATTTCAAAACATCGACAATTCCTTAAATAAAATCATTTATATTCCAAAAATTGTCGAACTCCATTCATTAACATTCATAAAATCCAAAAGATTCCAAAATATTAACTTAAAGTCTACAATAGATTCAAAAATAATTCCTATTAATTTCATACACGTGTCATCTTACATGTCATTAATATTACAAAAGCATTGTAAAAGAGATTTACAATTCGAGACTTTGGCATTTTGTCGCCTTGAGCTCTACAATAATCATACAAGAAATAAAATAATACATATATGAAGAAATCATCCTTTGATCTTCAATCCAATAGAATATCTTCAAACATGAAGAGGAGAACAAGGTTCAGGCGCTTTTTCTGCCCAGCCTCAAAGCTTACACTTCCCCAGAATTCCTTAGTCATTCAAAGAATACCCGACCCCGCATGAATCACTTAGCAAAAAGAAGTCAACAAGTATGATGGAATCTAGTGTGTGCCTAGTATAACTAGTAAATCCACAAACATTTTCATTTTTTCTAATTCATTTAAGAAACAAGAAAGTTAGATACTAGGATATGGTAGAGATTTAATTTCATTCCATCTATTTCAATGGTCCTTAAGTTACTTGGCCAAGTAAAATGTCATGCATGAAAAATAATAGTAGTTTTGGAAAAGAAAAACAAAGCTCTCTATAAATCCATATTCGGCACCCGTCCCAGAAGGTAAATTTCCAAACACATGTCACACACATTCAATTATCAAGCATGCATGGTTCCATTCAAAGTCAAAAATTATCTTTCACAAACACATGAACTACACTTTTATCTTTCAAGAAAACATGGTTTTTAATGCAATAATCTCAAAGATTTAAGTCATAAATATCATTATGTTCATATTCAAAATAAATTAATAAAATAAAATAAAAGAAGGTGTATTTCAAGTATGTAATCTAAGTACATATTTAAACTAGAATAAATGAGCACACATTCTTTCGGTTCATTTACTCATATAATTTATTTTCACTTTAATATAGTCCCCTTCTAATTCATTTAATTTCAAGTAATTGTATTTTTAATTTTACTTTATTTTTCTTTTTTGTTTTCCATATTTGTCTAAAATTTTATCTTTTCAAAAATGTAAAAACCTCATATTTAATTATGTTTCAAAACAATTTAATATCTTTTCTAGAGAATTATCAAATTTCACTTTTTCTTTTCAAGAATATTTAAATACATAGAATTATTTTAATCCTATCATTCTGGAAAACATTCTATAATTTTAATTTGTGCTATTTTAATGATTTCATGTTCTTTTCTGGTAATTTCCAATTCTAGATTGACACAGTTTAGCGCAATTTAGCTTTTTCTGAAGCATTTCAAAATCAAAAACTTAAGTTTCCTATGTGAATCTTCTAATATGCTAAAACAAAATTTTCTAAATAAAGAAATCTAATGTCTTTTATATTTTTCTATTTAAGATCATTCTACAATTTTCTGTTCAAAGCTATACTTTGTCTTCACTAAAATTTCAGTCTGGTGTTTGATCTTTTTCAACAAATTGTTTACATTCAGTAAACACATTTTTATTTGAATAGGAGAAAAAACATTTAAAGTTAGATATTAATTTGCTATGAATTTGAGAAATAACTAGTTATCTATTGAATCTACCTATTTATTTCCTATAGCTAAGTGTTTTCTCAAATCTAGAAATGAATCCTTGTCTTTATCTGTCAATTTTTTGGTTCTATTATCTCTTTTGTTTTTGTTGTTCTGTATTCCTTTCTTTCTTTCTTCCTGTTTTGGTGAGATGGAGGGTAGATTGCTATTCTTACTTTTGTCTTGGTCACTTCCTATAGCTGCACCTTCCCTTCTCTTCCTATAGCCATGTGTGTCTAAGAGGATATTTTTTCTCTACTCACTTCCCACTATAGTCCTCCCTTCTCTATGTGCTTGAGTTCTCCTCTCTTCACCTGCACAGGGAAATTAATGCCAATCTGTATCTAATAACTCCCTCCCTGGGCTGCACATCTATGTCCTTCCACTCACGTACATGGGAGATAATCCTTAATAAATTTTACCAATCACAACTCATTCATTCAAAATAAAACTAAGCACTCCTTTGTTCTAGTCGTGCGTGGGAATATAAGGAGAATGAGAATAATAAATAAAACAAAATCAAATAAAAATTCTCTTTCTACTAGCACCTTCAGAGAATAATTTTTTGTTCTAGTTCCTCCTTGCCTTTTCCTATACATATGATGGTGTGAAGTAGCATCCCAATTAATTTAATACAAAATTGTTCAGCTCACTCTCCTTTTGGTGCATAGTGGAGATAATAAACTTTTTGTTCTCTCTTATTTACTTCTCTTTTCCTCTGTCTATTTCCTGTGTGCATCACCTCCCTTCCAGCCGCGCATGGGAGATTGGAGAAAACAATCCATAAAAATCAAAACCTCTATTCTACCTTTCCAAAAAAATGGTTTTTCTCTCTTGTTGTCCCTTCCATTCATGAAAATGGTGAAGTTAACCATAAAGCCAGATCCAATATTCATGTTTTAATCTCTAGCCAAAGTGCTAGAACTCCAAGTTTGATTTTGTGATTGCATGCAAAATTGATTGAAAGATATTTGTTTTCAATTTGTTAACTATTGTTTTGATTTCAATTTCAATTCCATTTTTAAACGTATTTCTTTTATTTCTAATTTCCATTAAATAACTAATTTTTAATATTTATCTATTTAAACATATATTTCCTCTTTCATTTAATAAATGGGAAAATAACAAATAAATTAATAACACAATTTTTTTTTTTACATTTTATACATTTTCACAATTAAAAGTATATTTCAATTATTATTTTTAACTAATAATAAAAAATTTACACAAAGAAGTAATTCTTGAATAAAAATCAATTTCCTCCCAAAAATAATCAAATTGCCATTTAAAACAAAAATATTATTTTTCACAATTACGCTCAAACAAAAACATGGCCATAATAACCATTAAAATTTAAACCATTTAATCATCACGAAAATACATTGAAAATACTAAGTGGTGTGCGAGATTCCATCATCCTCATTAACATCAAATGGCTAAAATGACTCTACTTGATCAACGTTCTCGCCTTCATTCTCGTTCACCTGTTCCTGCATTCACTTGCACTCAATTTCTCATCAGCAATTACAATCCCTGAATTTCATAATAATGAATTTCAAATCATTTTAATTTTTATAATCATCTAACATAAACATGCAAATCTCATGATTTATATTTGTAATTAAATAATTGATAAAAATCAATACGTGACATCCTTCCCCTCTTGGAAGAGACATCGTCTCGATGTCTTATTATTCAATCAATAAGCATACTATCTCAATCAATAAAACACAGTATCTCAATCATAATGATATAATAACTATCATCATAGTTCTTGAAACATAAGCATAAGCAATCCATAGTAGCATCCACTCTATCCAAGTTCACAACATATGAATAAAAATAAGAGTATCAAGTATCTCATGCATTAAACAAATACTACTCTAAGAAAGCAAATGAGGAAAAATGACGGTCAATCATCATAGAATCCTCCCATGTAGCACTATCCTCAGTATATTGGTCCCACTGGACCTTGTACTAAGTACTATCCCTATTAACGCTAGTCTATAAGCAAGTGGATTAATGACTTCCAGTACATCAAAGGGTCCCACAAAAATCAGAGCCAACTTTGATGATTTCCCAAAATACGTAAGATTTACAAAACATTCATCCTATGCAATAATCTTGTCCCTACTATCACATAGGAAAATATCGTATGCTTCACACATACTTATTCTCCCAAAGAGATTTATTCCATAAATACATCCAATATATAATAATAACTATACTTAGTGATCAAAATTCATTGGTCCATGAATTTATCCTTTGTATAACCCAAATGGAAGAGGAATGTCGATGTATTGTACACTACATCGTGGTTCCAATCCTTTTCCTTTGTATTTACACTTTTAGACAACTCATATTTATAAACCGAGTCCATCTGCCACTTACACATTCATTATCCTTACCATAAAGTACTTTCCCTTGATTACTTGTCTATCTCGAACATAACCTTGCTCCTAGACACTTGTCAATTTTGATACTGCTCCACACTTAAGCTTTGTTATCAATTAAGTTCCATCGATCACTTCAATCTATTACTCCTTTTTTGACATTTTATCAAGTCTATGGTTATATCCAAGCCTTTTTCAGCTTTAATAGAGTTTCCTTTCTTTCCATATAATGGTCCAAACTTCAATTTTAGAAGTTTACAAATCATTCAAGATTTATTCCACCATTTTACTTATTTGACTAAAATAATATATTGCACATTTATTCAAATGAATGTCTCATGGTATGATTTTGGTTTACACAACCCTATCATTATTTGCTAAACTTAAATAGCCTTTCAGGTTTACTAAGCAACTACTTACCCACAATATATTATTTAGGACCAAAATCCTATAAGTCAAATTTCCAAAAACTGTTGGTTTCTTTGATGAGTCTAACCACTAGAACATTATGTTAATTCTACTAACATAGAAAGATCAATTTTTCTTGTGTTCTACCATTTTCCTTCTAAAATCTCAAGTGAGTTACATGTCCTACCAATGATGAATTCTAGTCTTCATTTCCTAGCATACTAGTTAGTACCTTGCTACATTTCATGCAACTTTTTACTCTATCCTTTTTCCAGATGATAGTGGATCTTCATCTGATAATTCCCTTTGTCATTTTGATGTCCTAACTCTGACATTATTTTCCTCGTTTCATTCTCAAATCTTTCAAATTTTCGACACATAAGTTCTTTTATATCCAACAATAGTTTATCCTTTGACTAAGTCATAACCTATTTTGATCTTACGCCATTATTAATCTTCATGTAAATGGTTATAGGTTTTGCGGAGATAATTCCCATTCATCTCAAGACATCCATACCATGGATTATTTTAAAAGATGCAATTCATCTTTTAATTCAATATAATTTCCTTGATTTAATTTGGTACTAACTCTTTTTTTTTAGTATTATTCCTCATTCAATCATGTTGATCTCTAGATAATAACAAATTTAATTACATATTTTATCATCAAGCATGAGCATTTAACTCCATGATTTCTTAGTTATATAGGAGAGTCTCAACTTCAATATATCCATTTTGAGCACAAGTAACAATTCTAATGTTCTTCTCCGTAATATTTTCAGCATTTCTTGCTAAGTGAAAATTCTATGATGTTCTATCATGACAATAGATGCTTCATTTTGAAAGTGTTTCTCTTTTAATATAAGAGATACTTAAAGTAAACTCTTGTCAATAATATGACTTCCTTTAACTTACCAGGCATCCTCCCATGTTTCTATCCTTATAGAGTTTCATTATCTCCAATGATATTCAATCACATGGGAAAATCTTAAACCCAAAATTCCCTTCCAATTCTTAGGATGGAATCCTTAATTTTTGACTAGTTCGATTATTAATAAATTTCCCCACTCTATATGGCTATAGTCAAGACCCAATGTACAAATCATTCATGTTTAATTCCTAATTATAGGTGTTAAAGAGTAATCCAATACGTAATCCAACTTAATAGGTTTTAGTCTCATCATAAGGTCTCTCTCTTTATTGAATGAACTTCTTGTCCCAATTAGGTTATCTTTAGCCCAAGGTTTCATTCAGGAGTAAGGTAGTGATTAAGTGATTTAATCATTCTCATTAAGAGATTTTGGTGTGGTTCACATAATTTCACATCTTACTTTATATTTCACTCCATCTCAATGGCTTAAATAGCTAATTTATTTTTTTCGTCCATAGGTTTCTTAGCACAGTAAGCTTCAGTGTCAAGTCGTTTCATGACATGAATATATTTCATATAGAAATAACATCGTTATTTAAATTCTCTATATAAAGTATATATGAGTAAAGAGACACTTTCTTCAAATCACGAGTCTCTTAGATATTTCCTTGTCAATCCATAGAAAATGATCTTCCTTATCATGATCAAGTTATATGTCTATCCTTTTCTAAGGCATTGATATTTAATATCCTTTTTAATGGAGAAATATCCATGTTTACAATTTTGTTGATGTACTTCTCAACTCAGAGTGTTCCTTTCCTTGCAACTTCTAGAGTCCTGACACATAGAGCCATGTTGCATTCCTTTTCCCTTTTGGAACCATTATTCATAAGTTGTTTGATTCCAAAAGCTTCAATAACCTCATTAATTGTTTCCTCTGACCGTTGTGGTCTTTTCTCAATTCCTCGGTACTAACTCTTTTATAACAAGATATTTATCTTAACACAAGATTTTTAGTCATGAGTTCCCCAACCCTTGAGGATAATTCCTTTGTTCATATCCTAATTTGAACAATCTAATTTATGTTGACTTGCATATATAGATTCATAGTGTTTACACTAATCCAAGATTTCCTAAGTCTTACAATTGTAGGTTGCTGCAATTCAATTTATCTCATTCCTACTCATTCTCTTTTCTTAGTGTCATGTATACATAGGTTATTCTTGCTAACCTTCCTACATAACCTAATTGCATAATCTTCCACAATCCTAGGTTTTATCATAAGTTGTTGGTTTAGGAATTCTGATTCTAGGGATGAATCTTTAACTAGCCCCAACATACACAAGTTACTAATGCTTACATCTTGGGATGAATCTTTAACTAGCCCCAACTTACACAAGTTACTAATGCTTACATCTTCCTTTTCACTTCCTTAAGCTATTTTCTCTTGTCATTCTGGCACAAGAGCTTTTCAACCTTTATCTTCTGATAAGGTTTACGCATTATTGCGTAATGAGCTCATAGGTTTCAGTGCAGAACTTGGTAGCTCTGATACCAAATGTAAAGAGCGAAACTCTTTAATTTCAAAACATCGACAATTTCTTAAATAAAATTATTTATATTCCAAAAATTATTGAAATCCACTCATTAACATTCATAAAATCCAAAAGATTCCAAAATATTGACTTAAACTCTACAATAGATTCAAAAATACTTCCAATTAATTTCATACATGTGTCATCTTACATGTCATTAATATTACAAAAGCATTGTAAAAGAAATTTACAATTCGAGACTTAGGCATTTTGTTGCCTTAAGCTCTACAATAATCATACAAGAAATAAAATAATACATGTATGAAGAAATCATCCTTTGATCTTCAATGCAATAGCATATCTTCAAACATGAAGACGAGCACAAGGTTCAAGTGCTTTTTTCACCCAACCTCGAAGCTTACGCTTCTCCATAATTCCTTAGTCATTCAAATAATACCTGACCTTGCACAAATCGCTTAGCAAAAAGAAGTCGACAAGTAGGATGGAATCTGGTGCGTGCCTAGTATAACTAGTAAATCCACAAGCATTTTCATTTTTCTAATTCATTTAAGAAACAAGCAAGTTTGATACTAGGATATGGTAGAGAGTTAATTTCATTCCATCTATTTCAATGGTCCTTAAGTTACTTGGCCAAGTAAAATGTCATGCACGACAAATAATAGTATTTTTGGAAAAGCAAAACTACGCTCTCTATAAACCCATATTCAGCACCCGTCCCAGAAGGTAACTTTCCAAACACATTTCATGCACATTCAATTATCAAGCATGCATGGTTCCATTCAAAGTCAAAAATTATCTTTCACAAACACATGAACTGCACTTTTATCTTTCAAGCAAACATGGTATTTAATGCAATAATCTCACAGATTTAAGTCATAAATATCATTATGTTCATATTGAAAATAAATTAATGAAATAAAATAAAAGAAGGTGTATCTCAAGTATGTAATCTAAGTACATATTTAAATAGGAATAAATGAGCACACATTCTTTCGGTTCATTTACTCATATAATTTATCTTCACTCTAATATAGTCCCCCTCTAATTCGTTTAATTTCAAGTAATTGTATTTTTAATTTTACTTTCTTTTTCTTTTTTGTTTTCCATATTTGTCTACAATGTTATCTTTTCAAAAACGTAAAATCCTCATATTTAATTTTGTTTTGAAACAATTTAACATATTTTCTAGAGAATTATAAAATTTCACTTTTTCTTTTCAAGAATATTTAAATACACATAATTATTTTAATCCTATCATTCTAGAAAATATTCTATAATTTCAATCTGTGCTATTTTAATTATTTCATGTTCTTTTCTAGTAATTTCCAATTCTAGATTGACACACTTTAGCATAGTTTAGATTTTTCTGAAGCATTTCAAAATCAAAAACTTAAGTTTCTTGTATGAATCTTGTAATATGCTAAAACATAATTCTCTAAATAAAGAAATGTGTATCTTATTGTTTTATGTTCAAGATTGTTCTACAATTTTCAGTTCAAAGCTATACTTTGTCTTCAATAAAATTTCAATCTGGTGTTTGATCTTTTTCAACAAATTGTTTACATTCAGTAAAGACATTTTTATTTGAATAGAAGAAAAAATATTTAAACTTAGATATTAATTTGCTATGAATTTGAGAAATAACCAGTTATCTATCGAATCTACCAATTTATTTCATGTGGCTAAGTGTTTTCTCAAATCTGGAAATGAATCCTTGTCTTTCTTTGTCAAATTTTTATTATATTTTCTCTTTTGTTTATGTTGTTATGCATTCCTTTCTTTCTTTCCTCCTATTTTGGTGAGATGGAGGGCATATTGTTGTTCTTACTTATGTCTTGGTCTCTTCCTGTAGCTGCACCTTCCCTTCTCTTCTTTTAATTGCACCTTCCCTTCTCTTCCTATAGTTGCACCTTCCCTTCTCTTCATGTAGCCACATGTGTCTAAGGGGATATTTTATCTCTACTCAGTTCCCACTATAGTCCTCCCTTCTCCTCTATGAGCTTGAGTTATCCTCTCTTCACTTGCGTAGGAAAATTAATGCCAATCTGTATCTAATAACTCCCTCCCTGGGCCACACATCTCTGTCCTTCCACTCACGTACATGGGAGATATTCCTTAATAAATTTTACCAATCACAATTCACTCATTCAAAATAAAACTAAGAGCTCCTTTGCTCTGGCTTCACATGGGAATATAAGGAGAATGAGAATAATAAATAAAACAAAATCAAATAAAAACTCTCTTTCTACTGGCGCCTTCAGAGAATTTTTTTTTGTTCTAGTTCCTCCTTGACTTTTCCCATGCATATGATGGTGTGAAGCAACATCCCAATAAAATAAATACAAAACTGTTCAGTTCTCTCTCCTTCTGGTGCATAGTGGAGATAATAAACTTTTTGTTCTCTCTTATTTACTTATGTTTTCCTCTGTCTATTTATTGTGTGCATCACCTCCCTTCCATTTGCACATGGCAGATTAGAGAAAACAATCCATAAAAATCAAAACCTCTATTTTTTGTCTGCCTTTCCAAAAAAAATGGAATTTTTGTCTTACTATCCCTTCCATTCATGTGAATGGTGAATTTAACCATAAAGCTAGATCCACTATTCATGTTTTGATCTCCAGCCAAAGTGCCAGAACTCCAAGTTTCATTTTGTGATTGCATGCAAAATTGATTGAAAGATATTTGTTTTCAATTTGTTAACTATTGTTTTGATTTCAATTTCAATTCCATTTTTAAACGTATTTCTTTTATTTCTAATTTCCATTAAATAACTAATTTTTAATATTTATCTATTTAAACATATATTTCCTCTTTCATTTAATAAATGAGAAAATAACAAATAAATTAATAACACAATTTTTTTTTACATTTTATACATTTTCACAATTAAAAGTTTATTTCAATAATTTAGAATAAAAGCATTATTATTTTTAACTAATAATAAAACATTTACACAAAGAATTTCCTCACAAAAATAATCAAATTTCCATTTAAAACAAAAATATTCTTTTTCACAATTATGCTCAAACAAAAACATAGCCATAATAACCATTCAAATTTAAACCATTTAATCATCACGGAAATGCATTCAAAATACTAAGTGGTGTGTGAGATTCCATCATCCTCATTAATGTCTAATGGATAAAATGACTCTACCTGATCAATGTTCTCACCTTCATTCTCGTTCACCTGTTCCTGCGTTCACTTGCACTCAATTTCTCATCAGCAATGACAATCCCCAAATTTCATAATATTGAATTTCAAATCATTTCAATTTCAATAATCATCAGTTTCAATTTTTATAATCATTTAACATAAACATGCAAATCTCATTATTTATATTTGCAATTAAATAATTGATAAAAATCAGTACATGACATTCTCTATGCATATGGTATCAACTCACTATCAGTCAACTCACACAAAGAATTGGAAAAATAATAGGGGGGTCATTACTTTCCTAAATGAGCGGTATACTAAGAAAAACTTCCAGAAATACTACAACAAGAAAAACTATCAATGACTCCAAATAAATCCCTAGTTTGACACCATCCCTGGCAACGACGCCAAAAATTTCGAGCTCCAACAATGATTTAAAAACTAAGCCCTTACATTTGTGATTTAGAGATTGTACATCTAACCTGAATAGCTATTTCAATCATCATGAAGGTTCATTTAACTTGTCAACCCAGGGACATAAACTTGAAATGGATCAGCACAATATGTGCGCTAGGAATCCAAAGTAGCCATATTCATCCCACAACTAAGAAAGACACAATGTTGAAAGTAAATTTCTTGGAAGGAAATAACATAAGTGACGAGAATCAACCAATAACTATACTAAGCTGAAATGCATGACATAAATGAAAATTTGAGTTAACAAATAGGATACTACTATGTCTGCTTTGGCTGCAGGAACAGTCACAAAATGAAATTCTAGTGGCTGCAAGAACAGACAGTGTCAAATTCTTAACTAATTACCAAATAGAAAATAACTAAGTAACTAAAGGACAAAATAGTCACCAAATGGCCCCCCTTGGATGAGTATCCCCTAAAAAAAATGTAAACGCAGATGTACAAACTTATAACTTCATTTTATTCATTGGAAAACATGAGTAAAATAGAGCAACATGACTATATTACTGAAAAACTAAGAGTGTGAGTACATCATCAGATTAAGAAACCTCTTGAGAAGGAGCATCTAATTCTTATTTATAAAATCTACTAACTAAGCACCTAGAAAGGTAGTCAACTTCGTCAGACCTAGAGGACGCCACTTTAGGGAAAGCATAAAAAGTGGAGAGGTGGTTACACATGCATGGAATTTGGTCAGGCATGTTTGCCTCAATGCAGATCTATCACAACAGTAATGCCTATATTTGCTCAACAAAAAATTAAGATAATTTATAAGGTGATTACAACTCCGATTTGAATGAGGGATCTCCCACCATCAAGATTCTTCCCTCATTGAATGACCACCTTGTTGATTGATATGGCAGATGACCATTTGGAAAAATATTCCTTAATTGCAGGCCTCTAATTATATCTGCATGACAATATTAGTACACACAACAACTACATATCTATAACTATCTTAAAGTGACATTCATTAATCCACATGTAAAATTAACATAGATAGTTCATATAGCATGTCAATTTCATTTAAAGGTTATGAAAATAAGTTCATGTCCAAAGTCTATGGTTTTATGAAAATATAATAAAAAGGTCAACATCCAAGCATCAAAGTCTATGGCAACTGTGGCAAATGGACAAAAAAATTCATCAATAATTGAACCATAAACTAGACTCATCACTCCCATTGTGATTAATTTGGATGATGATGAGGTTTATAAGATTGATGAAGAAGTTCTTAATGAATTGAATACATTATTTTCCTCTTCTATGAGCTTAAACAACAATTCTCCTAGGAAGAGTGTTGAGCTTGACGATGACCCTAGTTTGACACTTATCATTGTCCCTTTAGCTAGTCATCTGCCTTCTATATACGATGAACAAGATTGGGATGTAGATGATCTACTAGAGGTTGACTCATATGTGCCTTACTAGTCTTGTCTTTATTTTCTTTTACATGTTTCTTTTATTTGATTGCATGTACATAATGTGATCCCTCATACTGTTCTATTTGGTGTTCCTCTCTCTTTGTGCATTCCTCTATATGTATCTACATTCTTCTCTATGTCATAAAAATTTATCTTTTTTTTGTCTTGTGTTTTCCTTTTGGGGATGATGCAAGGCGTCGAGACATTTAGGTCTCTTCCATTTTGACCAAGAAGGATATTTCTTGTTTTTCTCTTTTTGTTATTCTTCCTTGTTCCATGAGTATTTGGGGAATGATGACAGTTTCGAGCTCTCTAAATTTTTTATAGAAAATACATACTAACCCCTAATCCATGGATCCCTCATGTGTTTGGAGTTTCATTATGGGGGAAACCCTTCCTCCATTTTCATGACATAGATTTATCTCGAAATATATGAGTTGGCATATGGATTTCCAAATAAGCTCTCATGTCCTCTTTATTGTTAGCATTTTTCATTTTCTACTTTAAAGTAACTTCTCACAACATGGTGTTTATCAATTTCTTTAAAGTGGTGTCATACATTAGCATTATTCTTTTGAATTTTACAACTCATGTTTCATTGTGTATTATTCTTACTTCATGTGATGCATCTTTCTCTTTGTGGTCACATTGGGTGTGATGTACTTTAAGAGAGTGATCTCTCTTAGAATATTATATTCCTCTTGGTGGCTTGATGTGACACACTGCATCCCTTAAGTTATGAATATTCTATTCTTCGATTGGTCCTCTCTTGGAGACATTAGAAACAATGCTCCCTAAGTTAAGACCTTACATGGACTAAGAAAAAATCCTTTAAACTTACCTTACACTATGTATTATACGGCCACCTTGCATAGCACACTTTTATTTCTTGTGGAGCCATATTATTTGTTCATGAGTGTTACCATACAAAGCTTTGCTTGCCTTGTGGATCTTGTTGTCATGTTGTGTGGCACCTTAACAAAGTTTTCAGGAGGTATAGATTTGGTATGGTTGTACATATGGGAGCTGAACTTAGGCTTGAATTTCCCATAGCCACATTCTTGTTTGTGTGAGTGCATACCATCCACGTGTGTATGTGTATCTCTAGGGGCTCACCTAGTGGATGGCTTGAGGTTCCACTAGCCCTTTTGAGTGTGCATTTGGTTTACACGGTGGTCATTGTGCTCCACTTGTAAATTGTTTTGGACAAATAGCTTAGCTCTAATCCACGACGTGGGAGACAAATAGTCAAAGCTTGATCCACCCCTTTTCCATTTTTTTTTCTTTTTTCTTAATGTCTTTGGTAGTGTGGGATCATTCCTTGTTTTTTATCCTTACAACATTTACATGTGTGTTCTTTTGTGCCTATGTTTGTTTTCCATAGGATCTTGAACCTGTGGGCTTGCACAACCCTCTTGATCATTGTCATCCTATCTCACTAGCATTCGTAAATTTTAACCCCTCTTGATGTGAGTTTTTCTACTTTAGTGCGAGTTTGCAGCAAGTTAGTCCTCTCACTAAAGTGGGGGCTAAATTTGGTGTAGGAAAATGTATCCCTTTAAATTTTGACACTTGTTCCTTGATAAAATTGAGCTTATTTATGCCTTATTTGGTCATATTTTGCATCCACAAGCCTTAATATTCTCCTAGATCTGATGTCATCTTGTAGTGTTGTAATTTTGGAAATTTGGCATAAACAAGTATAAATACAAGGTTATTTCACATATTTTCTCCTAGAAAGTTTACAAGTGACCTAACATGTTGAATAAGCATTTATAAGAAAAATTTATGGTTACAATAGTATTCAAGAGCATTCAAGAGTTTATTATAAATTATTTTGGAGCATCATTAAAGATTCAAGCTTCATGTCAAAGTCATAATGCATGATGTTTGTTTTTTAGCTAGCATTTGTGGTGTAGGTTTTTATGATTCAAGCAAGCATTCAATTCAAGATCCATAGCATACAATCAAGAGTCAAGATCTGCATTCATGCTATCCATTACATACAAGATTGTAGCCTTTTTTTCAAGGGTTTGGTGAGTTGCAACATAAAATATTTGATCATTGATCATTCCTCCTTTCTATTTGATTTTATTTCAAGGTTTAATTACCAAAATGGGGTTTGACCAAGGAAAAATCCTATCCACTAACAAAAAAAAAAAATCCCCTCTTTGATGTGTGATTTCAGATCTAGGTGATTTAGGTTGAAGATCCATTAAAGAGAAAGATTTGAGAAAAGTTGTCAAGTTATCAAAATTTTCATCTCCATTGCAAGATCACAGAAAGTCACCTACAGGTTGCAATTCCGTGTTTCAAAATCAGAGATTTGATAAGAGAGAAGCTATTAGAGTACCTTAGAGTATATCAGAGTTTCAGATCAACCCTGATACTAGGAATAAATCACCACTTAAGGCATGTGAGTCCTAGTATACCAATTTTTTAGAGATTTTCTGTAGATCCTGATTTAACAATTCCAGATTTTGATTTCAGCCTGAAACCCTAAACTAGGACTAAATCACCCCTACTAGTGTATGAGTCCCACTATGCATTAAAATTTATATTTTTAGGATTTCATACCTTCATTCAAGCCTCTTCAGTTTCTAGTTACACCTTTGTTTATCTCTATTTTGTTATTTTGATTTAACTTCATTTTCTAAGTCATATCATTAGGTTTTGCGTGTTATTTAAATTTCTTGTCTTTCCAAGCCTTTTATTAGTGGTGAGACCCCTTATTGTCATTAATCACACCCTAGGACACCTTATTGTAGATCTATTTCCCTCATTGTATCCCTAGATTGGGATATATAAGGTTTTCTTGAATGAAATAGGGTGAAATAGCTCGTCCGCTAAGTTGTTCATCTCATAAAAGATGAACACACCCTATATTTCTCCCCTTCATTTTATTTTGAATTTTATTTTTGGTCCTTCAATAAGAAATAACTAAATAGAATTTTTTTATTTAATTGATTTATTAATATAACCTACCCTAGGTTAAGGCTATTCTAGTTTCACTTTTTTTTTTAGTTTTAACAATAATAAAATTATTAGTATAGGCTTAAAAAATTCCTAAAGGAAAATTGGGTAACTTGATTTATTAATTATCTTACCCCATTGCTACAAAGGAAAACAAAAAAAAACAATCACTACTTTAGAAGTTTAATTTATTTCATAAAAAAAGGCATTATATACTAATGTCAAGGCTCTACTTGTGAGCTAAGGTTGCTTCTCTAAGGGCGTTGACTTAATTTTCTTAATTCTCCCACTAAATCAGTAAGATTAAATTAATTTTCTCTTAAGGAGGAAATGATTAACTTGTTAATTTTTTTAAGGAAATAAAATTCATTCTAATGAGAAATGACCTAACCCTAGAATTATTTCCTTTTAAAAAAAAAAAAAAAAATCATTCTATTCTCCAATTTTTGTTTAAAGAATATGCAAGATAACTAGTAAGGGTATGAGAAAAATCCACCTAATAGAGGTAATGGGTAATCTATATGGTCTATTTTCTTGAATAATTCTATTTCTTTTAAAAATAATAATCTTTGAATGTTGGTCTGTCCAACCCTAAAAAACTTAACTCAACTAAGAGATGATAATGGTTTTGTTACAAGTCTTCTTGTCAAGTTAAATACGTACAAGTTAGAATAATATAATATACACAAGAACATATTAAAATTATATGATAATGAGATTATTGTTGTGCTCAAAGAAAAATAAAATAAACATTGAAGGTGAGAAGGTTCAGGGATCACTAGATGGATGACCATTTGAGGGTTGAACCTCAAAAAATCGCGTATTTAGTCTCATTATTATTATTATTTTGTTGTAATATTGAATAAAAGAAGAGTTGTTTTGTGGGGTGATGACTACAATGCCACCCCATAGGGGGCCAATCCCCTATGGAGCGAGCCTCCAATCTATCATCATAGCTTTAAAATAACTTCTTGACCTTGAAAACCCAAAACAAAATACACAAAAAAAAGTAAAATAAAACAAAAATAAGCCCTAAGATGGGAATTTTGATGCCTACATTTATTTTTGTATATATATATATATATATATATATATATATATACATATATATATATATATATATATATATACATATATATATATTATAATAATAAGGAATTTTACACACACATATTTTTTAAAATATGAAAGAAATATCTTGGATTGGACACTAATAAAATCCAATTAAATGTTACAAGTATATATACATATAATCAAATTAGAGAAATGAGTTTACATATTTTTTGAAATGGATAGAAATCTTGTGTGGTTATCAATTGAATGATTTAATAAAATGATACATACATACATACAAACATACACATATATAGAGAGATAACTATAACTAAATTCCAATTTCTATATTAAATGGCCTAATAAATTTTAAAATACTTCCCTCTTCTAAATTTAAACTAGTTAGCTAAATAGAATGTGCACCTTTATATGCATTTTTCAACATAAATGAAACTCAGAGTATGGAACTTTTATTGTAACTTTAGTACATAATATAGACATATTTATAAATATACTCTCATGCATCCATTATGAAATTATAGGTATCAAGGGAGGTATGCCTAATGTTATTTTTTGTATATTTCACCTTCATAAAATATATAACAAAATAGAATTATAGTCTATAAGGGACTGGGATAATATATTCATTTTTTACATAAACCTATTTTCTATTTTTATACATCTTTAAAAAAATTCTCAAACCAACACATAAAACAACAATAAAAACATGTTTCTATTAGCCAATGTAAACTCACCTCCCAGCCATAGGACTGAAAATAGTCCACCCCCAAGCTTGGTATGTCATTTAAGGTAACTAGGCTCACTTTAACACAACTCACACACAAAAAACACCATTTTTATAGCCATTAACTCATAAAAAATCCATTAAACACAAAGGTTGAACACTAAACAATGGTTCTCTCTAGAACTATGATAGGAGGAGTGGTATAAAAACTCCCTATTTGGAAAAATAAACAAGAGGCACCATATTTTTTATCTCTCCAAACAAAAAATTCAAAAATTCTCCATAATATTTCCTTATATTTACCCATAATCACACTACAAACGATATCATATTACCCCAAAATCCTCATTAATATATGGGTACTCATACCCTACAATAAAATTCCCTCCATGGAGATCCTAACTACTCAAAATCCAACATATAGAGTGCTCTCAAATAATTAAGAGAGCATACTTCAACTACCTAATCCCAAACACAACACCACACAAAAGAACACTACAAAACAACACATAGAACTCATTCCATTTACAGTCATACAATATTTGCACAAAATATTACAATTACAAGAATCCTACCTTTCAAGACTTCAAATAATTGAAGAATATATATGAAGCACAAGAAAATTCCTTCCAAATTTTCTCTTCTCAACTAATATCTTTCACAAACTTCTTAAAAAATTTAAACTCTTTCTATACTCAAACAATTTAAAAAATATCAAAAATTTCTTTCCCTCTTCATGAAGGGAAATTAAAAATAATTTTCAATCATGTCATCCCTTAATGTGAAGTTGAAATTTATCACATTCACATCCAATCTATGAGTAAATCCCAAGCCATTTGCATACACATGTGTGAGAAACTTCTTGGTACCACCCTTCCTCAAGATCTTCTAAATGTTCTCCCATTTGTGTGGGGCATGGTAGTGGGAATGATTCTTCATCAAGGACATTTCACGTGTCCCCATTGAGGAGGGAGTCGTGGAATACTAAAAAAAATATCCTTGACTTGGAATTTTACATCACAACAAACCTTAGTCCTTCCATATGGAATAGTGTTAGAATTTATTTGTTACACATATAGGGTTACCATGTGACCTCTTAATTTATATTGGTATGGAATCCCTACACACTCAATTAAAATTGTTAGTTCATAATAATGGAGCTCATATATGAAGCAACAAGAAATTAAAAATAATTCATTTAAATTTAGCATTCAATTAATAAATATTTATACTCTGTATTTCCATCAATCATCATGATAACATTTCATTTTCCAAATGAGAAAAATTTTCTTGGGTACAAAATAATTATTTGATAACATATAAAAATGTACCATGACCATAAAATCATAAATTAAACTATACATAGAAATCATAGAGAAATTTAATCACTTGATTAATTATTAACCATGGAGATAGTATCAAACCATAATCAAAATTAATCGTGTTTAGAACATATCATCAAATTGAAGTCAATGGTAGGAATAAAAAATTTACAACATAATAATAACTATGAAATATCCATGAAGATAACAAACCAAAAATTCATGAAAGTGGCATATAAATGGTTTTTTAATTAGTCACCAAAGGATGGGTCTCAAAATATACATAACTCATAATCATAATCATATCCATCACATACGTAACTCAATAATAATCATATCCATCACATATATAACTCATAATTCATACATATCCATTATATAAATCATAGCCATGATAGCATTCATTCCATAAATCACATCCATAAGACATATTCATCCATAAAGAATATAAACATATATCCATCATGTAAGTATACTCAATAACATCATTAATAATATACACCATCAACATTAAAGAATCATATACATAGAAAAATCATAATCACGTTCATACACTACATACATGATAACCATCATAAAATAATACACCACAATATGCTCACCATCAAAATCATCTCATATATACATAAAATAATGCCCCATGGTATAATGTATCATAACACAACTTAATCTAGGAAGCTAGGGGAAGCATACATAAATAATGAAATAATACAAAAGTCTAGGTCTATCTCTAGCTAGCACCTTAATCAAGACCCCTAGGATGCACTAAAGGCTCACTAATTAACATAGAGCCTATCCTACTTGACTAAGTAGAATTTCTTGATCTAGCCATAAAGGATGGTGCTCTCTACTTTGGTGGTGCCACCTACTCATATAATACTCCACTTCTTGGGTCATCCTAACTAGCTATTCCATAAAAGACATTGTCCCCTAAGCCACCTATCTTGTTTTATCCCTCTCCCCTTGTATGAACTTTAATTCACAAAGGGCCTATCATAGCTATATCTCGATAGAATCCCTCTTTGGACTCTCTCCATATATCTTTTACATCATATATAGCTCCCTATCCATGCCATATTCTATCTCTATCTAGATATTATCACCCTAAGCTCTCTACATCTAACTCAACCTTCACTCTATCTAGATCAGATGAAAATATATCTCTCTATATTATCCATTGGCCCCTCTTCACTCATGTATCATCCCTCTCCTATCATCACCTATCCAAACCAAACATAATAATCCCATAATCACACATACACATCTCCATCATTATTCTCTTCTCTTCCTCCCTCCTCCTCTTCCTCTCCTTTCTCTTCAATCTCCATTAGGTTCTCCTCTTCTTTAGTGATTCCAAATAATCATTCCCCTACAATCTTATAAGGACCTACCCTATCTTCTCCTTATGGTATACCTCTTTTCATCCCTCCATCTGATCTATCACCTCCCTCTCCTCCTAATGTTTCCTCTTTGTTAGGAATAGTAAACCTCATAAGAATATGCACTACCCACCATACACATACTCATTTGTGACCCCAACATCCATCAAATATAGCCACTAGATGCAAGGAACTATGGGTGCTTGATGCCAATCTTCCCTTACCACAAAGTCATCTATCAACATCCCCCAATACTTGATCTCGTAAGTCACCAATGTAAACATCACCTCTCTCCTTGGGCTTATTTGAGGTAACCTAAACTACCACAACACACTATAAGGTAATTACTACTCAATAACATGGATGGTTTAATGCTTAATTAGGTAACATTCCCATTGAGTATAATTAAAATAATAATCGCCTACATAAGCCCCACAATCTCTCCATGGCCTCTAAATCACCTCATCAATATCATCAATGACTCACCTCCAGTAGTTCAAGTCCCCCATATATGTATTTCATATAGAGATTACATGAAGATACACATATGATCACAATAAATCTATATCCTAATATACCACTAGCCCAAAAAATATGATGTTCTCCCATAACCATACAAGTAGCAGTGAAACATCATATCCTAGGCATCAACCTCTAATATACACAACCATGTGCATGCCTCTATATAGATGGCCTAACATGCATTATTTATAGGAATATACCACACCAAACACCAAAATTTTCTCTAGTAAATGTTCCCATCTATTGGAAAATCCATGTGATCTCCTATTAGGCACTAGAAATCCATAAACCAATACTACAACAAATAGGGGAAAGGCTAGTAGAATCCCCATTCTTGGATATAGGTCCATATCAATGCCCCTCACTCATAAGCCATCTATCAAAAATATATATTCCAAGTAAAACTCCCTAGTAATCAAATCAAACTCGACCAACTCCCCACAAATCAAAATTCACAATCTTTCTCATAGGTAGCAAAAAGGAGCTAGTCTTTCTCTACCACCACCCCACTATAATTATAATCATCACTTGGTGTAGTCATATATTTAGCATGAAGGCTACCTCATAGATCCCAATCACCTCTAGAAACTCCCTATCAATGTTTTTCAATTGTATTCATAGCCTCATCATCAACAACTACCTCTCCCATGCTTGCAATGGTAGTAAATGTTCTTGTATTCACCCAAACCAAGTCATTAGCCTTTCCAAAACTAGATTCTAACTTAACCTATCCAAAAACACAAATATTTTAATCCATTCAAGTGCTATTATGTGAAAGTGTCAATTTATCCACACAATATCTACAAGTGGAAGTGCTAACCCTCTCACACATGCTCTACTCCATGTAAAAAATAATCTACCCTACATAAGTGATAATTCCCTAATGCATGTGTTAATACAAATAGGCATTTCCCTAACCATGCAATCATTAATCCACACAAGTGATATTTTCTGAGTGCAAGTATGCAAATTACCTTCATGCAAGTGGCCATTTACTCCACAAGACCAGACCAAACAATGTTGAAAATGACAATATTTCCATGCAAGCATCAATTAATCATAAAGAAACCTATTTTTTTCCTAATCTACACCACATTTAATGACCTATAGACTACCATAGGGATCCATATTTCAATAAATATTGGTGCTTCTAAGCCCTCTAAACACCTAGAATCACTCCACATAATAGGTGTAGCATGAAATATGAACCATACTCTTTGAGCTCCTCTGTGTATTATATGTTCTAATATTCTAGAAGGTTAGGTATAAATGAACTTGTCTGTGCCAACCTAGGCCAATTTATAGTCTCACCAATCCCCATCAGAGGATTAGACCCCTTGAAATTTTCACCATTTTCACCATTTATTCCACCATTCCTCCATTTTCCCTCCATTTTCCATATTTTTCTTCCATTAATCCTTATTTTCCATTGTCTATCCATTTCTAACCTCCGTTTATTCCTTTTGAGAGATCACTCAGACACATTTTCCCAAGAAACCTTGCAAGGGGGCATAATTCCTCCACCTTCCTTCCATTATTTCTTCTAGTGAACTAGGGACATGATTCTATTTTCTTTAACATGGTGCCACTTCTTCTAGTCATGATTCCATATCAAAGAGGGGGGAAATGTGGACACTACAAAATCAATCATCCATTAAACAATTAATTAAATAATATTTTATTAATTATTTATCATAATTCACCACCTTTTTAATTTCCACATAATCAATTAAACTACATTTAATTATATTTCCATTTCTTCTAAGGTCGATTAATTTAACTAACCTTAGCCATAGCCACTAAATATTTTTTCCAATATTGATTAATTAATAAATCCCTCCCCCAACCTTCATTATCATTTTCACTAATTTAATATTCCACAAAATCCTCAAACTTTACATCATATGACAAGTGTCTACCCTCTTTGATGCTCACACATGTGTGTGCATGCATGACTCTCCATCACCCTCCAACTCATTTTTTGACTTGACACCTCATTGGTTTCTCACACATGTGTGAGATTATTCTACACATGTGTAGCTACCTTAAACTTTCCTCTTTCTCTCACATTTCACTCTCCTATATTTTCACATCTCTTACACTTTCCCTATTTTCTCCACTTGTCAACCTCATGAGACTCCCTATGTGCACTCACATATGTGTGAGCACACCCAACCCTATTCCCATGGCACATGTCAATTTCCCAAGCCTCTCCTTGTGACATTTGTTACAATTCTAACCCCTTAATCCTCACACTCAATCTCAACCCTCCATCTCATATTGTATATTATCCCTCTATTTCACCATCAAGAATCAATAAATTGAAGAATTAAACATGATTATTTAACAATCTACTTGCAAGTAATCTTTTTTACTCATTTTCCTTAAACAATCCATCCATTATACCATTTTTATGCTATTATGAATAGATAAATCCACATTAGAATCAACAACAATCAAGAATGAAAGATTTTTTTAGTACATCAAGTGGATAGGGGTGCACTCCATACTCAATTGGAGGAGAAATATTTATTTGAAGTAAAAAACATGGTTGTAAATGTTGTATCTATGTTATTTTCCTCATTTTATTTATTTTTCTTCACTTACACTTGAAATTTATTTCAAATCTTCACTATAATTAGACATATATTGTATCTATAGAATAGATTCTTCATATTGTTTTTCATTGAATTCATAATAATAAATTAGAATTATCCTTATTGAAACTTACAAATATAATTTGACCTCTTCTTTTAAAAGTTATTCTTGTATGTTTATTTGATCAAAAAAATTGGCATCAATGAATATAACATGTTTCCACAATGATGAATATTTCATTAGCATATGCTAACTTAAAGTAAATATTTAGTTTATAAAATATTTAAGTATAGAAAATCTATGATAGGTTACTAATCTTGAAATGAGTAGTTAATTACCATGAGAAATGGAATATATTTAAAATAATAATTATTTCAAATTCCTAATGTAAAGGTTAAAATTTATATGTTGTAAATAAATTGTGACAACATTATAGGAAGCTCAAAGAAGTATGATTTTTAAACACTTGTTCAAGCATTAAATGATTACTTTTTTGAAAAATCTTAGCTAGGACCATTTTAGATAATTACTATTATTCTAAATTTAGAGAAACATATTAGGTCATATTTTAACAAATCATTTGGATTGAAACCATTGGGTTGCTACACAAAGGATAGAATGATAAAAACATAGTTAGCTGGTAACCAAAATAATGGACTACAATGTAAAAGCCAAATTGGACAAACTCATAAGAGGGTGTTACCTTAATTGTCATCTATTTAGTGGTGTTTTATCCAAGCATGGATGCCCCCAAGAGATTCATTTGGTAAACTTATCTTATATAACCTTCAATAATAAAATCTTAATTAATATCCCTAAATTTGATTTATGCCTCTATATCTTGAACTTTTAATACCCCCTTGCAATAATTAATTCTTATTTTTACCATATATTTTAGCTACCTATTTTCTAATGAAATTTTTTTACCTTAGTTACACCTCTTATATGTTCAAGTAAACATTTCATTCCCAACATTATCACAGCTAAATTGAAATAAAAAATATTGAACGAGTTTTGATAGGAGATTATAATTTTTTATTTATTTTTATTTGTTTATGCTATACTAATTTAGCATTGATCTCTAATAGAAAATAGAATTGAAAATAATTTAATGGTAGCTAGTGAAGATGGGAAAGATGAATATGAAGTGAAATAGATGAAATGCATAAGAAATAAACACAAAGATGTTATACCTTCATAGTCTTCTCCTCTTCATGGATTGAGCTAACAAGAAGCAACCATTTCTTACAAATTTTCTCCAAAGATTAAGATGGATGTGGTTGCTCAAGATCTTAGCATGATGATGGTAGGATAGTGATGGATTGAAGGGATATTTTGAAAACATAAGGATGAGATGAATGTGTTTTGAAATAATGAGAGCCAAGGCCTCATTATATAAAATTTTGGTGAGAGAGATCAATGGCTAGGATTGGTTGGTTAATGGGGGGTTGAGATTGAAAGAAGGATGTGGGTTGTATCAATGAATTAAGATTGATTAGACTTGATACAAGTGTCGCAAGATGGATATGGGTGAAATAGGGAGGTTTTCTCACACATGTGTGAGCACACCTTGGGAAGAGAGACATTAAATTTGTGTAAGAGATGATGAATCATAGGGTAGCTTGTGTGAGAGGTTAGTGGGGGTAGGTGAGATGTAGTGATTTAAAATTATGAAATAATGATAATGAGGATTAGGGATGAGGGTTAGATAAACTAATCAAGGATAAATTGATTAATGAGGGTAGATTAGTTAATAAACCAAGGTTTTATTAACTTGGGTGGAGTTAAAAGTTGGAGAATGGTATAATGATGATTAGGATGGGGATAAGGCTAATTAATACCTAAGTGGGATTAGGGGATTTTAGAGGAAAGTGGGAAAAAGGTTAGATTTAATTAAATAAATGATTTATATAATTAAAGGTGGTGAAATGTAAGGATAATGGGGAAATTAATTAAATAAATAATAAAAATTTATTTAACTACTTATCAAGATAAGGGATATAGGATAAATAAAATAAATAACAAGTATTTATTTAATTAAATATTATTTTGGGTGACTACATTTTGGCCCTCTTTGAGATGATGTTGCAACTAAGGGAAGTAACATCATTTCAAAGAATAATAAAATATAGTGGGTAGGCAAGGGATAAGGACTATTGGCATGATGCCCCAGTCACTAGGAAGGATGAAGAGGAGGTAGTATGCCCCCTTGAGAGAACATGTGGGTTAGGAGAACGCAGGTGTGCTCTCAAAATGGATGGGAAGGCTAAAAGATTAAGGATATAAAGATGAAAAGCATTAGGATGGATGGGAGAAGATAATTATGATGAATACATGTATGGAGAGGGAGAATGGATTATCATCATGTTGCAATTATAAGATCAACCTAGATTTGATATTGTACTTGGCATTATGCACCAAGGTATAAGGAACCAGAATAATAATGTGCCAAGTACCTGGTCAAAAGTTCAAGTGCAAACATATGGCTTATGACACCATGATATGGAAGACCATGATGCCCATATAGAAATAGAGTGCAAAAGACCATGATAAATGAAAACAATGATAAAAAACACAAGAAACAAGCAAGCATGTTCAACAAACCAAAAGAAAACAAGGACTATACTCCAAGTCAAGCTAAAAACCAAACGATGGGTTGATTGATGGATTGGTGATGATGATGATAAGGATAGAAAACTTAATGATAAGAACAATTAATATCCCAAGGATTGTGTTGTTAATGATAAGAACAACACATGGATTGCGAAAAATATATCCCTATGATGATAATGGATTAAAGTGGATCAATGAATTTTAGATTGATTTGGATTAAGATGATGGATTGATTTTAGGATGATGCACTATCTTGCAAGATTGGATTGCATGGATTTGGATTTATTGCATTGGATAGGACTAAATGGGGATGGTTGGATGGGATGGATAGATGGATATATAAGATTCAATTGGATGAAGGATAAGATGATTAGGATAGAGGAACATATGGGATCCAATGACAAGGGAGATCCAAGTATTAGGAAAAGGATGGAATGATAAATGGATTGTGTAGATAGGAGATAAATAAATACACTGGATGGAATATAGGTGATGGGAGATAAGAGGATGGTGGAAAATTTTTAGGAGGATGGATGTATAAGGACTCGTTGAAAAGGATTAAGATGCACCACACTAGAGGTAGTGCAATTATAGATGGATGGATAGTGCATAAAGGAAATAGATGAAAGTAAGAGTGAGGATGGGATTGTCCAAAGCATGCATGTATACTTTTCCCCTAACTTTATCAAGATCAAGGGTGAAGAGAGGGGGTGGATTGGATAGGATGATCAAGGTTAAATTGGATGAGATACAGATGCTTGTATATTTGACCCCTAAGCTCTTCATAAAGATCAAAGATGGGAAGGAAATATGGATTTGGATAAGATGTGGTTGGATGAAGCTTCCCCCCAAGTATAGAGTGCAAGGGGATGGGAAGGAAGGACTCAAGAATTGTGTTCCATAAACGGTATCCCTTAATTATGTTCTATTATGCTCATAGAAATTGGTATAATGATGGAAAGGGGGATAAGATGGATTGGAATATGGAGAGGGATATGGATTTATGCAAAGAATTGGATAAGTGAGATAGAAGGATGGAACAAATATGTTGGATAGTGGATGGATTTATGGAAGATGTGAATGAGTGGATGGGAATGTTGTCAAGATCAACATTGGCACACACCTTGAATGGTAGTGTAGTTGTGGAAGAGAAGTGGATTTTGAATCTAGAGGTTTATATGGAGGAGTGGGTAAGGACCCAAAATGGATGGAGTAGATGAAGGATTATTATATGGAGTGAAAGACTTAGAATTGGATGAAGCTTTTGGATGCCAATTTTGATTTTTCTTTGGGATACATTGATTCTATGAGTATTTTTGGAATTCACATGGTTTTTTTATTTTGCTTCATGGGCCTTTGTGGACTTTGGGATTTAAATTTTTTATTTTGGACCATATTTTTGTTTTTAATGCATGTCTTTTGAGGGGACATGTTGATCCTTGGAGTTTTGTGGATTTTTAGATTCATGCATTTGAAATTTGGCATCCAAATTGCTTCCAAGAGAAATGGGATTGGTGGATGGACATGAATGATTTGGATGTATTATGGATGGGTTGGTGTAAGTATTATGTTGGAAGGATTTCAAATATGTCTACCTTGGTTGATCATGATTTAGGGTATGAGGTGATGTATGGAGAGGATAATTGGATTTTGGAATATGAGTGATAGGTGGTGAAATTTAGGGACCCAAGATGGATGGATTGGATAAGGGACTTTGTTTTGGGACATAGGGACCCGAAATAGATGGAAGGAATGAGGGTTTGCGAAATGGAACATAAGGGCCCAAGATAGATTTGGAGGATGGGGAATCTAGATATTGAAATTTAGATGAAGAGATTTTGGATTTGGGATGGGTGGAAGGAGTATCAATATCTAGAGCCTTGTTATAAAATCCATTATAATTAGGATTTGATTGGATTTGTAGGGGTTCTAATGTGCCTTTCTCATGGAGGCCTAACCAATTTCCTTGATAATTCATGGTTTGACAAATCCTTTTCCCAATGTATACTTGTTATTTCGGAAGCAAGATGCGAGTCCATTTTGGGAGGAATATGACATGGAAGGAATGATAGGGTCTTGGAGTAGATCAGCATGGATGAAATTGGAGGAACCAATTTGATAAGTATGGGGTTCATGGGTAGCTTGGATAGGGGTGATGGGATCTTATGGGGGATTAGGATCATGAGATGGAGATGAAGGGATTCTTTGATCTTGATTTGGTATAGTATCATGCGATGGGGTAGATGGTATAGTGTGTTCTTAGTTATGAGATGGAGGGAGATCAAGACATGAAGTGGGAGGGTTTTTGGATTATAGGAGGGGAGAGGATAATTAGATGAGGTGGAGGGTGTAATTTTATCTTGACTTAGAGAGGGATCATGTAATATAGTGGAAGGGGTATTTTGATCTTTTATGTGGAGGGGGGTCTTTGTTAGCATGATTTGGATTAGGAGATATACATGGTTCATTTGATGTGAGTGGTGTGATGGGGAAGGAAGGTTGGAAATATGTTTCAACTTGGATGGATGGAGTAGTAGAGGATTCATGAGACTTAGGGGATTGAGATTTATCTTGATGTGGAGGTGATGAAGGTGGATGCATGACATGGTATATTTCACAACTTTGTTTTTGCATGGGGAATTAAGAACCTTTGAAATTAGTCCTTGGATCCAACCACTATGAGGGACATGAGATGAATTTGATTGGTAAGATTGGGGTGATGTGGATTTTATGGATGTGGGAGATGAACAAGTGGAATAAGAGGTGGAATTTTCCATGGATTGGTAAATGGACGATGAGGATGAGGAGCTTGAAAAGGATGTGGATATGGGGATTGGGGATGGGGAGTTTAGCTAAAGGCCTGGTCTCCCTTTTCAAAGGAAAGGGAATGGTAAGTAAGAGGGGATGGGTTGGGATTAGATGAAGATGGGGAGGGTGGAATTTTAGCACCAATGCCAAGGATATAGCTAAGAATGACATCCTTATCATTATTAAAGTAGTGGATGCGGAGATGATTGGTGATGGGATACCATGATGATGATATGGGTGATGAGGTTGTGGGTGGGGTTTGAGGGGGACATTTGATTGGTGATTGGTGAAGATTTAGACATTTTTTTCTAATGAATTCAAGGTGATCCACAATATTCTCATTGTCATAATAGGGATTAGGATATGGGTCCATGATATTAGATTGGGTTGGGATAGGTGAAGGTGGATTAGAATAGATAAGGTTGGATGGAGGATAGGGTAGATGGTTATACATGGTGAAGGGAAGGTTTGGGACTTATTTAGGAAATTATGATGATGGATTAGGAATGGATGAGGGATTAGAAGAAAAAGATATGAGGATGAAGATGGAAGATGGGATTAGAATTGGGATCAAATGTCGAGACCTTAAAATGATTTGAGTAAAGATGATTATTTATACTTAGGATAATGTTCTTAAGCAAGAGTTGATTGATCTACTTAAGATAGGAAAGGTTCTTAAGTAGGAATTGATTGGATTTGATAATTTAAGATAGGATAATGTTCTTAAGAAAATTTGGATTAAAGATGTAATCAAAATAAGGTCTTGATTTTTTATGGGAAGATTTAATTTGAAATGGATGATAGTGGATTAAGGATAGGATCCTTAGATGAAATATTTGGGTGATGATGAAAGGATATGGGGTATGAAGAAGGTTAAGTCCTTAACCACTTTTGATGCTCAAATGATGGTTTTTGATTAAGTATGGGGGATTGAATGTATGGTGGAGATAGATAGGTGGATAATGGATGGTTAGATTTTGAATGAGGGATATATTATATTAGGATGTGGTTAGGATGGGATTAGGTTGATAAAGGGATTTGATTAAGGATGATGATGGATAAGGGATAATTGGGACACGATGGATGATTATAATGATAGGATGATGAGAACAATTAGGATGTGAGGGGATAATTAGAATGAAAATGGGGGATTAGGATGGGTGAATTAGGATAAGGTGATTAAGATGAGAAGGGATGATTAGGGTGGAAAAGAATGATTAGGATTAGAAGAGATGACTAGAATTAAGGATGATTAGGATGAAGGGAGATGATTATGATGGGATGATTAGGATAAGAAAATGGATGATTAAGATGATATGAGAGGGATAATTAGTATGATTACGAGGGATGATTAGAAAATGGAAAATAATTATTAGGATTAGAAGACATGACTAGAATGAAGGATGATTAGGATGAAATAATTAGGATGAAGGGAGATGATTAGGATGGGATGATTAATTTTAGAAGGGATGATTAGAATGATTAGGATGGGGATGATTAGGATATGGGAGGATGATTGGGATAGGAAGAACTGGTTAGGATGAGGTGGTTAAGATGATTAGGGTTATATGAGGGATGGTATGATTGGTTTGACTTGGATTACGAGGATAGGATTATTAGGATAAATAATGTGATGCAACTCTCAAATTTTGCAAATTTGAAGTGCCCATTTCAAAAATTTTGCCTCTACACTTTCATTTTTGCACCTGATGAATCAGTCTGAGTGACCCACTTTGGAGGGTCATAATTTGGAGCTAGATGATCATCATGTCAAAACAATTGATGTTATGCATTCTCCATACCAAGATGAGCTCATATGTTAGGTTTCAGAGTTTTATGAGCTGATTTTCTATTTTTACTAGATCAAAACCAAATGCAATTTGTTTAGTTTTGCATTTGCATTTCCTGAAACCTTTCGAGGTGGTCAACTTTGAAATCTAATATCTTTTGATCAATGATGTTTTAAGTAGAACCATTTCGCACACATACTCAGGGTACCTAAATTATATACTGTGTCCAATGGCAGCCTCCAAGGATTTGATTTTCTATTTTTTCAAATTGGCATTTGGATGAGTTTTAATTGGTTCATAATGAGTTGTTACAGAAAGTCTGACTGAGCAACTTTGCAGATTGACATCTTCCACCTTGTGATACATTTTTCCAAGCCATTTGTAACAATTCATTCTTAGGTCCAACTTCTACATGCCTATAAGTTTTTATAGCTTTAGGAGGTCGTTTGACCAATTTTCAAAGCTGATTCTAGAGCCCACCTGGCCAGTTTTGCACATTTTACAAACATGTCAGAAAGTGGACTTTGATGATAACCTAGTTCATCCTTTCAATCCAGAAGTGTTCAGAGGTTGTGTCAAATCAAGTCAAGGCTAAAAATTGTTTGAAAAAAAAAATAGTCGGATCCACATGGGGACCCAATGTGCTTCACTCAGTTTTGAAGATGTAAGTGTTGCAATGTTATATTTAAGGACAAACAATTGATGATATAGGTTCAAGAATAAAGATATCAAATGATCATAACTAATTTTGACATGAGTGTATTTATGTGACAATCATCAAGCGTCAAGAAAGTTATGTCAAATTTTGAAGACCTATATATTATGAATCAATATTGGTGTTATTGATTTTCTCTCAAAAGGGATCTGCCAAGGAGAAATTCTTGTTGATGGGAGCGATAAATGGATTCAAGAATATCCTCATAACTCAATTTATAAAGGAGTTAAGACATTCAAATAAAATATAAGCTACTTGGATGTTGATGTGGGGATTGCTTTCCTTGTCATGTATTTGAAGTATGGTAATATGGATTCGGTGCATGCAATCTCTGTAGAATGTAGAATTAAGGTACAAAAGATTTTGTATACAAGTTAATATTGTTGGGATTTCCCATTAGATGGAAATGCATATATATGTTTTTGCCATGGTTCAACATGGGGTCGCAAATGGAAATCTTACATACGCATAAGATGATCGCGAGTGAATAGTTCCCAAATAGTGAAAATGAAAAAGTTTGAAAAATTTCCAAGAAAATGCAATGGGAGGAGGCTCAAACCATCATGGTGTGAAGACACATCACTATTTAATTTTTCTGACTTGTTTGAACAACTCCAAAAAATTCTTTTGTTTATGTTCTAAGTTCTTATCAAAGGTCACGTGGTGCAAGAATATTGACCATATGTGCATACTTCACTACAAAATTTGTAAAGTATAATGGTCAAGTGTGTTTGTCTTCCTCTTGAGGGTGAGTTTGATAAATGTGATAAGCAAGGATGTGCTAAAGTCTGTGCTGGTAGGGAACCAAATAACATAGCCAACGCATATCATGATGGCTTCAAAATCTGTTTTGAGGAAAGTTGCGCCAGCTTCCAAATGTATCAAAATTGTTAGAGGAAATCCTAATTAAAAGACTTTAGAAACTCCAAGCAAATAAGAACAGTGAATGTTGCACCCAACAAGGTATACAAAATGATTTTTTTTGGAGCTCCTAGAAACATTTAAAGATAGAGGAATCAAGTGAGGTCTCAAATAATTTTGAAAAGGTCTCAAATCAGCCAAAGACAATGGAGGGAATGCAACATGCTATGCCAGTATGCATGCATAATGAAATTGTTGAAAAGGCGTTAGAAAAATTTGAAGAAAATATCATTAGCATCTATCTTGAGCATTGAATGAGGGGCTCGCTATTGCTATGAAGTTTTGTCTGTATTGATTGCCACAAAATATTTTGTTAAGTGTGGTCTCATGCAACACCATTGCAGCAGAGAACACACAAAGTAGAGATGTCAATTTTTCAGTAGCCTGCAAGCTGAATGAGGCTCGATAGAGGACACTGCGTGCCAATGAGAGAAATTCAATGAGGGTAGCCAGTACATACTCCTCATAGAGAGTTGGCACAAAACTCTAAGGTATATCTATTGTGCAGGATGAGAGGTAGGTGGGGTTTGAAGATGTGATATGGACATCTTGCAAAGCATAGAACGAAATGAAGAGAATGGTTGCCATTGTTATGTGAGTGCAATGCATTGGAGGAATGAATGGGGCAGCCATTCTACCTATCAAAGCCGCCATGGGAAGAGAATACAACATGATTTTTCATGGCAATCAGAGGGATTTTTCACACAGTAGTAGGTGAACATAGTAAAATGGTAGAGATTATCTACATGGGCAGATTTTTTGTTTCAAAACAAAGATAAGAAAAGGCAGTTTTGAGAGGCGAAGTTTGTTGGAGAAGGAGAGAAGATTCCAGATATTTTCTTATGCAGGTTAATGAAGGATGAAGCTACCAGTTGTCAACTATGGATGCATTTTAGGGCTGCTCTTGGTTTCTTCTATTCTCTTTATCTTCTATTTTTCTTATCATTGTAAAGGGTTCTAAGATTGAGTTCTGAAACTTTGTATGGGGCTGGGTAGATAGAGAATTGTTAATTTTGAGTTATTTCTTGAGTCTGTAAGATGTAATTTTTTTATTTCATGAGCAAATACAACCAATTTATTCAAATAAAATCATGAAGGTGTTTGCACATTCATGAATATCTTCAGATTATCTCTATATTTGTATACATTTAGTCATATGAATTCAATAATACAAATTATCTTTGTTTTTCTTTATCTCAAATTTCATGAGATTTTTTTGTCTGTTCATTGTTTTGTTTCAAAGAAATGATTAAAATGCTTTGAGTAGGTGATTGTGATTTCAAGTGTGCAGATGGGATTCGATAAGGAGAATTTGATTGATAATAAGAGAGGGATTGTTGGTGCAAGACACTAAAAGTTGATGCAAAGCATTAGAAATTTAAATCCAATGGTTGAATTTTGTTTGCTGATGAATTCATTTTATGTGTTTGACTCCATGGCCCAGAATCAGCAGTTATTTATAATTTAGTTGTATGAATCTCATAAACAATTTTAAATGAAAAATCATTCTTAATCTTACTATGTGGTTTAGTGTTCTTCTTCCCAATTGCTGAGTGAGTGTTGAGTTACTGAGAATTTAGCCAAATTTGAGGCTATTGATGCTTTCCTTAGTTTCTTTATTGGAAATTATCTGCTATAAAAATCAATGTCAGTATATAGTTGCATTTAAGTTTTGGGCATTGTATAGGTTTACCCACCTTGGTTCTATAGAGACAAAAGTGTAGGAGATGTCAACCTTTGACTGAATCTTGTCAGTTGGCCACTAACTTTGAAAATTATTAAACATAGAGGCTGGCTACCTCTTAGAGAGTTTCAAAGCTTAGTTGGAAATATAAAACACCAACAGAATGGTGACTCTACTGGGGAGAATTTGTGAAAATTTTGATCGTAGAATCTATCCTTAAGAGTCATTGCATAGAGTCAAATTATTTTTCATTCTGAATTTAGTTCAAATAATAAAGGATTTCAAACCTGGAAATGATTTGTTGTAGTGAACTTGAAAAGTTCCATGATTTGTGGTGCTCTGCTAGTGGAAGGAACTCGAAAAGAAATTTACATATGAAGGAACTTCATACTACTTGAAGTTCAGACGTCTTTGAAGAGAGGTGGCGACTCTATTAATAGAACCTATTGAAAGTTTGAAGAAAGTTCTAGATCTACAAATATTACTAGTTAGGAAGACAATTTGCAATAGCTACAACATTTCCAAGTATTCTTCATTCTTGGTTTTCAAGAAATTCATGTATGAAAACAATATTTGAAAAATTTAGAAGAAACATTGGTTCCTTATTGAGTGATTAGCACTAACAAAAGGAAATGATAGTAGAATTAAGTTGGCATACTTTTGAACTATAATTTGCAGCCTATGAATTTTGTTGGAGAAGTATGTTTGTTTTAAATTTGCCCACTAAGTAGATCTTAGGTGTAGATTCCTTTGAATTATGCATTATGTATTATGATACCCTGAGATCATGATGAAAGATAGAAATAGGGAAATGGATGATCAGTTGTAGGGTTGATATGTGAAATTTGAAAGAGGCATGTCAAAATGCTTCATTATATGCATCCTAGTATGGTTCTAGGTGCAACTATCGTTTGTGATAAGTCCCAGCCAGATTGTCAAAGAAGTTTCAACACTGGAAGGTACATAGCTATCAATTTCAGTGGCATTAATGGTTACCCAAATGACATTCTAGCTGAAGTCATAAATAAGTTACCAAAATTCATTGGTGATATGACAGAATCAGCAAATAAACTTTTCCAAGAGTTCAGTAATGTGATGGATGATTATGAGATTGGTCACGAAGATGTGATCATGAGACTATTTGTTCAATCTATGAGAGGAAATGCATGAGATTGGTTCGATTATTTACTAGCTTCCTCCATTCATTCATGGGAAGAGTTTAAGGTCATGTTCATGGAGCAGTTTGGAGAGAGGATTGACCCTTCTTTGATAAGGAAAAGGTTCATGAACATGGAGAAATGAAAAGATGAGTTAGTCCCATATTTTAATCTCAGGTTTTCAAAGATCATAAGAGAAATTCCTGAATACATAAGATCAAATGATGTTGAATGTTTGGTCATGTACCATGGAGTATTTGACAAAAAACTGAGTTATCTATTAAGAGATAAAGAACCTACAACCCTACATCAAGCATATCAAGTTTCTATAGATATTGAGAAATACTTGAGGTATTAAATGATAAAAGGACATATGATTGTTAGTATTTGTCATCCTGAAACATCTCATGCAAATGGAACTCATGGACCAGATAATAGAAGTGCTTGTCAAAATAAGGCTAATGTTGCTGCTTTGATTTCTCCATCATCAGAATTTGCAGATCCTAATGAGCTCCATGTTGAAAGGTGTACACAAAAAAATGAAGATTCATATTGTACGGATGAGGATATTAATTTTAATCAGCTTACAATCATCACATGTGTGGATCCTTGCAGCAGTGATGAAGAGGAAAATACATGGGATGATGATAGGATAAATATGCATGAAATTTTTTCCTATAATACCTCAAGTGATGGAGAAATAAATGAGATAAAAAATGCTATACCATGCCCTATTGTAAGCAACAATTACAATGCATGTGTTGTTGATGTTTCATTACAAACTAGTGTATGATCCTGAAAGTGTAGCCTCAAGTATTCATTCTGAAGATTTTGAACATGGTTTGTGTAATGATGTTTCTTCTTGTGGCAAAGATCATGGTGACAACTCAATTGATTTTTTTTTTTTGATGATTATGAATTCTCTTATGAGAATGACTTAGAGGTATGCCCTTCACACAAAGGATATAGTGATATGGATATTAATGAAGTTACTTGCCTCCAAGTGAATGATCAAATCCCACTTGATGCAAACTTGGAATGTAATTCGGGTTTGACATCAGTGGAACATGTTAATTTTGTCAGTAATGAAGACTTTGAACACAAACATATGTGTGTTCAATTTTCTGATCATGAACATAGTAATGATGAAAGTGATAAAGATGTTGATGAACCTATTTTTGTCTTTGCTGCCCATGATTTCTTTTGTGAAGCAAAGTTTGAAATTTTAGTTACATATTCAACTCATAAGGTTGATCGTGTTGATTTTTATTATGCTAGTCATACTAGCTTGAATGAGGTAGACTTGGAAATTTTTATATCAGACGAGGATAACATTAGTATGCAATATGTGGAGGACATGATTTCACTCTCAGGTGATCAGATTACGCATTATGATGAAAATTTGAGGAATAGGATGCCACCATTTTTGGGTAATATTTTTATGGAGTTTGAAGAGTTTTCTGACCATGATATCTCAAATTATGTGGACATGGTAGAAACTTCAGATGTGTGTACTAAACAATCTGAGGATGGGAATGAAGTTGAAAATGTGTCTATCTATTCTTCTAGTGATTACATTGATTTTTAGTGCAATGATGACTTGAAGGATTTGGACCTTCATGCTGAGGAGGCTGAGACTCTTATGTAAAAAATAAATATAATGGAAAATCCATTGTTTGATGAGCCTCCAACTTCACTAGAGATGAGAAATGATGACACTTATTGGTGCAAAGATAATCTACCCTTTGTTGAGAGTTCCAATGATGCGTTTCACACATGGTTGGAATGTAGTCTTGAGCAAGCAAAGGAACACATTCATGAACTTTTCGAGGGCATTTCCTATGACTACTTTACATTTGAAATCGGAGTTGTAGGTAAGGTTGAACATCATGATGCCAACTACTTGGAGGAGTTTGAACATTTTCAGTTTCCAGTTCAGTTGGAAGGTATTTTTATGGAGCGTGACAATGAGATGAATAACAATTTTTTTTTTTCAATATGAACATATTTCATATGATGAATATAATACATATGTGTCATGTGATGATGAAAGCTTGCAGTTTATGTTTGATTATCCAATGAAGAATGATAGATATTATACTTGCAATGGTATGCTCAAAAACGTTGTGAGAAATGTCAGTGGTAGTGTTTGTAATCAGGAAAATTTCAGTGATCATAACATTTTTCTACTTGTAAGAAGAAGGTTACCTATTTTACTATGGTATGATGGAGGCAAGCATAGATTGAGGAAGATCAGATCTTTTTACAGAATTGTGTTCAACAGATGTAAATGTTGACTCCCATTTTTCATTTGGTGGCCCAGGGTCACTAGATGAAGTTGAAAACAAAGTTGAATAAAGGAGTAGTTTGCGAGCGCCTGGTAGACTCAATATTTAGTCTACTCCCCAAAGATTTGGAATGTTGCTATGCCCATAAGGGGCATACATCCCCAGTCGAGCAACTGATGGAAATATCAAATTTTGCAAATTTGAAGTGCCCATTTCAAAAATCTTGCCTCTACACTTTTAGAAGTGCACTCGATGAATCAGTTTGAGTGATCCACTTTGGAGGGTTGTAATTTGGAGCCAAATAATCTTCATGTCAAAATGATTGTTGTTCTGCATTTTCCATACCAATATGAGCTCGTATGTCAGGTTTCAAAGTTTTATGAGCTGATTTTCTATTTTTACCAGATCAAAACCAAATGCAATTTGTTCAGTTTTGCATCTACATTTCCTAAAACCTTTCGGGGTGGTCAACTTCAACACCTAATATCTTTTGATCAATGATGTTTTAAGTAGAACCCTTTTGTACACATACTTAGGGTACCTAAATGATATACCGTGTCTAGTGGCAGCCTCCCAGGAGTTGATTTTCTATTTTCTCAAATTGGCAATTGGATGAGTTTTAATTGGTTCAGAATGAGCTGTTGTTGCAGAAAGTCTGACTGAGGAACTTTGCGGATTGATATCTTCCACCTTGTGATAAATTTTTCCAATCTGTTTGTTGCAATGTATTCTTGGGTCCAATGTCTACATGTCTGTAATTTTTTATAGCTTTAGGAGGTCGTTTGACTAGTTTTCAAAGCTAATTCCAGAGCCCACCTGGCCAGTTTTGCACATTTTATAAACATGTTAGAAAGTGGATTTTGATGATAACCCAGTTCGTCCTTTCACTCCAAAAGTATTCAAAGGTTGTGTTTAATCAATTCAAGGCTAAAATTTGTTTGAAAACAAGCAAAAAATTAGCCAGATCCATATGGGGACCTGACGTGCTTCACTCAGTTTTGAAGATGTAAGTGTTGCAATGTTATATTTAAGGACATGCAATTGATGATACGGGTTCAAGCATAAAGAGATCAAATGATCATAACTAATTTTGACATGAGTGTATTTATGTGATAGTCATCAAGCGTCAAGAAAGCTATATCAAAGTTTGAAGACCTATATATGGTGAATCAAAATTGGTGTTATTGATTTTCTCTCAAAAGGGGTCTACCAAGGAAAAATGCTTGTTGATGGGATGGATAAAGGGCTTCAAGAATATCCTCATAACTCAAGCTATAAAGGAGTTAAGACATTCAAAGAAAATATAAGTTGCTTAGATGTTGATGTGGGAATTTCTTTCCTTATCATGTATTTGAAGTATGGTAATATGGATTCGGTGCATGCAATCTCTATAGAATGCATAATTAAGGCACAAAAGATTTTGTATACAAGCTAATATTGTTGGGATTTCCTATTAGATGGAAATGCATATATATATGTTTTTGCTATGACTCAACATGGGGTCATAAATGGAAATCTTACACAAGCATAAGATGGATGCGAGTGAACAGTTCCTAAATAGTGAAAATGACAAAGTTTGAGAAATTTCGAAGAAAATGCAATGGGAGGAGGCTCGAACCATCATGGGGTGAAGAAACATCACTATTTAATTTTTCTGACTTGTTTGAATAACTCCAATTTTTTTTTTGTTTTTGTTCTAAGTTCTTATCAAAGGTCACATGGTGCAAGAATATCGACCATATGTGCACACTTCACTACAAAATTTGTAAAGTATAATGGTGAAGTGTGTTTTTCTTCCTCTTGAGGGTGATTTTGATAAATGTGATAAGAAAGGATGCGCTAAAGTCTGCGTTGGTAGGGAACCAAATAACATAGCCAACGCATATCATGATGGCTTCAAACTTTGTTTTGAGGAAAGTTGTACTAGGTGCAAAATGTATCAAAATTGTTTGAGGAAATCCTATTTAAAATATTTTAGAAACTCCAAGCAAATAAGAACAGTGAACATTGCACCCAGCAAGGTATACAAAATGACTTTTTTTGAAGCTCTTAGAGACATTTAAAGATAGAGGAATCAAGTGAGGGCTCAAATCATTTTGAAAAGGGCTCGAATCAACCAAAGACAATGGAGGGAAGCGCCATCGAACCAGTGTGAGAGAGGAATCTATTGAATGCCAAATGCAGCATGCTATGCTAGTATGCATGAATAATGAAATTGTTTAAAAGGCACTAGAAAAAATTGAAGCAAATATAATTAGCAGCTATCTTGCACATTGAATGAGGGGCTTGCTATTGCTATGATTTTTTGTCTGTATTGATTGCCACAAAATCTCTTGTTAAGTGTGGTCTCATGCAACGCCATTGCAATAGAGTACGCACAAAGTAGATGTGTCAAATTTTTAGTAACTTGCAAGCTGAATGAGGCTCGATAGAGGACAATGCATGTTGATGAGAGAAATGCAATGAGGGCAACTAGTACGTACTCCTCATAAAGAGTTGGCACAAAAATTTGAGGTATATCTATTGTGGAAGATGAGAGGTAGGTGCGGTTTGAAGATGTGATATGGACATCTTGCAAAGCATAGAATGAAATGAAGAGAATGGCCGCCATTGTTATGTGAGTGCAGTGTGTTGGAGGAATGAATGGGGCAACTATTCTACCTATCGAAGTAGCCATGGGAAGAGAATACAACATGAGTTTTCACAAGTAGAAGAGGCATTTTTCACACATCAGCAGGTGAATAGAGTAAAATGATAGAGATTCTCTACATGGGAAGATTTTCTATTTCAAAACAAAGATAAGAAAATGCAGTTTTGAGAGGCAAATTTTGTTGGAGGAGGAGCGAAGATTCCAAATATTTTCTTATGCAAGTTAACGAAGGATGAAGCTGCCAGTTGTCAACTATGGATGCATTTTAGGGCTACTCTTGGTTTCTTTTTTTCTCTTTATCTTCTCTTTTTCTTCTCATTGTAAAGGTTTCTGACATTGAGTTCTGAAACTTTGTATGAGGCTGGGTAGATAGAGTATTGTAAATTCTGAGTTATATCTTGAGTCTGTAAGCTATAATTTTTTGATTTCATGAGCAAATACAACCAGTTTATGCAAATAAAATCATGAAGGTGTTTGAAAATTCATGAATATCTTCAGATTGTCTCCACATTTGTATACATTTAGTCATATGATTTCAATAATACAAAGTATCTTTGAGTTTTTCATCTCAAATTTCATGAGATTGTTTTGTCTGTTCAGTGTTCTTTTTCAAAGAAATGGTTAAAATGCTTTCAGCAGGTGATTGTGATTTCAGGTGTGCAGATGGGATTTGATAAGGAGAATTTGATTGATAATAAGAGAGGGATTGTTGGTGCAAGACACTATTAGTTGATGCAAATCATTATCAATTTAAATCCGCTCGTTTAAGTATGTTTGCTGATGAATTCATTTTATGTGTTTGACTCCATGGCCCAAAATTGGCACTGATCTATAATTCAGTTTTATGCATCTCATAAACAAATTTAAATACAAAATCATTCTTAATCTTACTGTGTGGTTTAGTGTTCTACTTCCAAATTGCTGAGTGAGTGTTGAGTTATTGATAATGTAGCCAAATTTGAGGTTATTGATGCTTTTCTTAGTTTCTTTATTGGAAATTATCTTCTATAAAAATAAATGTCAGTATATAGTTGCATTTAAGTTTTGGGCATTGTATAGGTTTACCCACCTTGGTCCTGTAGAGCTATAAGTGTAGGATATGTCAGTCTTTGACTGAATCTTGTCAGTTGGCCACTAACTTTGAGAATTCTTAAACATAGAGGTTGGCTACCTCTTAGAGAGTTTCAAAGCTTACCTGGAAAAATAAAAAACCAACAGAATGTAGATGGGATTTTGTCTTGGATATTATCTGAATAGGTTGACTTGGAGGACACCTATATTTTTCTTGTTTTGAGATGTTTCTAATGTTTTTGGGTTTTTTTTTTTTTTTGAGTTTTCTATTTTTTTGGATTTTTATGATTAAGAATGCAAATGAAAAAGAAAATAGTGCAAAAGAAAAAATCTTATGGCTCAACTTGGATAAGGGTCCCCTTTTGGTTTCAAGTGGGGAGGGTGATCTAAATACTCAAGCACATAAGACACATTAACAATCCTAACTCAAGTGGGATATGGAAAAAAGTCTCAACTAGGCTTTACAAGGTCAACTAGGGGTATCCTCAATATACCACAAGGGTATGTGAGGCCTAATCCATAGATGAAAGAGAATACTGCCAAACCATCAAGAGGGGAGGGTAACCTACTCTCCACCTTCACTTCTCTAAGGTATAAATTTCTTATAGGCTTAGCCAAGATTGACATTATTCTACTTCCAAGAGGTGTGTCTTTCAATTCACCCCCCACTTTTTATACTTTGTTGAAACACAAGATTTAGGATTAGCCCCTAGGATGATGAAATCCCTAAGTAGGCCCCCTAAAAAATAAAACAATCTACCACTTATTTTTTATCCTCAAGATCACACTAAGGTGTGAGAGGAGAGAATATGTAAGTGAATATTGGGGATTAAAAGACACTTGTTAATTTTAAACCCAAATCTAAATGTGAAGGTTAATTTTAAGCCTTATTTTTGAATGTGAGGAAAACACACCAAATAGAGATGTCTAAAGCAAAAACAAATTGCAAACATAGATTCCTTATGATTTTTTTATAAGTCTTTAAAAATTATTTTGTTTAAAAATGATTTCATATGACAAAGTTATGAGCATTTGAAGTTTGAAAGAAAAGGTTGACTTTGACTGAGTGCACCTAATTTTTGGAGCAGAATCTAGAAAATTTGTTTACACCATAGCGAAGAGCTCTGAGCTAGCTTTCTAACGCCTTTTGAGGAAAAAAGAATGAAAAAGAGTAAGTGATGTTTTTGATCCTCAAGATCACACTAGGCATGGGGTGATCCCAAAATACTAGTTTACAATTTTTGGGTAAACTAGACACTGAACTGATTTTTTTTAACTAAATCTTCACTTTTGGGCTCCTATAGTGGCTAAGCCATGAGGAATTTGAAGATAATGCAAACTAGTGATTTGTGAAGTTTTGTCTATAGATTCTAAATATATTTTTTTCAAAATATTTGGAATCATATTGCACTTTTTTTTTCATCTCCTTCAAAAACTGGTTTTTATCAGTAAACAACATTTTTAAGGAGTGATACTCACCATATACAACATATTTTTTATTGTATGAAGGATAAAATTCTAATTTTTTTGAATTTATATTTGTAATTATGATATCTAACCAATTCATTTGGTTTCATAGTTTTTTATTAAATATTTTTTTCTTAATCAAGTTTTGAAGTCAAACCAATTACAATTTAGACATAGGCGGACTGTATACAACATAACTTTTTCTATATGTATCAATTTTATTTTATTTTTAATGGATGAAGGACATCAATATCCAGCCTGAACATATTTTTTAAAATTTTATTTTGATAATCTAGTATTTTTCACATGTGTAGAACAAAGAGCTTGGTTTTCGGTGAAAACCCTACATTCACAAGAAATAAAAAATAAAAATAATAATCAAATTTAATTTAATTAAAATTATATTTTTTTGGAAAATTATAATAAGGACTACATACTTACAAAAATAAATTTTAAATAAACTCATTTGATCCCCCCAAAAGGTAAATCAAAAGTGATTTTTTATTAGCATTTTGATAGGTGTAAAGGAGACTCTATTATATGTATGGTTTAAAACTAGCAGGTTTCTATCCAAGGGGGCTTGGTCTAAGGTGGTTTGATCAAACCCTCTTCAATTGGAAACCTTTAAATGGAAATTTTCAAGGCTTAAATCATTATATTTTCTAAAAATATGCGATTTCAGCAAAAATCAGGATCTCCCAGAAAGTGTAAACCACTATTGTGGTAGCACCCTGCGAGAGGAGAGCATACACGCTACTCACTCAAAGACAAATAAAAAAAAAATCATTAACCTTAAGAAATAAAATTTTCCTAGATTAGTGAAAAAAAAAAATCCTTGGACAAGAAAATCTGCAAGAAATGCGTTAGTAGTTTGATGATTTTTCCTCTGACATCAATTTCAAGTTGCACCACAAAGGGGTTAGATGATAAAATGATCATATGAAATGAATGTTAGCATGAAAATAAACATAAAAATTTGGGGCCCTTTTTGCAATGAGGGGGTTGGTACACTTATTCCAACGATAGGGGATGTGGAATTTTTTTGGGATAAGCAAAAAGGTATTCTTTGATGATTTTTACCTTAAAAAAGCATTAAAAGCTTGCAACATGCATTAGTAACTCAAAAACAATAATCAGATGAAGAAAATAGCTAAAATAAGGCTTAAAGATGCAACCTAAAAAATAGGCACAATTTTGTAGATAAATTTGTGCTTCTATTAAAATATGGGTGTCATTATGTGAACAAAGGCACAGTTTTGCAAATTAGGCCAAAAAGATAGCTTTTGGGGGTGAACATTTGGTGTTTTCGAGCGACCTAGTTCAGAAAATAGCTTCAAAAGGTAGGTAGGGACCTATAAATGAAAACTTGATGCCAAAAAGACCTGAGAAACACCAAAATATGTCCCCTAAAATAGAGGCACAATAGTTTTTAATAGAGGAGACATAATTTTGAATAATGGTGCCACTTTGCAGAATGTGCCAAAAACTAGCCACCGAAATTTACAAAATGAGGTTTTGCAGTAACCCAAATAGGGAAATAGATAGATGAATATGTGGGGGACCTAAAAACATGAATATCTAGCGAAAATATGCCCCATACTACAATGAAAATGATGTCAAAATGAAGAAAATCCTAGGTGACCTAGGAAACTTGTAAGGAACCCTAGTCTCACAAAGCTCTAAAAATACCTCATTTAAGCATGAAAATGATGGAAGAACCTACAAAATAGAGTGTTAGGACAATGAATACTTATAAAAAAAAAGGTGTTAGAAGCCAAAAAAACCCTAAATCTAGGTGAATATGATGAAAAAAGTGTTGGAAAATAGAATCACAATACTTTTGAACATAGGCGCCTTAGTTTTGAACTTAGGAACCATAGTTTTGAACTTAGGCGTAGTTGTTTTGTGTAATACCCCACCAAGTAACCTTAAAGAAAGTTGCAATTAACATCATAAGCAAACCAATTTTTTTTATAAAGTGCATTTAACATACACATTCACTTACTAATTAACAACCTCTAAGGCTACAAGGTTATGATTACTTTAACCCACACATATATATTACATATAACCATAGTAGTATGAACTGTATGAAATAAACATCATACATCATAAGAATAGCACATAACATAATAAGATAATCAACCAAGATACAATCTCATAAACATTATCTTAAACCAATAGTTACATCACTCATTCCTAGAATGAGACACTAGTACAAATGTATTACAATTACATAAATCCACCTCTTACAAAAGAGGGATAAAGTAATTTATACAAGTTAAAATATTACAATGTAAGAATAACAACAAGAACCGTGAGCTATCCATCTATCTGTCTCGCCACCAAGTACTGAAGATAGATGGGGATCCAACGGTTTTGGTGCATGTTCCACCCTACCAATGTAGTACCCGAAGGCCCACCCCCCATGCTAGGAGATAGTAACAAAGTAACATGGACAAAGATTTTACTACCTCTAACCAAAGGCAGACTCATACTGACTCAAACTGACATAACCAAATAAATGCCATCAATAAGTACAATTTCAGTACAACTCAAATACAACATTCAAATCACTGACATAGGTCACATTGCTTCCAGACATAAAGTAGATCAAGTATGTTCACAGAACCATACATATAAAACAATTAACAACAGTTGTCCTAGATAGAGTGTCATCGCAAGGTTTGTCATGAGATCTCCTCTGGGCATTCTTCATAGGCTCCGACACAAGTAATCCTGGTGGCCTCAATCGAATCTTGGCACTCATACTCACTCATGCGGAATCAACTATCTCTCGCAAGAACAAGATAGTTGATCTTTCCATTTCAGGCCTTCTCACTCATCCCAAGTCTAAACAAGCCCTTGTGTCTATGAGTGAGGATTAAATTATCTTGATTAGTGTGAACTGCATCCTAATCATCTAAGTACATTAATTTAGTTATCACTTGATTAACTCACTTCTGAAGGTTACCCGGTTTACCACTTTGGGCTCCGACCCCTATCAAAAGCCACTCTTCTAATGGACAACACACTCACAAACCAATCACCAAGGGAAACACAAGTGCATACAAACTAGGTGTAATGCCCCGCCTTGCAACCCTAAAGTAAGTTGCAATTAACGTCTTAAGCGAACTAATTTTTTTTTTATAAAGTGCATTTACCATACACATTCACTTACTAATTAACAACAACCTCTAAGGCTACAAGGTTAGGATTACTTAAACCCACACATACATAATACGTATAACAATAGCCTTATGAACTTTATGAAATCACCATCATACATCATATGAATATCATATAACATAATAAGATAATCAACCGAAATACAATCTCATAAACATTATCTTAATCCAATAGATACATCACTCATTCCCAGAATGAGGCAATAGTACAAAAGATTACAATTACAAAATTCCACCTCATAAACATAAGAGGGATAAAATAACTTATACAAGTTAAAACATTACAATGCAAGAAATTACAACACGAACCGCGAGCTGTCCATCTGGATGTCTCGCCACCAAGTACTAAAGATCGATGGAGACCCAACAGTTTTGGTGCATGTTCCACCCAACCAATGTGGTACCCGAAGGCCCACCCCCCATGCTAGGAGATAGTAACAAAGTAACATGGACTAAGATCTACTACCTCTAACCAAAGGCAGACTCAAACTGACTCAAACTGACATAACAAACCAAATAAATTAACAAGTACAACTCATTCACCATACAAGTATGAATCAAGTACAACTCAAGTACAATACCAGTAATAATCAAATACAATACAAGTACAAATCAAATACAATACATGTACGTTACAAGTACAAATCAAATACAATACATGTACAACTCCAACATCATTGACATAGGTCACATTGCTTCCAGACATAAAGTAGATCAAGTATGTTCAAATAACCATACACATAACATAATTAACAACAGTTGTCCTAGATAGAGTGTCATCGCAAGGTTTGTCATGAGATCTCCTCTGAGATTTTTCATAGGCTCCGGCACAAGTAATCCTGGTGGCCTCAACCGAATCCCGGCACTCATACTCATTCATGCGGAATCAACTACCTCTCCCAAGGACAAGATAGTTGATCTTGCCATTCCAGGCCTTCTCACTCATCCCAAGTCTAAACAAGCCCTTGTGTCTATGAGTGAGGATTAAGTTATCTTGATTAATGTGAAGTTAGTCCTAATCTTCTAACTACATTATTTTAATTATCACTTGTTTAAATCACTCCTGAAGGTTATCCAGTTTACCTCTTTGGGCTCTGGCACCTAACAAAGCCACTCTTCTATTCGACAACACACATCCAAACAATCCACCAAGGGAACCACAAGTGCATACCAACTAGGCATCATAATCCACTCCAACACAAGAAGGATACAAATAATAGAACTCACTCCATACATATTGGAGGCAACAAACACATAGTCCACTCCTTTCTCAGGAGGTATAAAATATATCACTCCAAACATTTTGGGGGCAACAACACATAGTCCACTCCTTTCACAGGAGGCAACAAGATGAAACCACATAACAAGGTCACTCCATAAAAGGAGACACGGATCCCATAATCCGCTCCTAAACCAAGGAGGTGCAAACATCCCCGTTCATGAAAATCGGGTAAAATTGAACATGCACTACCCAAGGGAAAACAACTGGATGGCATAAAGATTCAACAACCCTTATCCTCTAAGTTCTTCTGGAAGACTTATAATTTAGGACTAACACTAAATCCCAAAACCAACAGTGCAACTTGACGACATAGCAACAAAAACATTCAAGTCATCAATCAAATCTAATATTTGGATTTTCTAAATCCATACTCATTCAATAGGTAGTGTTGACAAAGTTAAATACATGATAAGTAGATCATCTAAAATAATCATAACCCCTATTTCCCTTTTCATTATTGGAAATCTAAAACAATTAAACTTACTTCCCTTTACTGAATACAAAGAATTAAATCCTTTAAGATAAACATGAGGAAGATACTACTTTTGGATATACTAAATCCATATCTCTTTCATAATCCAATCACAATGATTCAATTAATCTAAATAGAAATTAATAAATAACATAATTGATTGCTTCATCAATAAAACAACTTCTTAATTTACTTTTAAATCGACACAAATCCATGCAAGTAACTTTTTTCATTTCCTAACCAAATCTTACATCTCATTCAATTTTCTATTTAACACATTCAATTACTTTAATATAATAACATATTGTTTCTCTATCCATTTTCCATATACACTAATCAATCCATTTTAAAATCTCTATTCAATAATACATTGCATACATCTTATAAAAACGAAATACGATAATGAATTTACCTTTAACATATTTTATATGCTCCATATTATATATACACCAAACATATATATTAATAAACTCAATTATATAGATTCTTTAATATTCCAATCACAACGATTAATTTGTTCTATGGAAATAAAACATAATAACTATTTGCCTTTTTCAATAGAGATAGTTCCTAAATTTACTTCTAATGCAACCTAACACTATTGCAAACGATCTTTTCCAATTTTCTATCTGGAGTCTATGTCTCATCAACCATCCATTTAAAAACATGCAATTTCATCAATCTATAAAAATATCTTTTGGCTTGTCTATTGGCCACGCATTCATATTGTTTCTAATTAAATCTCATTAAATAAAACAAACATTTAAATATAAATATTTCTATAATTCTTCAATATATTTAAATATATTTCTCTATACATTTTCTACACATACTAATTATTTCTTTTAGAACACTAATAATACCCAATTTGCAAACAAAAGAATAAAATAATATAAAATATTATTTATTCTCTCAAATGGATAAATACCTTCAATATACATATACTAAATATAAACTAATATATTTAAATATATTTAATCCTTAACATATCTTTTATTCTTTACAAAATATCAAATTGATTAATTCAAAATAAAAATATCCTTTATCATCAATATTCCAAAATATAATATATTTTTCCAATTAAATCAAATTAATAATTGGACTTTTTACATATGCATTTAAATTCCACAATTAAATTTTAAATTATGCATTCTTTAAATCAAATATTTAGCTCCTTCAATTAAACTTTAACATGTCATTTTAAAATAAACAATAATTTCCCCTTATGTTTATAATTTTAATTCCACTAATCTAATATACAAATTTTATTTAAAATAATATAAATAAATATAATACTTTAGTATTATAAATTATAATATTAAATATTATTAAATAATATTTTAATATTATAATAACAATACATAAAATATTAATATTTATAAATATCAATCTATTATTATTTTATTTTCAGAACAACCATGGGAAAATAATTTAATAGCACTCTCATGTTTCAAGCATAACTCAAAAACTACGATCTGGGTATTTGATATTTTTGGACAGGGGTTAGAAAATTGCGAAATACAAAAAAATTTTAAATTTCCTGAAAACCTAGTTTGAAAAAATGAAGTTATAGGCAACGCAATCAGACCATTTTACCATGAAAACATAACTATACTGCAGACTTTAAAATCTATTTTTTAATAATAAATAGAAGGTTTCATTTTCTAAAAACATTCTAAATGCATTGTTCAATCTCTATGTTTAATTTCAATAACAATAAAATCAATTTCTCCAGATAATTTAAATTCAACTAAGGTTTTCACAATTCTCACTCAAGAATTTTCACAAGCAAAGGCTGTAAATTTATTTAATTCTTTTCTTCTAATATCAAATTTATTTTCTAAAACAGATTTAATAAACAAATTTTTAATCATTACTATTTTAAAGAAAAACAATCAAGAACAATAAAACAGAAAGAAGAAAACCTGGTACAAGAAGCTACAGGAAGAGATGAATTTCTGATGCAAGCCTCCTCCAAGGATTTCCTGAATTTTTTTCAATCCTCCAATGACTCCAATCCAAAACCCAACAAATGCAAACAATCTTTCCTTCAATCAATTCTACAATCAAACTTTCTTCAAACCCTTATGCAAATTTTTCAAAATTTTTTCCTTGCTGTAAAAATATATTTTTCTAAAAACTTTTTGTCCTAAAATTAAAACATGTATTCTTTATAAATCAAAAATACCTAATACAACCCTAATTCACATTACATGCAAATTAGATATTTCAATTTCAATTTTTACAACCCTAATTCACATTACATTCAAATTAAATATTTCAATTTCAATTTCAATTTTCAATTTCCATTTCACTTTCAATTCCCAATTTCAATTTCACTTTTCAAAAAAACCCACTTTCAATTTAAAATGCAATTTCAAATAATAAATTAATTTTCAAAGTTGCAACTAATTTTCCAAATAAACATTTAATCACAATTTCAAATTTAATTCCCACACGTTGGAATTAAATTCCAAAATTAATTCTAATTCTTTTATTTCTTTTCATTCTCTTACATCACGTTTAATTAATTAATTTAATTATTTAATAACTAAATTCAACCCCTTGGATCAAATCTAATTAATTAAATAAACTAAATATAATTAATTAATTTAAGTATAAACTTTTATCCACATTGCATTATTTAAATTAAATAACCATCAACATGATTTAAATGCAATTATTCTAAATATCTATTTCCAAATCAAGAATGCTTCAGAATTAAATAACATCAAAGCAAGATAGACAATGACTCGACACACACAACTGATGACACACTAAGGCTAGGGTATAGACTTGACACATGTTACCTAGCTACTATCTCCCGTTCAACTTAACCGTTGGATCGACACGCTCAAACCTGTGAAACCTGGTGGAGTCGATGTCATGTACCTGCAATCCTGCAACCAAGTAAACAACATCATACGATATATCCAGCATATAATACACACCGTGAAGACGGAATTACGGATTCGCAGAGCGCTCACAAGCGAGTGATGCGAAACCGTCCTCTTCACCAATACACTCATCGAAACTGACACTTTCATCATAATCCAGTAATCTCATAATAACATCTCATGTTAACTCTACAACAACATTAATCTATAATGCATGTGAAACAATAATCAGATAACTACATCTCACAATAATGGTTGTCACTCAATGGTAGCGATCAAAACATTATAACAAAATGTATCTAATATCAAAGTAATTGCAACCAAACATAGCATAAAGCAAATTGAACAAGAAGCAAAACGGAGGGGTATTACACTAGGCATCATAACCACTCCAACACAAAAAGGATACAAATAATAGAAACTCACTCCAAACATCTTGGAGGCAACAATCACATAGTCCACTCCTTTCACAGGAGGTACAAAAGATCTTACTCCAAACATCTTGGAGGCAACAATCACATAGTCCACTCCTTTCACAGGAGGTACAAAATATCTCACTCCAAACATCTTGGAGGCAACAACACATAGTCAACTCTTTTCACAGGAGGCAACAAGATAAAACCACATCACAAGGTCACTCCATACAAGGAGACACGGATCCCATAATCCGCTCCTAAATCAAGGAGGTGCAAACATCCCCGTTCATGAAAACCGGGTAAAACTGAAAAGACGTCATGCACTACCCAAGGGAAAACAATAGGATAGCATAAATATTCAACAACCCTTATCATCTAAGTTCTTCTGGAAGATTTATAATTTAGGACTAACACTAAATCTCAAAACCCACAATGCAACTTGACGACATAGCAACAAAAGCATTCAAGTCATCAATCAAATCTAATATTTGGATTTCCTAAATCCATACTCATTCAATAGGTAGTATTGACAAGTCAAAGACATGATAACTAGATCATCTAAAATAATCATAACCCCTATTTCTCTTTTCATTATTGGAAATCTAAAACAATTAAACTTACTTCCTTTTACTAAATACAAAGAATTAAATCCTTTAAGATAATCATGAGGAAGATACTACTTTTGGATATACTAAATCCATATCTCTTTCATAATCCAATCACAATGATTCAATTAATCTAAATAAAAATTAATTAAATAACATAATTGATTGTTTCATCAATAAAACAACTTCTTAATTTATTTTTAAATCGACACAAATCCATGCAAGTAAACTTTTTCCATTTCCTAACCAAATCTTACATCTCATTCAATTTTTTATTTAAAACATTCAATCGCTTTAATATAATAACATATTGTTTCTCTATCCATTTTCCATATGCACTAATCAATCCATTTTTAAATCTCTATTCAATAATACATTGCATGCATCTCATTAAAATAAAATACGATAATGAATTTTACACTGAATATATACATATATGTGCTCCATATTATATAGACACCAAATATATATATTAATAAATTTAATTACATATATTTTTTTAATATTCCATTCACAATGACTAGATTACTCTATGGAACTAAATAAAACATAATACTATTTGCCTTTTTCAATATAGTTAGTTCCTAAATTTACTTTTAATGCAACCTAGCACTATTGCAAACAATCTTTTCAATTTTCTATTCGGAGTCTATGTCTCTTTAACTATCCATTTAAAAACATGCAATTTCATCAATGTATAAAAATATCTTTTGGTTTATTTATTTGACCACGCATTCATATTGTTTCTAATTAAATCTCATTAATTAAAACAAACATTTAAATATAAATATTTCTATAATTCTTCAATATATTTAAATATTTTTTTCCCTATCAATTTTGACCATACATTCAAAACTTATCTTTTAAACCCTTCATGCAAAGCTAAATTACACGCACTTAAATAAAACAAGGTAAATACTGATTGAAAATACTCATGGATATATATATACATTTCAATATATTTTCTTCAATCATATTAACAAAATAAATGTTTCCTTTTAAATCAATTAATTACTTCTATTAAAAAATATCTTTCTCGATACATTTTCTACGCATACTAATCATTTCTTTTAGAATACTAATAATACCCAATTTGCAAACAACAAAATAAAATAATATAAAATATTATTTATTCTCCCAAATGGATATATACCTTCAATATATATATACTAAATATAAATTAATATATTTAATCATTAACATATCTTCTATTCTTTACAGAATATCAAATTGTTTAATTCAAAATAAAATATCCCTTATCATTAATTTTCCAAAATATATGTATATTTTTCCAATTAAATCAAATTAATAATTGGACCTTTTGCACATGAATTTAAATTCCACAATTAAATTTTAAATTATGCAATTCTTTAAATCAAATATTTAACTCCTTCAATTAAACTTTAACATGCCATTTTAAAATAAACAATAATTTCTCCATATGTTTATAATTTTAATTCCACTAATCTAATATACAAATTTTATTTAAAATAATATAAATAAATATAATACTTTAATATTATAAATTATAATATAAAATATTATTAAATAATATTTTGATATTATAATAACAATACATAAAATATTAATATTTATAAATATCAATTTATTATTATTTTATTTTCAAAGCAGTCATGGGAAAATAACTTAACAGCAGTTTCATATTTCAAGCATAACTCAAAAACTACAATCTGGGTATTTGTGATTTTTTATTAAGGATAAGAAAATTCCAAGATGCAGAAACCCTTTAAATTTCATGACAACCCAGGTTGTGAAAGTGAAGTTATAGGTGACGCAATCAGACCATTTTACCATGAAAAATATAACTATACTACAGATTTTAAAATCCATTTTTTAATAATAAACAGAAGGTTTCATTTTCTAAAAACATTCTAAATGCATTGTTCAATCTTTGTGTTTAATTTCAATAACAAAAAAATCGATTTCCCCATATAATTTAAATTCAACTGAGGTTTTCACAATTTTCACTCAAGAATTTTCACAAGCAAAGGCTGTAACTTTGTTTAATTCTTTTCTTCTAATATCAAATTTATTTTCTAAAACAGATTTAACAAACAAATATTTAATCATTACTATTTTAAAGAAAAACAATCAAGAACAATAAAACAGAAAGAAGAAAACCTGGTACAAGAAGCTACAGGAAGAGATGAATTTCTGATGCAAGCCTCCTCCAAAGATTTCCTGAATTTTCTTCAATCCTCCAATGACTCCAATCCAAAACCCAACAAATGCAACCAATCTTTCCTTCAATCAATTCTACAATCAAACTTTCTTCAAACCCTTATGCAAATTTTCCAAAATTTCTTCCTTGCTGTAAAAATGTATTTTTCTAAAAACTTTTTGTCCTAAAATTAAAACATGTATTCTTTATAAATCAAAAATATCTAATACAACCCTAATTCACATTACATGCAAATTAGATATTTCAATTTCAATTTTTACAACCCTAATTCACATTACATGTAAATTAAATATTTCAATTTCAATTTCAATTTTTACAATCCTAATTCACATTACATGCAAATTAGATATTAATTTCAATTTCAATTTAAAATGCAATTTCAAATAATAAGTTAATTTCCAAAGTTGCAACTAATTTTCTAAATAAACATTTAATTACAATTTCCAATTTAATTCCCACACGTTGAAATTAAATTCCAAATTTAATTTTAATTCTTTTATTTCCTTTCATTCTCTTGCATCACGTTTAATTAATTAATTTAATTATTTAATAACTAAATTCAACCCCCTTGGATTAAATTTAATTAATTAAATAAATTAAATATAATTAATTAATTTAAATATAAACTTTTATCCACATTGCATTATTTAAATTAAATAACCATCAACATGATTTAAATGCAATTATTCTAAATATCTATTTCCAAATCAAGAATGTTTCAGAATTAAATAACATCAAATCAAGACAGACAATGACTCGACACACACAACTGACGACACACTAAGGATAGGGTATAAACTTGACACATGTTATGTAGCTACTATCTTCCATTCAACTTAATCGTTGGATCGACACGCTCAAACCTGTGAAACCAGATGGAGTCGATGTCATATACCTACAATCCTGCAACCAAATAAACAACTTTATACAATATATCTAGCATATAATACACACCGTGAAGAAGAAATTACGGATTCGTAGGGCGCTCGCAAGCGAGTGATGTGAAACTGTCCTCTTCACCAATACACTCATTCAAACTGACACTTCCATCATAATCCAGTAATCTCATAATAACATCTCATGTTAACTCTACAACATCATTAATCCATAATGCATGTGAAACAAAATCGGATAACTACATCCCACAATAATATTTGTCACTCAATAGTAACGATCGAAACATCATAACAAAATGTATCTAGTATCAAAGTAATTGCAACCAAACATAGCATAAAGCAAATTGAACAAGAATCAAAACGGAGGGGTATTACATTTTGAACTTAGGTGCCAAAATTTTAAACTTGGGAACCTTTCTATGTGACAAAGGTGAAAATTTATAGGGTATGTCCGAAAACAACACCTACAACTTCAAAAATCACCAAAACTTCATGACACGTTAGAATGAAGGGTGGGAAGCCACCAAGTGTGCCAAAATGAAGAAGGTAAAGATGAATATGAAGTGAAATATATGAATTTCATAAAAAATAAACACAAATATGTTATACTTTCATAGTCTTCTCCTCTTGATGGATTGAGTTGACAAGAAGCACCCATTTCTTGCAAATTTTCTCCAAAGATTGAGATGGATGGGGTTGCTCAAGATCTTAGCATGATGATGGTAGGATAGTGATGGATTGAAGGGATATTTTTATAACATAAGAATGAGATGAATGCATGTTGAAAGAATGAGAGTCAAGGCCTCATTATATAGAATTTTGGTGAGATGGATCAATGTCTAGGATTGATTGGTTAATGGAGGGTTGATATTGAAAGAAGGATGTGGTTTGGATCAAGGAATAAAGATTGATCAACCTTGTGAAAAGTGTTAGAAGATGAATAAGGTGAAATGGGGAGGTGTAGCATGCCTTAGGAAGATAGGCATTACATTTGTATAAGAGATAGGGTGGCTCATACGGTAGCTTGTGTGAGAGGTCAGTGGGGGTAGTTGAGATGTAGGAATGTAAAATTAAGAAATAATGATAATGAGGATTAGGGATGAGGGTTAGATCAACCAATCAAGGATTAATTGATTAATGGGGATAGGTTGAGTTAATAAACCAAGGGTTTATTAACTTGGGTGGAGTTAAAAGTTGGAGAATGGGATAATGATGATTAGAATGAGGATAAGGTTAATTAATCAAGTATTAATTAACCTAAGTGGGATTAGGGGATTTTAGAGGAAAGTTGGAAAATGTTAGCTTTAATTAAATAAATGTAGATTTATTTAATTAAAGGTGGTGGAATGTAAGGATAGTGGGAAAATTAATTAAATAAATAATAAATATTTATTCAATTACTTATCAGGATAAGGGACATAGGCTAAATTAAATAGATAACAAGTATTTATTTAATTAAATATTATTTTGGGTGACTCCAACTAGATTTGATGTGAATACATGACCATTCTTTATTTCATTTACATGTTTAGATTGAGAAAGTAAATTAATACTTGTGTAAGGTTAAACAACAAGAAACACAAAATATAATTATTTACCCATCACATATACCCATTAAAATTTAAAATATCATAGATTGTTACCATCTTTCAATCCTTTAAGTAAGGTATATACTAAACTCTACATAAAAGACATCTAAAAATTATAAAAATGGTAATAATTTTTTCTTACCATTGTCAAGTTAGACATTAATTTAAAGTCTAAAAACCTATTGATGGATGCCTAGGAGGTTCCTTTATATATATATATATATATATATATATATATATATATATTATATATATATTTCCTACAAGGTGTACATATGTCAAATTCCTCTTTTTAAAACAAGCTTTTACCTTCTCGATAGTGTACAAACACATTCATCACTCTACCTACTTAATACTATCAAATTTGTATGCAATCCCTACATATATAGAATATATATTTTTTAATTGAGTGACATTTTCCATATTGCATGAATTTCAATAAAAACAAAGTATTTTAATTGTTTCTTAGAATTAGATTACTAACTCTAATATCTAGGATATATATTTTTGATAATTTGTACAATATTTTTATAAATTATTGATTTTCAATTGGTACTAGAAAAATGTTTAGACCTATATTTGGGTAAGTGCACAAATATGTGACACAAAAATTATGCCACATTATTTTTTCCTTAAAAATTACCATTTGACAAGCACCAAATTTGGCACTCACCAAATGGCTCAAATGACCGAGCCTAAGGCTTGCTCATCCCAAGCCAAGTTTCATGAGTACTAAATTTAGTGAGCAACAAATTTGTTGTTTTCCAAATGAAAAAGCTATTATAAAAAGTAATAAAATAGAGTTCATTTTTGTTGACCCCTTTGACATTGTGGTTTTGGCATTGATGTCAAGACAGGTTATCACCTTGATACACTTATGAAAGGCTTAAGGAATCATTGGTTTGATATTTGGTGACTATCATTTAGCATTGTTTTGATATTGTGACAACATTAATACATGGACTTGAAGGATACTCTAGTACATGTAGACATGAACCTTGAATTAACACTTGAAGCATGTAATGCCCCGCCAAGTAACCTTAAACGAAGTTGCAATTAACGTCTTAGGCGAACCAATTTTTTTTTATAAAGTGCATTTAACATACACATTCACTTACTAATTAACAACAACCTCTAAGGCTACAAGGTTAGGATTACTTAAACCCACACATACATATAACATATAACCATAGCATTGTGAACTTTATGAAATAAATATCATACATCATAAGAATACCACATAATATAATAAGATAATCAACCAAGATACAATTTCATAAACATTAAGTTAATCCAAAAGTTACATCACTCATTTCTGGAATGAGGCAATAGTACATTAGGTTACAATTACAAAATTCCACCTCATAAACATAAGAGGGATAAAATAACTTATGCACATTGAAATATTACAATGCAAGAAATTACAACAAGAACCGCGAGTTATCCATCTGGATGTCTCGCCACCAAATACTGAAGATCAATGGGGATCCAACGGTTTTGGTGCATGTTCCACCCAACCAAGTGGTACCCGAAGGCCCACCCCCCATGCTAGGAGACAGTAACAAGGTAACATGGACAAAGATCTACAATCCACTAACCAAAGGCAGACTCATATTGACTCATATTGTTAAAACCGACCGAATGAACTAAACAAGTACAACTCAAAAACAACAAAAAGTACAATCAACTACAACTCAAATACAATACTCACATCACTGACATAGGTCACATTGCTTCCAAACATAAAGATAGATCAAGTATGTTCAGAGAACCATACACATAAAACAAAACCAACTATTGTCCTAGATAGAGTGTCATCGCAGAGTAGTCATGAGATCTCCTCTAGGCATTCTTCATAGGCTCCAGTAATCCTGGTGGTCTCAACCGAATCCCGGCCCTCATACTCACTCATGCGGCATCAAATACCTCTCGTACTGACAAGATAAATGACTATGCCATTCTAGGCCTTCCCACTCATCCCAAGTCTAAATAAGCCCTTGTGTCTATGAGTGAGGATTAATTATCTTGATTAACGTGAATGCATCCTAATCATATAAGTACATTAATTTAGTTATCACTTGATTAACTCACTTCTGAAGGTTACCCGATTTACCACTTTGGGCTTTGGCCCCTAACAAAAGCCACTCTTCTATTCGACAACACACACCCAAACAATCCACCAAGGGAAACACAAGTGCATACCAACTAGGCATCATAATCCACTCCAACACAATGAGGAAACAACAGATAGAACTCACTCCAAACATCTTGGAGGCAACAAACACATAGTCCACTCCTTTCACAGGAGGTACAAAACATCCCCGTTCACGAAAATCGGGTAAAACTGAAAAGACGTCATGCACTACCCAAGGGAAAACAACTGGATGGCATAAAGATTCAACAACCCTTATCCTCTAAGTTCTTCTGGAAGACTTATAATTTAGGACTAACACTAAATCCCAAAACTCACAATGCAACTTGATGACATAGCAACAAAAGCATTCAAGTCATTAATCAAATCTAATATTTGGATTTCCTAAATCCATATTCATTCAATAGGTAATGTTAACAAGGTCAAAGACACACTTACAGGGTTAACTCAAATAATCATATCCCATATTTCTATTTCCATTATAGGAAGTCTCAAACAATTTAAATTTACATCCCTTTATGAAATACAAAGAAACTAGAACATTTAAGACAATCATGAGAAAACTACTATTTTTGGATATACTAAATCCATATCTCTTTCATATTTCATTCACAATAAATTAATTGCTCTAATTGAAATATAATAAAATAAAATAAGTATTTGCCTCATCAATATAAATAATTTCTTAATTTACTTTTAAATTGACACAAATCCATACAAGTAAACTCTTTCCATTTCCTAACCAAATCTTACATCTCATTCAATTTTTTATTTAAAACATTCAATCACTTTAATATAATAAAATATTGTTTCTCTATCCATTTTCCCATATACACTAATCAATCCATTTTTAAATCTCTATTCAATAATATATTGCATGCATCTTATTAAAATGAAAAAAATGATAATGAATTTACACTTAACATATTTATATATGCTCCATATTGTATATACACCAAACATATATATTAATAAACTTAATTATATAGATTCTTTAATATTCCAATCACAACGATTAATTTTCTCAATGGAAATAAAACATAATAATTATTGCCTTTCAAAATTAATTGAAATAACTAAATAAGTGCCTTTAATTTATAATAAAGAATACACTAGTTCAAATAATTTAAGTCGAATCCATTGTTTTCTTTTAAAACTAACATAAATCTTCTACAATAATTCTTTTAAATTTTCTAACCCAAACCTTATATTTCTTCTAGTTCAACAACACACTATATTAATTTCATCTAATAGTTTCCCTTTCCAAACTCTTATTGCATACATCCATTTATACAATAACAAAAAGATTACATTATATTAATAAAATATATTAATATTCCATAACTAATTTTCTAATTGTTTATATTATCAAAATATTTAAAGTAAATTAAAATATTAAATATATATTTAAATGTGTATAAATGCTCATACCCTATATTCATTAAATAAATATTTAATCACATGTATACATTTAAATATTTCTTCTGTCTTTTCAAAATATCAAATTATTTTATTCAAAAATAAAATAGAACATATTTAACAAAATTCTATAACTCTTTATTAAAAGTACACATGTAATATATACCTCTCACTATTCTCTTCAATTATATTACAAAATAATTATTCTCATAAACAAATATGTTTAATCCTTCAATAAAATATTCCTTCTTATATCTTCCAATTATCCAATTAAAATATTTAATTCCTTACTAAATTTCCACATATTTAATATATATATTTTAAATCTTTTAATCAACTATATATTTATATAAATATACAATATATATCTATCAAATATATCTTTTTAAACATAATAGATCTTTTGCTTTTTTAATAATTCCCTATGTTAGATGGACGCCATTGATCTCGGATGCGGGTAAAATAAAATAAAGTAAAAAAAATAACAAAAATTAAAATTAAAATTAAAATATATGCTTGGGGAGGGGTCGGCCATAGCCAAACCCCCGCCCCACCCTACACTGTTCGCAACCTCCAAGGGGGTTGCGCTGCCTTAAGGCAGTGCTCCCTCCACTTAGAGGAGGGCGCTATCCTTGGGACAGCCACAACCTCCCAATGAGGAGCGGTGGGGTGTGCAATGCACCCCCACTCCAAAATATAAAACAAGGTCGAAACAAGAAAAAATACAGCAAATGGAAATTTGCTTGGCAACCATTCTGTGGTTTCTTAAAAACCCTCAGTGTCGTACGGACGGCGGAAAAGAAATACAGACCAGTAAGATTTAATAAAATAAATTATATGTATATATATATTATATATATATAAAGATATATATGTATATATAATATATATATATATATATATATGTATAACAAACAAATTTCAATAGTAATTAATTGGGAAAATTTGTGAAAAATATTCACCTATAAGAGAAATTGTAAAACTCTTTTTCCAAAAAAAACCAAATTCCATAGAGATCTTAAGAATTAATTCTTTTAAACTATTTTCTCTAATTCCCGACCAATTAGAAGAAAAATCAAATGGATCTAAATAAATTCAGAAGTTTCAAACAAAACTCAAAGTTTCTCCACCTAATTTCTACAAAGGGTTTTCAAAATAAATTTGATTTTCTATAGAGGGTTTCATTTTCTAAAAACATTTTTAATGCATATTTCAATCTCTATTTTTGATTCCACTAACAAAATAATTGATTTCCTCAAATAATTAAAATTCAACTGAGGTTTTCACAATTTTCACAAAAACAACAGCTATAAATTTATTTGATTTTTTTCTTCTAATAACAAATTTATTTTTTAAAACATAATTAACAAACAAATCTTTAATATTTTAAAAGTAACCAAGAACAATAAAACACAAAGAGGAAAACTTGGTTCAAGAAGCTACAGGAAAAGATGAATTTCTGATGCAAGCCTCCTCCAAATGTACGTAAGTAAGTATAGTCTGCCATTGGATGTGAAGATTATCGGTACAGTTCGCTAGTGAATATAATTCGCCGATACAATCCACCAGTGTTTGTAATTACTTTTGTTTTAACCTCTGTGTAATTCATAATTTTGGTTCGGGTAATTCGTCATAGCATATATATACAGTTTTATATATATATATATATATATATATTGTATATATATGCATTTATATATATAATGAATATATTTATATATATATTGTAAATATATGCATTTATATATATAATGAATATATTTATATATATATATATATATATTAAAATGTGTGCATGATTAAGTGTTGGAATTTGTTAATTAGTTTGAGAAATTGAAAGAATTAGAAGGGAGTTATAAAATATTTATGTACTTTAGATGTATAACTATTAAATTTTGTTTATTTATTTTTTTTATGTAAAAATAAAAATAAAAGAATAAAAGAGCATATTTAAGTGGTTGTGTATTTTGTTTCAATTGCAAATTGTTGAAATTAGATAAGTTAGTTGTGAAACTGAAAGGAACTTTCTTGCATGTATTTAATTTGATTTAGATGCAATTGAATATCCTGCTATGTTAAATTTGAATTCATCTTTTGAGAGAATAAGGGTAATTACATTAGCTTATTATTTATCTTATTGAAGCATTGGACTATTAAGTTAGAAAGAAGGTATTTAATTTAATGAAAGGAATTATTATTCGCTTTAGTAAAAATTTAGAAAGATAGTATTTTAAATTGCTGCGAGAAGCATTAGATAGGAATATGGATTTAAGATATCCAAATATAGTGTTTTTCATTATCAATGCATTATTATACTAATTTCCCTTATGTTGATTGTTTTGGGAACGAGAAATCGTGTTATGTATTGAGAAGTCTTCCAGTGAATGTGGGTCATTCCCTTGTTAAGTTAATGTTCATTTTTCCCTTGGGTAGTGTCGTATGAGCTTGTTTTCCTCCAAGTGTTGGAGTGGAATTCTTTATTGTCGCCTCCTAGATTAGGAGAGATCATGTTGTTTAGTTCTATAACACTTAAGTCACCCTTGGAGTCTAGATTTGAGTAGCATGTTATCCATTAGAAGAGTTGCTTTTGTTAGGGGCCGGAGCACAAAGAGGTAAATTGGGTAACCTTCAGAAGTGTTTTAATAAGTGATAATTAAAGTAAAGTACTTAGATGACTAGGATGCATTCACATTAACCAAGATAAATTAACCTCACTCACAGACACAAGGGCTTTTTTAGACTTGGGGTGAGTGAGAAGGCCTGGAATGGCAAGGTCAACTATCTTGTCCATAAAAAAGGTAGTTGATTCCGCATGAGTGAGTATGAGGGTCGGAATTCAGTTGAGGTCACCAAGATCACCGAAGCCTATGAAGAATTCCCAAAGGAGATCTCATGATGAACCTTGCAATGACACTCTATCTAGGATAACATTGAGTTTATGTTGTGTGTATGGATTCTTTAGCACACTTGATTATAATATGTCTAGAAGCAATGTAACCATGTTAGTGTTAGATTTATATTGTGCATATGTTTAGTTGAGTCAGTATGTGTCAGTATGAGTCTACCTTTGGTTAGAGGTAGTAGATTTCTTGTCCATGTTGCATTGTTACTATCTCCTAGCTTGGGGGGTGGGCCTTCGGGTACCACTAGGTTGGGTGGAACATCCACCAAAACCGTTGGGTTCCCCTTGTTCTTCAATTCGTGGAAGCAAGACATCCAGTTGGACAACTTGCGGATCTTGTTATTCTTTTCTAGCACTATTGTAATTCAAATTATAATGAGTTGTATTTACCCCTCTTGTTATTATGAGGTGGATTATGTAATTGTAATACTTTTGTATTTTGACTCATTCTAGGAATGAGGATTGTAATCTTGTAATGGATATATGTTATGGATATTCTTTTCTTATCTTGTATTTACTTATGTTGAATGAATGTTATTACTTGAGTTATTTAATGCAATGTAATTTAGATGATTTATGTTAATGGGGATTTAAGTAATCTCGGTTATGTAGCCTTAGGGGAGGTTTTCAATTATAGGTGAACATGTATATTTAATTAACTTTAATAAAAAAAAATTAGTACGCTTTTATAGTGAATTGAAACTTCCTCTAGGGTTGTGTGGTGGGGCATTACATGATATGTGTTTTTTTTGCAATGTGAAAGGTTATGATGAAAATGTCAACACAAAGTTTTTGACATCACTTTTCCCTAAATGTTATCATTTTGCAAAATACAAGGCATTGTTTCACAGCTGAGTTAGGGCTCAAAGGAGATATGGAGAATGGTGGTTTGGCGGCTAGTTATTGCAAAACTAGTTTCAAGGTTTTCTAGGCAACTGGTTTTCAAAGTTTACAAGGTGCATTCAATTTCACTCTTGCAAGATGAAAATATTTTAAAGTGGTAACATGGTCTGTGAAATCATAATCTAAAAATGTTTTTGTTTCTAGTCTAAGGGTTGTTTTTGCATGGTTTAGTCTATTGTTGCTTGAGTTTGTAATTTGGGTTCTTCATTCATACCCTAAGTCAACTTATTGCTCAAGTCTTTGAGCAGTTTCAATGTTGATAGCAGTTAGTTTTTTTGTTCCATTATTTATTTATATGCCATTTCAACATTGGTCTTATTTTTCATCATGGTGTTACAAAGAGTCATTTATTCTTTCATATATGTGTATATAGTCTTGTGTTATCGAACCCTATTACTAGGGCGCACCATGAATGTATTGTGGTTTGTTTGTGTTATCTATGGAAAGGTTTTATCACATCTTTGTTGTTTCTTGCAAAGTGTAAACCAAGGTTATATGTTGCATTAATATTTTACTAGGGCACGACTCTTTATTTGTTACATTTGTTTGGAACATGATGTCTAAATTGCATACTCAGTCTATACACAATTTTGACTTTGTATTAGAATATGGTACATGTGTTTTAAATGCACATTGTTCACATATAGATAGTAGACCATGATGACTTCTGGAAAACAGTTATGAAGGATTTCATTTGATAGTTACACATGGACAGTTGGAAAAAATGTTATCTTTTGGATGTCATAAAAAAAGTGATATTTTACTATTTTGTGTTGAATGTATTACACAGTGATATTATACTCTGATAAGAGTCATTATTGTTGTTCAAAATACAAAAAAATGTTTTTGTAAAGGTTGTATGCAAAAATAGTGAAAGAAAAATTGATATGTTTTATGTTTTATAGGTTCCAGTCTCAATGAACCTCTAGGACATGAAATGTATTAGTTCTGAGAGTTGTAATGTATTTCAATGAAATAGATAAACCCTATGTCTTTTATTCTTTCAATATTTATAAAATGTTGTAAGGTTAGGTCAGTGAGACAAAGATGACCTTTTTCCAGTGAAGTTGTATTTTTCTAGTGAGGCAATTGTATTTACCTATGAGGCATTATGTGTAGCCAGTGAGGCTTTGCCAGTGAGAAATTGTGTGTAGCCAATGAGGCATTTTGTGTAGCTAGTGAGGCATTTTTCTATGGTGGGTGAGACTTTTCCAATGAGGCACAAAAAGTAGCTAGCGAGGCATTTTTCTATGGTGAGTGAGGTTTTTCTAGTGAGGCACAAAAAGTACCTAGTGAAGCTATGTAAACAGTGGAAATTTATTAAGCTAGTGAGGCATTTTCTCGAGTGGTTTTTGATCCCTATGAGGGTTTTCCAATCATGAAAAAATACTCTGTTATGATTATTTTGTGGTCCATGTGATGATTATGTTTCACACAATTTGGTCTTGTTGCTTTCTTTATCTACTTTGAAAAATTTGAGTTTTCATGTTGTTTAAGGATCTTCTATTAGCTATCCAATTTGGTTACACTTTTAAAATTGAACATTCAATTATTACAAAGAGATTATGTGTTTTGAAAAACTATTGAATTGAAGTTGATTATTGAAACACTGATTCATCCTCCATCTCAATTTTTCTCATACTCGAACAATTTTCACCTTTTTGTTGTTGAAATGCATGAGTTCTACATTTTTTCTCCTCACCAACCTACGCTAGCCAAATACATAACCATTTTTTCACTTGGAGATTGTGAAATCTTCATCAAGATGGAACCATGACACTAAGGAGGTAAAAGAGGTAAGTATCTCTAATTTTTTAGTTTTGAATTATAATTTGTTTAATTTACAAGAAATTAATTTCCATCCCCAAATGTTGAAAATCCTCCATCACCTCCTCATGAAGACCCTCATGAACAAGAAGCTCATCAAAATCCTCCATCAATTCCTAGACATCCCCCAAGAACACAAGAAATTATTCTAGGAAAAATAAAAAATAACTTGATGAATTGATTACGAGGATAGATGATAGATACTATTGCAACAAACCCTCATAGGAGAGGCCTTTCCAAATACCTGAAAAATTTCATATCTCATGTAGGATCATAAGTGCACAATTTAAATTTTGTTCCAATAAGAGGGAAGAATAAAAATAATTAATGCAAATAGACTTTTGTATTAGAAAGTAAATAAAAATAAAATTAACAAATATGAATTATGTGCCCTCTTCACTGACTCATCAACCAATCAACCTTTAGCAACTAGATGCAAGAGGTTACCCATCCATTAGTCCCACCAAAAATGGATAAAAATATTTTTTGGATAGGTGGTGGATGGTTTTTGACTAGCCTCCGTGCAATAACTACAAGGTGCCATGGTAATTTCTGAGTAGACTATTGTGAGTTTGTCCTTAACGAGATTCCAAATTATTTTTATTTTCTATATTTTTAGGGTAGAGGTGGGGGGTTCACACATGACAAAGTGGGGGCACAACGTAACCCACATATAGCATCAAGAGTCTTGGCTAGACCTATGGTGGAGCATGTGATTTTTCATTCTATTGTGAAAGATAGTGTCGAGGTAGACACCTTAGACTCCATTATATCGCTCACTCATAACCTTGTACAGTATGAAAGGCCTCTAGTACAAGGTGATGTGAGTGAATTTTCAAGGCCTCAATTTCCAATCACTTTTTGTCAATCTTGTAGTGCTATTTGCATTTATGATCCCAAGAGTAATCAAGATGCAACTACATAGGATACATCAATTGCATAGGGGGTAGTTATGAAAAATTATTTGTTGAATGAAACATTCGACATTGATACTCAAGTAAATTTCAAAAATTTCATTTAATTTTTTTATTAAATTTTATTTTAAAATATAAGGATAACTAAATTAGTAGAATGATTATGATGAAAATTCAGGGTCAAAGTGTTCATGCTACTTAAAACATTCCTCGAGACCCCTATTTCATGAAATTGTCAAGTCCACAAGTATGTAACCAGTAAAGAAATATAATAATTACATGTGAATAGTTGAACCTTATATGAATGGTTTTATCATAAATCACTTTGGATGTCGAATAGTTTGATATTAGACCTTCAACATCGACACCTCACACTTATTGTCATCAATGAACTTTTACCCAGGTAATCTTTATTCATTAATGGTTTTTTACAATTATGTTAGGTAGTTTTGGTAACTAAACATGTATTGTTTCATTTTCAGATGTTGACATCAAATACTCCTCCTAATTTTTGTGTCATATTGGACCATGGTGTTGTTGCAGCAGTAGCAATTTTTTCTCCTTTGATAGAGGTATACGATAGATTAGTAAATTTCACATTATATTTTCTCTTTTATTGATCTATTATTGAAAATTTTAACGATCCTCATATGTATTTTAATTGTTATCTTTATGATTTCTATAGGGTTTGTGACTCCAGATCATGAATGTGCCTCTATTGCAGATGAACATGCTAATTATTTATTTGTGATCAGTGATTATTCTGTTATATGTCATTCTATAATTCAATTTATATATATATTAATTTCTATAATTTTTATTGTATTAGGTGGACCTACAAAGATGTCTAGAGAGGAGGATGAGTGAGCGCACTTTAAAGACACCAACATCACATGCATCTCCATCCAATCAATATTCAAAGGCAACTCATGATCTATTTCCTTCCCCTAGTGGGAAATGACTATGTATTAGGGTCCTTTGTTGTATGACTATGTGAAATTTTATGTCCATATGGATTTTTACAAGCCTATTTGACTTTATTGGATATATTATATACTTTTATCAACATATAACATTGTATGGTCTTATAGATTTTTGGTTAATGTAAATATTTTTTACCAATTTTATCCATATTTGTTCTACAAATGATTAATTGAATAAATGAATAATTACACAATGTTCATTTTTAGTAACCATAAAATTATTACAAATATCCTAGGCCTCTTTAAGGGGGTAGTCCCTTTTAATTTAAACAATATTGGTAGCATAAGCATGCAGGTTTTTTAAGTCTTTGTCAGATATATTATGGATGAATTTGAGATCATAAGAATTTGGTAACATAATGAAACTAAAAATTATTATAATACAACTATTAAAGATTTTGATGTCTTTTTCTTTCATCTTTTGGATACTACATCTTTGAATCTTGTTATCCACAATACTACCCTAAGTGTTAAGTCATTGCAAACAATCCCCACACCTTTAATATCCATATTATTGGCTATGTAACTATTGTATCCTATTTACTTGGCACCAAAATTCATTTTCACTCCCTTTATTAGTGACACAAACTTGAGAATAAATAAATAAATTCCTTAGTTTCTAGCATCTAAAATATGTTTGAGTTGACCTAGGTTATTTTTGCATATAACACCTTAGGTACTTGTTAAATGAATGAGCCCCTACTCATTACCTTGGAAGAAGTGTCAAAACCCCTCTTCTACAAATATAATTGGATGGTCACTAATTTTCTCACTTGTTATCTATGATTTAGCATGCCTACTCTAGGCACTTTCTACTTCTTCCTCTTTTTGATCCTACTATGCCTAACATTGCTATAGTTTATTTGGAATTAGTGTCTACATTATCCCATGTCCTTAGCCTCAATGTCATCATTTTCTCAACCCCTCTTTCCAAGTTGTATGATTCACTCATGCCTTCTCCTCGTTGTATTGTATAAGACAACCATGTGACCTCTCCTTGTACCCTCTTCCAGGATGTACCTAAATTTTATTGGTAGTTATAGTAGCACCATATTATCATTCAATTCTCCAACCTCTTCCTCTAATATATATTTCTTAGGTGTCACTTTGAAATTATCCCCATAAATATGTATTAATGAATCCTTGGGGGTAGCATATTGTATACCTACTTACCTAAGGGCAGTGCTTTCAATGATGTGGCCTAGCTAGATCTCTCCAACATTCCAATATCTCCCCCATATTCCAATATAGGTATCATCCTTATCCAACTTCCTTACCTCCACCAGAATACTTCTAGTTATAGTTATAAAACATTAGATTATTCCACCTTTGGTGAAATCTTAGAAGCATTTGATTGTTTCTTCAATAATATTAGAGTATGCTCCTCTCTTATAGATATAAATTATGATTCCTCTTATGTATTCCATTCACCTAGTGTCTTGACCCTTATATTATTAATGCATAAATTTTTTATAGGTTTGTAGTTTTCCTTTTCTTAACTTCTTTGATTCCATTTCATGCATCATCATGTTTCTTGGTATCTAGCAATATTAACCACTCTAATTGTGTTTTTGGGTGCACCATCTAAGCTAGGATTTTAGCAACCTTCTTGTTCCTCTAATGTAACCATGCCCTACCCTTGTGTTATCTCCACCCCTAAAGATAACATCATTATTCTATTACACTATCATATAGCCTCCTCTCTATAAAATATACATTCTACATGTCTTCAAGCTCCTTTTATGTAAACTCACACTCCATGATCACCAACACCCACAATGCTAGCTCCTCAAGATATTTTTCACCCAAGAGTATGTGTGCTTAGACATGACATCATCCTCTTTCTACATTCTTGTTTCCTTCTCTTGTAAAAAAACTGTTTATATCCTAATTATTCTAGCCTTCGTATTCATAATCTTCACCTTTAATTCTAATCAAAATTCATGTCATTTTCTCTAACCATCTATTCATGTTGGATAAAAAAATTCTTACACAACTTCTACCCAAAAAATGAATGATATAATATGTTCCAATTGGTTTCTAGTCACAACCATAAATTTTAAAAATAGTCTACTAGAGTTCTATAAACCTTCTACCTAACGTCCTTAATAGTGCACTTACTAGATAATTTGTATTTGAATTTACCGTATCAATATTTTTAAGCACCCTCACTTTATAAATTAAAACTTAAATCATTAGAATAGACTTGAATCTCTCATTATCTAAAACCTCCTTCCACATTTGTATCTAAAACTTTTAATAATTCCAAAAATTATTGATAAATGGATAACAGAGATCTTAAGAGAAAGCATTGACATAGTGTAGGGTGAAAATTTCTAGAGAGTTAAGTTATAAAAAAGGACCATGCCTAATGTAGATGTGCCCACCTAGAAATTTTGGCACTGATGGTTTGTCCCCATGAAGAACAAAACAAAAGTTAGTCTACCTTGCAACTTCACATTGCATGCATCTAATGATTTTTTGGGTAGGAAAAACAATTTCATCATGGCCAAACGAATTGGAGATATGAAAAACTCAAAGATTTTATTGTAGAGGGACCCTACACAACCCTATACCTTTAGATATAAAATTTATATGTGCCATGATTTTTGAAAAACAACTCATCCAATTTTTCTAGTTTTTTGCATTTAGGGCTTTAAAGAGAAAGCATCGACACAATGTAGTCTAGAATGATAGAGAATACTAGAGTGTGAAATAGGATCTTTTCTAGAATAAACCCACCCACTCATATGTGTTGGAACTATTGGTTTGGCTCGATGAGAAATACAACAAAAAATATGCGACCTTGCAACTTTCTCTTCAATGCATTTGTCACTTTTTTCAACATGTGAAAACTTGTCACCATGTCCAAATGGCTTGGATTAATTAAAAACTAAGAGAGGATAATTAATGATATCAATTTTCCATAGTCCATGTTATAGTTCAGAGATGTTTCTGGATTAGATTGTGTTGAGTTTTTTTCATGAAATTTTTGGATCACACTTTGTGATCCATCATCAAGATGGTAGAGAACAAGAGGATAAAAATGGTTGATTGTAGACTAACACTAGATAAAAATATATATTCTAGAAGGAACCTATATCAACCTATAACTTAATAAAATATATTTCTAAGTGCCATTGTTTCAAAGAAATAACTTGTCAAAGTTTTCTAGTTTTGGCACTTAGGGCTCTTAAGAGAAAGCATCAACACAATGTAGTTTGAAACAATTATACATGTTGTGGTGAAAAATAGAGCCTTTCCTAGCATAAAATCACCAACCCAAACAATTTGAAACTATCAGTTTGGCTAGAAATGAATGAAATGAAAATTATGCTACCTTGCAACTTTCTCTTCAATGCATTTGACATTTTTTTCAATGTGTTAAAGCATGTCACCATGGCCAAACAACTTGGAGATATGAGAAATGAGAGGGGTTATTTTAGAGAAATGACTCATCAAATTTTGCTAGTTTTGACACTTAGGGATCTTAAGAGAAAACATCAACACATTATAGTCTAGAATGATCAAGCATGTTGGGGTGCAAAATAGGACCTTTCCTAGCATAAACCTATCCACTCAAATGTGTTAGAACTATCAGTTTTTCCTAATGATGAACAAAACAAAAATGATGCTACCTTGCAACTTTCTCTTCAATGCATTTGACACTTTTTTTAACGTGTGAAAACTTGTCGCCATAGTCAAATGGCTTGGAGATACGAAAAATGAGAGAGGTTATTATAGAGAGACCACACATGACCCTATATCTTTAGAAAAAATATTTATAAGTACCAAAGTTTCATAGAAACAACTCATCAAATTTTGCCAGTTTTAGCACTTAGGGCTCTTTAGAGAAATTTTTGGCACAATATAGTTTAGAATGATCAGGCATGCTGGGGTGCAAAATAGGAATTTTCATAGCATAAAAATTCCCACCCAAATGATTTGGCATTGTCATTTTTGGCCCAACAATGAATATAACAATAATTATGCTACCTTACAACTTTCTCTTCAACGCATTTGATGTTTTTTTCAACATGCAAAAACTTGTCGCCACGACCAAATGGCTTGGAGAAATGAATATATGAGAGAGTTTATTCTAGAGGGACCCTACACAACCATATAAATTCAAACAAAATATTTCTAAGTGTCGTAGTTTTGGAGAAACAACTTGTCAAAGTATGCCAATTTTGGCACTTAGGGATCTTAAGAGAAAGCACCGACACAATGTAATCTGGAATGATCAAGCATACTAGAGATTGAAATAAGACCTTGTATAATATAAACCCACCTGAATGTTGTGGCACTATCATTTTGTCTTGATGATGAACATAACAAAAGTTATGCTACCTTGCAACTTTCTCTTCAATGCATTTGATGCTTTTTTCAACATGCAAAAACTTGTCACCATGATCCAATGGCTTGGACATATGAAAAAAATGAGAGTTTATTCTAGAGGCACCCTACATTACCCTATAAATTTATACATAATGTTTCTAAGTGGCATGGTTTCAGAGAAACAACTTGTCAAAGTTTTTTCCAATTTTGGTACTTATGGCTCTTAAGAGAAAACATTTGCACAATGTAGTCTAAAATGATCGAGCATGATAGGGTATGAAATATGAAATTTCCTATAATAAAGCCACCAAATAAAATTTTTTCACATTTTCATTTTGTCCCAATGATGAATAGAACCAAAATTATGCTACTTTGCAACTTTCTCTTCAATGCATTTGATGCTTTTTCTAACATGGAAAAATTATCGCCACGACTAAACAACTTGGAGATATGAAAAAATGAGAGAGGTTAGTATAGAGGGACCCTTTGTGAACCTATAACTTTAGATGAAATATTTCTAAGTTCCATGGTTTTAGAGATAGCTCATAAAAAAAAATCAGTTTTGGGTATTTAGGGCTCTTAAGACAAAGCATCGACACAATGTAGTTTGGAATGGTCGGACATGCTAGGGTGTGAAATAGGACCTTACCTAACATAAAACCACCCAATCAATTTTTTTTTCACTATTGGTTTGGACCAACAATGAACATAACAATAATTATGCTACCTTACAACTTTTTCTTCAATGCATTTGACACTTTTTTCAATGTATGAAAACTTGTCTCCATGACCAAATGACTTGGAGATATGAAAAACTGAGAGAGGTTATTTTAGAGGAACCCTACATGACCTTGTACCTTCAAATTAAAAATTTCTAATTTCTACAGTTTTAGAGAAATGATTTGTCAAATTTTGCCAATTTTGGCACTTAGGGATCTTAAGAGAAAGTGCTCGCCATAATGTAGTATGGAATAATCTAGAATATTGGGGTGAAAATAGGAAATTTAATAGCATAAAACCACCCACCCAAACATTTTGGCACTATTGGTTTGGCCTGATGATGAACATAATGAAAATTATGCTACCTTGCAAATTTCTCTTCAATGCATTTGACACTTTTTCAATGTGTGAATACTTGTCGCTACAAGCAAATGGCTTGGAGATATGAAAAAATGAGAGGTTATTGTACAAGGACCCTACATGACCTCGGAAATTTAGATGAAATTTTTCTAAGTGCAACGGTTTCAAAGAAATAGCTCGTCAAAGTTTTTCACTTTTGGCACTTAGGGACCTTAAGAAAAAACATTGACACAATTTAGTTTGGAACGATTGAGCATGCTGAGGTGTGAAATGGTACCTTTCCTATCATAAATCCATGCAATTAGATGTTTTGGCACTATTGATTTGGCCCTAGGATGAAAAAAACTAAAAATATGGCTCTTGATAAGTTTTTACTAAACACATTTGACGCTTTTTGCAACTTTTGTAATATTATTGCTATGGTCAAGTGGATTGGGGATTTCAAAAATTGAGAAAGGTTATTATGGAGGGAACATACATAACCATATAACTTCATAAAAATGTTTGTAAGTGCCATGATTTTTGAGAAATAGTCTGCCAAAAGTTTTACATTTTTTAACACTTATGGCTCTTAAGAGAAAGTTTTGAAACAATGTAGCCTGCAACATTTAGACGAGATCATACAGACATGTTGAAACTATCGGTTTGGCCCTAAGATGAAAAAAACAAAAATTATGGCTCTTGATAAATTTTAACTAAACTCGTCTAATGCTTTTTACATTTAAAAAATTATCACCACGATCAAGTGGATTGGAGATTTTAAAAATTGAGAAAGTTTATTGTGAAGTGAACCTACATGAACCTATACCTTCATAAAGATTTTTTGTAGGTGCCACAGTTTCTGAGAAATAGTCCACCAAATTTTGACACTTTTTGGCACTTAGGGCTCTTGAGAGAAAGGATCGACAAAATGTAGCCTTCAATGTTTGGGTGAGATGGGGTGCGAAATAGGACCTTGTCTACCATAAACCCTCCCATTTGGATGTGTTGGCAATTTTGGTTTGGCCCCATGACACACTAAATGTAAATTTATGACGGTCCTAATCAATTTATGATATCCCTAATGAATTTATGAAAGTTTTAATGAATTTATGATTATCCTAATGAACCTTAGACCATTCAAATGAAGTTATAATAGTCCTAATGACTAAAGAACCTATAACTATCACAATATCAATTTATGACTATCCTAATGAATTTATGATAGTCCTAATGAATTTATGACTACTCTAATGAACCTATTGTTGTCCTAATGAACCAAACTAAATCTAAATGAAACCCTTTCTATTTGAAGAAATTTTATTTTTCCCTTAGGCCTTAATGCATTTACAACTCATAACAAATATAAATGCATGATACAAACACAATATTTATTAAGATTTTTCAACCTTTAATACATTAGGAAAGCAAATGAAGAGAAATAGAAGAGAAAAGAAGAAAGAGATAATGAAAGGTAATGAGCAAGAGATACACACACAAAAATACCCTCAGCCATAAACCCTTACCCTCTATCATAAATCCTAAATTCTATAGGAATACCCTCAATTGCAAAATAAATACTCTTAACCCTCTATCTTAACATTAGATATCTTATGTCATCAACCATAAACCCTACACCCTCAACCTATACCCTCAATTGTACTTCCAATACCCTCAACCTTATAATCAGTACCCTAAACTCTAAACCATACATCCTAAATCCTAAACCCTATACTGATACCCTTGACCCTATTTGGAATTCATTTCCTTGGATGATATGAAAATATGGCATAAATGTAATACCCCTCCGTTTTGCTTCTTGTTCGGTTTTCTTTATGCTTTGTTGGTTGCAGCTACTTTGATACTAGACACACCTTATTATTTATGTTTTTATTGCTATTTATTGAGCGACGAACTATTATTGTGTGATGTGTTTATCTGATGACTGTTTTACATGCTTTAATGGTTTGATGATGTTGGTAGTTGTAACATGAGTTTTAATTATGAGATTATTGAGTAAGATGTTAATGTCAATCTTGATGAGTGTATTGGTTAAGGGGATGGGTTCGCATCACTTGCTTGAGAGCGCCCTGTGAATCTGTGGTTTCTTCTTCACGGTGTGTATTATATGTTGGATATATTCTATGATGTTGTTTACTTGGTTCTTAGGTTGCAGGTACATGACATTGACTCCACCTGGTTTCATAGGTTTGAACATGTCGATCCAATGGTTAAGTTGAATAGGAGATAGTAGCTAGGTAACATGTGTCAAGTCTACACCCTAGCCTTAGTGTATCGTCAGTTTTGTTTGTTGATTCATAGTTTACCTTATTTTAATGTTATTTGATTATGAAAAGTGTGTGTTTATTAAATCAATTTTTAGAATAATTGCTTTGATTAGAAGTGATGATTACTTAAAATTAATATTAAAATTATGTTTGGAAGTTATATTTAAATTTATTAATAAAATAAAATTAAATTAAATTAAATTAATTTAATTAATTAAATTTAGTCCCAAAAGGATTGAATTTATCTATTAAATAATTAAAATTAATTAATTAAGTTTTATGTGGTTTATATTATATAAAAAAAAGCAAAGAAAATTGAAAGTGATTTGAAATTGTATTTTAAGAGCAAAGTTAGTTTTCAAAATGTGGGAGTTAATTAATATTTAAAAAATTTAATTTTTGATTTGCATAAAAAGTGGATTTGGTTGTTAAAGATATTTTTTTGATTTATGCCATAAGTGTGAGTTTAATTAATGGGAGGAATTGGTTGCAAATTGATTCACGGGAGAGTTTTTGAGGAGGAAAAAGCTTTTTCAGGTTGGAGAAGTTTTTTGTGAAAAATTGCACAGGGAATGGTTGGAAGAAATTTTTGATTGTAGAATTGATTTGAGGAAATTTTGTTGACATTGGTTGGGCTTTCAGTTGAATTGCTTGCTGGGAATCACTCCACAGTTGAAGAGAAATTGTGAGATCTTTGAAGGAGGCTCTGCATCAAAACATCGTCTTTTCCTGTAGCTTCAATACCAGGTTTTAATCTTTGAATTACTATTCTTGTTTGTTTAAATTAAATTTGTAGTGAATAAAGAATGGTTGGTAAATCCTTTTAGGATTAGAGATTTCTATTTGAGATTGGAATTAAAAATTTAAATTTTGGTAATTTTGTTATTCCTTGTGAAAATTCCTCTATGAAATTGTTAAAAAATAGGTTGTAGAATGTAACTTTTTATTGAGGAAATTGTAGTATTGTTTGTTAAATAAAACCATAGATTGAACAATACATTCAGATGGTTGTTGGAAATTAAGATCCTTATAGAAAATAAATGGATTTATTTTAAAAATAAAACCTCTGTAGAAAACTTACAATGGAGAAATCTATATCCCTATTTGTTTTCCTTAATTTTGTATTATTTGAAATTTAAAGGAATGGTTTTAAAAGAATTCAGTTCTTAAATCTCTATGAATTTAGGAAAGGTTTTTGGAAAATTTTATTTATTTTCCTGTAACTAATTATTTTTATTTATTTGGCCCAATTTTATCAGTCAAAGAAATTCTGTGTAAATATATATATATATATATATATATATTTATACATTATATGTATTATACTTTTGTAAATATAAGTATATATATATTTTGTTATGTGGATTATTTATTTTGTTGGGAAAAGATTGCCGTCGGCGAATTTTATTTTGGGCTTAATTTGCATCAGTGGTGAATTCATTTTTTTTGTGTTTTGTGTTTTATAAAAAAAAAATATTTAATATAATTTTAGTGGACGGTGGTCATGACCCCACCACCCACATGCTAAAGGTGGGGAAAGCACTGCCTATGGGCAATGCACCCACCTCTTGGGGGATGTGCTGCCCATAGGGAGCGCAACCCCCTCCATCCCTTTTGGGGTGGCCGGCTATACTAAGTACAGACCGGCGCCCAAGGTAGTGTGGCCGGCTATCCTTAGTACAGTTCGGTGACCTCCTTATATTTCCATTTTATTTTTATTTCTTTTATTTCTTTTACAAAAATAAAACATGTTTTCAGTGAAAAGAATTTGTAAAGTATATTTCCATTTTTCGGAAATCGATATGCCTTGGCCTTTTGGGAATTTAATGTTAGAATATTAAAAAAACTTATATACATTATATATATAGTGTATATACGATCACACATATATTAATTGTATATGTGTTATGTGTTTAGGTAAACTGCATATTATAGAAATAAATCTATATTGTGAATATATATCATGATATATATATAAATAATTATATATTAAAATATAATTGTGTATATATATATCTTATGAGTATATTATCAATATTATAGGTTGTTATTTTAAATAATTTTGATTTCAAATTAATTATAATCTTATGTGGATTAAAATTTGGAATGAGGAAATTTATATAATTTCGTAAAAATGGATGTGTTAGTTGTGAAACTAAAAGAGATTTTCTTGCATGAGTATATTTTGATTTAAATGTAATCAATATTTTGTTTTGATAAAATTAGAATTTTTCTTTTCCTTGTAAAAGTAAAGGCGATTATTTTAGTTTATTATTTATCTAGTTGAAGTAATTGATTATTTACTGCAAAAGTATTAGATAGGAAAATAGATTTAGTATATCCAAAATAGAATAGTTCCTTGCCATTGCTGCTTGTTATTATTTTTCCTTATATTCATGATTTGGGAAAAGGGGTTACTTGAGTTTGAATTGTAATTTTTCCAGAGGATGTGGGTTGTTGCTTTGTTAAGTCAACCGTTCGTAATTCCCTTGGGTAGTGCTATTTGTGTTTTGTTTCCTCCAAGTATTGGAGTGGGTTTCCTTAATTGTTGCCTCCTAGAATAGGAGAGATCGCATTGGTTAAGTTCTGTAAGCACTTGAGTTACCCTTGGAGTCTAGTTTTGTATAGCATGTTATCCATTAGAAGAGTGGCTTTTGCTAGGGGCTAAAGCCCAAAGAGGTAAACTAGGTAACCTTCAGAAGTGATTTAATCAAGTGATAATTAAAGTAATGTACTTAGTTGATTAGGATGTACTTCACATTAGTCAAGATATCTTAACCTCACTCATAGATGCAAGGGATCGTTTAGACTTGGGATGAGTGGGAAGGCCTAGAATGGAAAGGTCAACTATTATGTCCTCACGAGAGATAGTCGATTCCGCATGAGTAAGTATGAGGTTAGGATTTGTTAGAAGTCACCAGGAACTCTGGAGCCTATGAAGAATTCCCAAAGGAGATCTCATGTCTAACTGTGTGATGACACTCTATCTAGGATAATATTGGGTTATGTGTTATGTGTATGAGTTCTTTATCATACTCAATTAATTTCATGTCTAGAAGCAGTGTGACCATGTTAGTGTTAGACTTATATTGTGCATGAGTTTGGTTGAGTCAGTATGAGTCTGCCTTTGGTTAGAGGTAGTAGATCCTTGTCCATGTTTCATGGTTACTATCTCCTAGAATGGGGGTGGGCCTTCAGGTAACACTTGGCTGGGTGGAACATGCACCATAAACTATTGGGTCCCCCTTGATCTTCAGTACGTGGTGGCAAGACATCCAGTTGGATAGCTCGTGGTTCTTATTATGTTTCTTGCATTGTTGTATTTCCTTTTGTAATAAGTTATTTTACCCCTCTTGTATTTATGATGTGGAATTTTGTAATTGTAACACTTTTGTAATAATGCCTCATTCTAGGAATGAGTGATGTAACCTGATGTTCAAGTAATGAATTTATGTATGGATGTTTATCTTCTTATCTTATTTTTTTTATGTATGTTGTATTAATACTTATTACATGGGTAATTAATGTAATGAATTTTAGATGATGTATGTTAGTTGGGTTAAGTAATCTCAGTTACATAGCCTTAGGGGATGTTTTCAATTGTAGATGAACATGTATGTTTAATTCACTTTAAATAAATAAATAAAATAGTACGCTTTTATTGTGAATTGAAAGTTCCTTTAGGGTTGCGTGGCGGGGCATTACAAACCCTATATTCTAAATGTAAGTGTGAATAAGGTGTAAAGAACAAAAAAACTTCTTAATACGACATTATATCAAAGACAAAGCTAATTGAACTAATTCAAAATAATAATCTACTGAAACCGTCATATTTCTCTCTATCTCCAAAGATTTATTAAATCACTTTGCTCTCAGATCATGTGAGCACTATGATTGTTAAAATGACAATTCAGAGAATGAGAAGGATGTTGATAATATGTATATGAATAAAAGAAACTAATGCAATATGAATTGAAATGAAAATTGACAAATACAACTACAGGAAATAGCCATGATATAAAAACTTGATGCTTGATGAATGCTTGGATGTTGGGATGCTGGGATACTTGGATGCTTGGATGCTAGATGAAATTTTGCAGAGTAAAATTGATAACCTGGGATGCTTTTCTTGGTTCAATGAGGCTTTATTTATAGATTTTCTGGCTGTAGAAATGCACAACGATGGCAAAGAGAGGCTTGGATTCAATCTGGAGGATTGAATGGTGAAATATGGAGGAGATTGAGAGAATTTTGGAGATTGTCTCTACCCATGAAAACACCAGGCAAGAGAAGAGGAAGGATTGACGGAGGAGGATTGATAGAAGAATTTGGAATTTGTCTCCAATTGTCTCTAAAACTTCTCGTGAAGTTTCAAAGCATTAATTTTGACATAATTTTGACATAAATTAGATATAGGATATCTAATTTGATTTTGAGGAAATATAGAGGAATATTCTTTATGCCTTTATTTAAATATTTTTGATATATTTAAATTAGCAAAAGAGGAATAAATAATTTAATAAAACAAACTATAGAATTTATTTATTAAATTAAATAGAAGAATAGGGAAATTAATTTATAAAGTGTTTAATCTTTATTTAATTAATTTAAGATTGATGTGATAGAATAAAATAGGAAAATGATAATCAAATCAAACAAAGTATTTAATTTTGTTTATTTAATTAAGATGAGATATTAGAAGAATTTAAATGTGGGGTGAATGTGAACTATATAAATAAATATTTCTATTTATTCAATAGTAGAGGAAATTAGGTAAATTAATCAAATAATTCATATTTAATTAATCGGATTCTCCAAACCATTTTTAGGTGTATACATTTTGCCCCTCTTCGAAGTGATGTGTTTACGCATTGCTTCAAAGAAAATTTTACTGCTACTGCTAGTATCGATGATCAAAATTAAGTGTGCCCTAGACATGCCCCAGATATTGATTTTCAAATGATTGCCGATAATATGCCCCCTCAGGAGATAAATTAATGATTTGATGATTTTTTAGAATTTTTGAAATTTTTATGATTTTCTGATGATTCTATGATGATTCAATGATGATTTGATGATGAAATAATTTATCCCCCGATATAGAATATTGATTCTGCCACATGATAAAATGTTGCTCTACCTTGCCTCCTTGTGTTTGATGATTTTTGATCGTGTCAACCTTTGATTTGATATTGATTGTTGATCCTGGTAGATTAGAAGATTATTGATCTCATGATAGGTGAGATTCAATGATTGATTAATGATTGACTTCATGATAGGTGAGGATCAATGATAGATTGATGATTGACCTCATGATAGGCAAGGATTAATGATAGATTGATTAAAGGAGGATTTTAGAGTTTTTCCCAAAGATGTGGGACATGATTCTGTGATATCATTAATCGATGTGAAAAATATACAATGCAGATGCAAAACTAATATCAATGCAGTCTAATTTTATCATGCAACTATATGCAAACTATTGTCATTTTAATAGTAATTTTGTGCTTTGTATCATCATAGATCCTTTATTGGATGTTGAAAGTGAGTACAAGCGTCAATGGTATATGCTAGACTAATGACGACCTGAGTACTACTTTCATGATTTTTGATATTGCAAGTGAACACAAGCATCGAGGTATAATTAAACTGAGATGACCTGAGCATTTCTTGCATAAACAGACAAGAATCAATCATTTTCCTAAGTGAATTGGAATGTCATCCATGATACTTTGTAGAGCACTTCCCATGACAATTCACACAATGATTTTGATTAATTCATAGACAACAGACAAATAAAATACCATTCTCTTTCCTTGCTTCTCTAGTCCAATACATCATCGAGTTGCTTCAAAGAAATGATAAGAATGATAAAAATGCAACATGTTCAACCTTTTCTTAAAGTATTTCAATCATTATTCAAATTAGATCATCCATCCTGATTTTGTGATGTTTTTGTGATTTTTTGAGACTTTTGCGAAAAGAAAACCTTTACCTAAAGACCTAGCCTAGGGGTCTCAGGAGCTGATCAAATATTAGCCTTGCCTATGTTATGTACACAGAGACCATGTAGTTCGACTGACTTTGACTCATGTTTTTTTTGCTTTTGACTTTTTCAGACTGAATTTTTGACCTGTTTTTGGATTTTGATATGATATGGATGTTTGATGTGTTTCTGATGGTGATTGATGTTGTGTTTTGATCATTGTTTTTGTTGTGTTTTTTCTAAGCTCATTGTTTTATTTCCCCTAGTGATTTCAAGATTTTTCCCCCAAGCTAGGGTGAGACATGACCACATTACAATGATATGTACTTGAGATTTTATTGCACCCTTTTTCAAATTTTATGATTTTTTTTATATTTTTTGGGATATTTTAAGATGAAATGAGATGATATGCCTAATTGAAGGAACACGATGCCCCACAATAGGGGTAATGCAACCATGGATAATTGATAGATCAAAATGAAAGTTTCACTATAAAACATGTCACACAAGCAACATATCTCTTGTCGAAAGATGATAATGGTATGATTGATTAAGATGCCAGGACTGATCAATTCCATAAGATATGATGATGATAAGATTGATGATTGTTGATGATTGATTAATAAAATATATGAGGATTGGATAATTTTTTGTAGCTAGGCTTAAATATGATTTGTATGATAAGATTCAAGGTTGCAAATGGACATGATGACATGAATTTTGATAAGCTAGAAGATATGGAATGGAAGAAAGTAAGGATAAAAATAATGAATGGTATGATCAATATCATATAGATAAGATATAGACACAAGGCCCAAGTATTTTTCCCCTATTCCTCATCAAGACCAAGGAAAGGAAGAAAGGATGTATTTAGTAAGAATGATGGAATATGGATAAGATCAAAGTTATGGTATGGAAGATATGGATAAAGCTTATAGGATAAGATATATGATGTTCAAGAAGATCCTTAACCTTGTCAAGATCAAAGGTGGAAATGTAAGGAATGAGCATAGAAAGGATAATGACCATGAATGATAAGATGGATGGAACTTTTCCCAAAGTGTAGAGTGCAAGAGGAATATGGAAGATAGGATATAGATGATAGGGAAATGGAGGAAGGACCTAAGCATCAAGTTTCACAACCAAATATTGCTCTAATAAACCATATCAATGGGAATTAGACTCCTAAATATTGGCAGATTAATGAGATGATGGAAGAATCTAAGGACTTATGCAAAGGTTTGGATTAAAGGAGAATGATTGGGGATGAATGTTGGATAATGGATAGGAGGTTGGAAGGCTTGTTGATGGATAGATGGAAAGGATGGAAAGATTAACATTGGCACACACCTTGAAGGGTGGTGGAGTGATGGAGGAAAAATGGATTTGGAAGGTGATAGGTTATTAGATGGAAAATTGGAGGAAGCTTTTGGATTAGAAAATTTGGATGCCAATTTATATTTTGTTGCTTCTACGAGACTTGTAGGAATCCACGTGATTTTTTACTTTGATTTTTTCTTTGTGGGCCTTTGCAGCCTTTCACATTTTTCTTTTTGATTTATGGACCTTTGTGGTCTTTTAGATTTTTCTTTTGATTTTGGATCAATTTTTCTTTTATTTTTGCATGTCTCTTTGAGGAGACATGTTGATCCTTTGATACATGTGGATTTTGATATAGAATCTTTTGATATTTGGCATCCCAATTTCTTCCAAGAGTAATGGGAGGGGTGTATTGAGATGAATGATATGGAGGTATTATGGAGGAGTTGATGTGGGTAGAATTTTGAAAGGGCATCAAGGATGTGTGCCTTTGTTGTTCTTGAGAAATAAGATATGGACCTAGGATAGAGGGAAGGTTTGATGGACTAGGAAGAGAACATAGGATAGATGGTATGTTTGGAGGATTAGGATGAGGACCTAAGATATATGGTAGGTTTGATGAACTAGAAAACTTAGGTGTATAACCCAGGTAGTGGTGATATGGGTTTCTTTCAACAAAAACGGGTTCTAGGATACCTTTTTCATGAAGGCCTAATCCTTTTCCTTTGTAATTCACACTTTGACATATTTGTTTACCAATGGGATATGTATTGTTTTTGAAACAAGATGCGAGTCCATTTTGGGGAGGATATGATATGGATGAGAGGATAGGTGTTGGAAGTAAACCAGAATGGATAAAGGTGGAGGATCCCAATTTATAGGTGTGGGGTTCATGGATAGCTTGAATAGGTGTGATAGGCTCTTGACATGGGGATGATGGGGTGTTTTGATCTTGACTTAGAAAATAATTATGAAGTGGTATGAAAGGCATATCTTGATCATGAGAAGGATAAACATCTTCATGGGATGAAAGGGTATCCTTGAATGGAAGCATATCTTGACTTGATGAGGAAGGGAATCATGAGATTTTATAGAAAGCATGTCTTGATCATCAGTTGGTAAGACATCATTAGATAGGATGGAAGAACTATCATTCTCTTGTGATGCAATGGAATCATGAGATTGTATGGATTGATTAGATGATGTGGAAGAAGAACCTAGAAAGACACTTGTCTCTAGAGATGGAAGGGAATTATTTTGGATGAAAAGTGAAAGGAGGGGATCGTCATAAGATTCTTGAGAAATGGGATCTTGATCAAATATTGGAAGAATTTGTGGAATGTTGATATCATTGGATGGAGTGTAAAGAGTATTTTGATCTTGATTTGGAGGGGAGTCTATGCTAGCATGCTTTGGATTGAGATATTGGCATGAATCATTGGATGTTGAAGATATGATAGAAGAGGATGATTTAGCTTGAGTGAAAGAATCTTGAGGTTTATTTTGGCTTATGGTGGATGGAGATAAATGCATGACATGATAGGATTGCTCAATATCATTTGTGTTTGAGGACTGAGATTTGGGATTATTGATCTTTTGTAAAAATTCAAAGAAATTGAACTTGGATGATGTAGTTGTTGGTGGAGAGGGTGTCATGTCAAGATTTTTGTCAAAAGAATAAGAACAAATGTCTGGCAGCAAACATATCTCTGTGGTTGTTTCCCTTTGTATATCCTAGATTTTTTGTTGAAGTTTTTCATTTGATGAGCTAGAGCATTCAATTGATCCTCATCTATTTTGGCCATGGTGGTTTGAGTTTCAATTTCCTATTCTTTGTATTTTTAGTCTTCGTGACCTTGTTAAAATGGACATACAACATTATTGTTTTCAATAAAATTTTGATCTTAGTTGGTATAGTGTCAAGGATATTAACTCAAGTCAAATAGAATGATAGATTCTATTGATTAGACTAAGTTGATAAGTTTGATTATACAGTTTAGTTTCTTTGATTTAGGATGACTGATCCTGAAACTTAACTTACTAATCAAAATATGTTTGATTGAGACACTTTTGGATGGTAGATCTTGGTTGGATTTGAACAAATTCAATTATAAAGTGTAGTTTATGCAAGTTTAAGACTCTGTTTTGATGTTTTTGATAAAGAATGCACTTCAAGCAGACTCACTCTTAAGGTCAAAAAAGGTCATTGTTATACTCAACAACCTACATCTTAAAATTGTGTCAACTCACATAGCCATGTCACTCCCTAGAGGGCGCCCATGTTTTTGTCTTTTCCAGGTGCGTACTCAAGGTTAGATTTCTCGATCCTTTGAGAAAAAAGTCCTTGGAAATTATATGGTGAATTTCTTGTGGGAAAATTCTTCCCTTCCCTTGCACTATGAGTATTACAATGTCTAGTTACTGACTCAGATGGATACTACACTATGGTTCGTAGATAGGGTTTCCGTTTGGAGTGACAAATGATAAGCTCCCTTAGGAGACATCCCAATCTTTAGAACAAATATTTTGGGGATGGTTATCTTGCACACTTCCATCGATTTGGAATTTCATCAACAACTTGCATTTTGATTAGAGTGGGTTGGAATCCTTGGCTTTAGGCGTTCCCACTTAGGTCGTTCCCATAGGGTGAGTACTTTTTCCCACTACGGCAGGCCTTCTAAAGGATTTAATAAAAGCATAAATTTGAATGGAATCAAAGGATGATTCTGGCACTTAAATCACCTAGTAAAGGGGAGAGCATAAGCCTATTCACCACACAAGCACAATAGATAAATGATTCATTTTAAGCCCAAAAGACAAATTTTGCTAATCTATGTGAATATTTTGCCTCACAAAATTCATGGTGTCAACTTTTAACTGATATTGCAAAAGTGTGATGGCTACCCTAGGATTGATAAATTTTAAACCAAGTGACTACCCTAGGATTGATAAATTTTAATTCAAGTGACTACCCTAGGATTGGTTCTTTTTAACCCAATTTTGACAAAGCTTGTGTAGATGGTTAATTTTAAGCCCAAAGCAATGCTAGTTGTTCCTAAAGCATGAATGAAAAATAACATATGATGGGTTATTTTCCCATGATTGTTTGAAAACACTATTACAATGGATATCAAATGACTCTTTTTTCACTTTTTTTGAATTTAATGCTTTGTATTCCTCTTAAAACCTGTAATAAATAAGAAGATATAAATGTTAAATGAATCATTAAGCATAAAAACCCTAAAATTTAGACCAAGTTACAATGTGATTTGATTTTAAATGTAAAATTGAAACTTTTAACTCTAAAAAAAAGTGATGAATACCTACACCATTGCATAGCTTATGAAATTTCACCCCATTTCAAAAAAAAAAAGTTTCAAAAAAGACCTCCGTATGACCAAGATATGACCATTTTAAGATTGACTGTCAAAGCACTAAAACAAACATCCTACTCACTAAAACATGTATGTGCTAAAAGAAGTGTCGGATGCGCTAAAAGAAGTGTTGGATGTGCTAAAACTTTACAAAAGCACCGAAACAGAGCACAGAAGCACTATAGTTTTCCACAAAAGCGCTATAGTTTTTGATGGAAGCGCTAATTTTTTTACAAAAGCATTGAAACATAGCACAAAAGCACCATAGTTTTCCACAGAAGCGCTATAGTTTTTGATGGAAACGCTAAAACAGAACTCGCCAGGAATCTGTGTGAAGATTTTTAGAAAAATTGATAAAATAATGGGGTTAATGCCCCACAGTGGGTGCCAAAATTGTAAGTGTGAATAAGGTGTAAAGCACAAAAAAAATTCTTAATATGAAATTATATCAAAGATAAAGCTAATTGAACTAATTCAAAACAATAATCTACTGAAACCGTCACATTTCTCTCTATCTCCAAAGATTTATTAAATCACTTGGCTCGTAGATCGTGTGAGCACTATGATTTTTAAAATGACAATTCAGAGAATGAGAAGGATGTTGATAATATGTATATGAATAAAAGAAACTAATGCAATATGAATTGACATGAAAATTGACAAATGTAGCTATAGGAGGCAGCCATGATATGAAAACATGATGCTTGATGCTTGAATGATTGGATGTTGAGATGTTGGGATACTTGGATGCTTGGATGTTGGATGAAATTCTGTAGAGTAAACTTGATAACCTAGGATGCTTTTCTTGGTTCAATGAGGCTTTATTTATAGATTTTATGGTTGTAGAAATGCACAAGGAGTTCCATCAAAGAGAGGCTTGGATTCAATCTAGAGGATTGAATGGTGAAATATGGAGGAGATTGAGAGAATTTTGGAGATTGTCTCTACCCATGAAAACACCAGGCAAGAGAAGAGGAAGGATTGATGGAGGAGGATTGAGAGAAGAATTTGGAATTTGTCTCCAATTTGTCTCGAATACTTCCCATGAAGTTTCAAAGCATTAATTTTGACATAATTTTGACATAAATTAGACATAGGATATCTAATTTGATTTTGAGGAAATATAGAGTAATATTCTTTATGCCTTTATTTAAATATTTTTGATTTATTTAAATTAGCAAAAGAGGAATAAATAATTTAATAAAACAAACTATAGAATTTATTTATTAAATTAAATGGAACATTGCTTGCATTGTAATGTGTATATCCTTCTCTTTGGTTCCAAATATCATGGTCAATATGTAGCGTATTGATTTGAGCAAGGAGGTTATGTATGGTCCACATTTCATTCCCTTCTACTACAGGAATGTTTATGTGGTGACCTAATTTAAATTATGTTCAACCAACTTAGGAGCTTATGGAAGCATGAAATGGAATTGTGCTTGGCCGACTTGGGAAGATTATGAAGGAATGGGTTGGTATAAGTAAAATTTGATTCCATTTGATGAAATAAAGTGTGGTGAATGCGAATTTAAAAATCCAAACATTGTGCGAAAGTATACTAGAGACAACAGATTGTGAGTTTCTTCTGGTGTGATTGTTGGTGATAATTATCTTTGTGGTGGATTTACTTTTCATCATTATTCTGGAAGTGATCCACTTTCTAAAGGCAATGAGCCTTCCTCTTTTTAGTAGTGAGCCTTTGTTTATCTTTGGTTGTAATAGTCAGGCAGTGAGCCCACCTGTAGTGAGAACTTTGGCAATGAGCCCTTGTAAAAATCACCTTAATCGGTGTCACCTTAACCAGTGTTTTATAATTGAGAATTAGCATTCTCTGTGGTTTTCCCATCTTGGGTTTCCATGTAAATTAAGGTGTTCTTTGTGCATGGTGTTGTTAAGTGCTTTTATGTTCATAATAGTTTAATTGTTATCTGATTGATTTAATTTTTCTCTAGATTAATTAAGGATAAGAAAACTGTTTTATAATAACTGATTCATCCCCCTCAGTTATCCAAACTATTCTACAATTGGTATTAGATCTTTTATTCCTCTAAGGAGAGCTTAACTGCTTGGGGTAGATTCAATGGTGCACAAACTAACAATTCTGGTGTTTGATGGATCTATCTACAGTTTTTGGAAAGTGCCGATGAGAGGTTACCTAATTTATCTATGGTAAAAAACTTGGGAAGTTGTTGAGACAAAATATGTTGAACCAAAAAATGGCCCCTCTAGTGTAGATGGGATTTCAGCCTATAAAGAGAATGAGAAGAAAAGGTATGCAATCTTTAGCGATTTGTCTAAGATTGAGTTAAAAAAAGTTATTTCATTGGAAACCGCTTATGATGTTTAGGAAAAGTTGAAAGAAATATATGAAGGAAATGATAGATTCAAACTATCAAAGAATTTGACAGCTAAGCACATATATAAAAAATTGAGGATGGAAGATGGTGAGGATATAGCAAGTTATTTCTAGAGAGTTGACAGTGTAGTAAACGAAGTCAAAAATCAAGGAGGCACTCTACAAATAAAGATGTTATGGAGAAGATTTTGATAACCCTATTGGAGAGCTACAATGAAAAGATCACAGTTATTGAGGAGGTTTATGATCCAAATAAATTCACCAGAGAGCAACTATTTGGCACCTTGACCATGTTTGAGATGATAAAATTTGAAAAAGAAAAGGACAAATTTGAAACAACCTTCAAAGCCACAAAAATAGAAGTTGATCTAGCTAGTGAAAGTTCAGATGAGTTGGAAAAAAACTTCACAAGAAAACTAAAGAAAGGTATCAGAAATTATAAAGGTATGCTACCTCTTAAATGCTTTAGATGTGGAAATATTGGTCATTTAGCAAATAAGTGTCAAGAGAAAAGATCAAAGAAAAAATTTAAAAAGATCAATAAGAGGGCCTATTATGTTAATGAGAATGACAATATTTCATACGATGAATCAAATCATGAGGATTGTTTGTTTTTGGTAGAAAAGGATGAACCTAGATTTGATATCTCTAATATTTGTCCAAAAACTAATGATAAAAATGAAGCTGGATTATTTTTCAAAATAAATAGAGATGAATGGTTGATTGATATTGGATGTTCGAATCATATGACTGGTGATAAAAGTAAGCGTAAAACTTAAAAAATATGATGGAGGTTCTATTAGATTTGGAGATGAAAAAACAACATAGATTGTTGGAATTGGTTCTATTACCTTTTATGGAAAACATAACAATGACAATGTTTACTATGTGAAGGGTTTATATCATAATCTTTTGAGTGTTGGATAGATGTGCGAGAATGGCTATAATGTTGTATTTCAATAGGAAAAATAACAAGTGGGAATATGTATCAATTGGAAGGAGATACAAAGAGATGCCTATTTTCCTAGAGAAATGATAGTTGGCTCTGGCATCAAAGGATGTGTCATATCAACTTCGACAACTTGGTAAGGATAAGTTCAACAAGGGCAGTCAAAGGTTGGCCAAGACTGACCAAACCAAAAAGCATTATTTGCAAAGGATGTCAAGAAGGAAAATAAACCAAAGGAACATTCTAAGGAAAATAAGCATCATCTACCAGATTGTTGGAACTTGTACACACTCACCTATGTGGTCCAACCAGATCAAGAAGCTTGCAAGGTGAGAAATATTTCATGTTATTAGTAGATGATTATTCTAGACTAACTTGGGTCACATTTTTAAGAGAAAAATTAAAGGATCTAGAAAAATTCAATATTTTCAAGGAAAGAGTTGAGAATGAAGTTGACAGGAGAATCAAGTGCTTAAGATCTAATAGAGGAGGAGAGTTCACTTTTGATGAATTCAAAAAGTTATGTGAGAAACATGGCATTAAAAGATAACTATATGCCCCTAGAATACCACATCAGAATGGTGTAGTGGAAAGAATGAACCAGATAGTTCAAGAAGTAGCTAGAACAATGATCATGGAAGTGGGTTTACCATAGGTCTACTAGAGAGAAGCGATACACACAATAGTATAAAATATTAATAGAGTACTATTTCGGAGGAAGTATGGAAATACATCATATGAGCTATGACATGGAAGAGCTCCCACAACAAAGTACTTCAATTTTTTTGGAAGAAAATGCTACATCTAGAGAGATGAGGACAATATTGGAAAGTTCAACAATAGAGCTGATGAAGGTATATTTTTGGGTTACTCTACAAGAAGAAAAGTGTATCGGTGTTACAACAAGAGACTGAACAAGATAGGTGAAAGTGCGAATGTGAAAGTAGATGAAGATGCTCAAAGAAATCCTAATAGACATATTGAATATGAATCAAATAACTCGGATGTAAAAGAAGAAAAGGATAAGAAAGAAGAAGAAGAGATAAGGGAGGCTTCATAAAATTCAACCAAAAATCTAAAGTATGTAAAGAGTAACCATTCAAAAAATCAGATTTTTGGAGATAAGAATAAAGGAATCATCACAAGAAGGAAAGCAACCCAAGAGAAAGTGTTACTGTGTCTATTCTCAGAAACTGAGCCAAAGACTATGGAAGAAGCATGCAATGATCAAAATTGGGTGAAGGTAATGAAATAAGAGCTTGATCAGATAGAGAAAAATTAGACTTGGGACCTTGTACCTGGATCGACAGACAAAAATGTAATTGGAACAAAGTAGGTATTCCATAACAAGCTGGACGAAAATGGAAAAGTAATGAGAAAAAAGGAAAGATTGGTTTGCAAAGGTTATACTCATATCGAAGGTGTTGAATTTGAAGATACATATGCCCTTGTTGCTTGGATGGAAGAGATTCGGATATTCCTGACTTTTGTATCTTTTAAGGATTTCAAATTCTATCAAATGGATGCAAAATCTGCATTCTTGAATGGAGAACTGAAGGAAGAATTCTACATTGAGCAACTAGAGAGATTTAAGTTTGGAAGTGACCTGGATGTTCTTTGTAGGTTGAAGAAAGCTTTATACGGATTAAAGAAGGATCTTAGAGCCTGGTATGGAAGATTGGGAAAGGATTTCAAAAGGGATTTGTTGATAGTAAATTATACTAAAGAATTCATTCAGATCAAATATTGATTATTGTGGTTTATGTTGATGACATAATTTTTGGAAGAAATTATGTTATGTGCAAAAAAATTGTCGATGAAATGTAGAAAGAATTTGAGATGTCTATGATAGGTGAGTTGATTTTTTTTCTTGGATTGCAAGTAAACCAGAATAGCAAAGGAATTTCCATTTCCCAATCCAAGTATAACAAATAATTATTGAAGAAGTTTGGGTTGGAGTACTCCAAACCGGTTTGTACACCTATTGTTACCGGATGTAAGTTGACAAAAGAAGATGGTTCACCTAAATTTGATGCAAGTATGTATAGTTCAATGATTAGAGGATTTTTATATTTGACTACTACTAGACCATACATTATGTATGTTGTTTGTTTAGCACCTAGGTTTCAACAAGAACCAAAGGAATCACACGTTGTTGCAGTAAAAAGGATCTTTAGATATTTTAAGGGTATAGAAGATATTGGGCTATGGTATCCAAAGGATTCAGATTTCACTTTGGCATCCTATACTGATGTTGATTGGGCTGAGTGTGTTGATAACAGGTAGACCACAAGTGGTGGAGAGTATTTACTTTGCTCCCGGTTGGTTTCTTGGTCAAGAAAGAAACAAGATTTTGTATATTTATCTACTACTGAAGATGAATACATCACAACATCCTCATGTTGCACTTAGGTATTGTGGATGAAACAAACACTGAAGGACATTAGCATATCATTTGATGAACTGATCTCAATAATGTGTGATAATACTAGCATAATAAACATTTCCAAGAATTCGGTATAATACTCCAAAATAAAGCATATATCCATCAGATATCACTTCTTGAGAGAAAATGTATTGGAGAATGAGGTAAGACTTCAATTTGGACGTACAAAAGAGTAGACTGTAGATATTTTCACAAAAATGTTGAGTAAAGACACTTTTGAGTATCTTCGACATAAGTTAGGGGTTTTGTTCCCTCCAAGTCTACAATAATTTGCACCAAGGTGTGTATTGGTCCAGGGTATTATATGCTCACTCTTATCTGGATCAATTCTTAGTGGCTTCCTCATAGGGGGAGTGGAGTAAGTTTCTTAGGGGGAGTATTTTCCCTTTTTCCTTGATGTCAAAGGGGGAGAAGAAAAGAGGTTCCTTGATGATTTTGATGTTTTTGCTGAGTTTTTTGGTTTTTCATTGATGAATGTTGCCATCAATGACAAAGGGGGAGATTGTTGGAATGTGATTTTGTTGATTGTTGTCATTAATGGTTGTTATTGATGTCAACATATCTTGGTTGATTGATTAAGGTTCGGATTTTTTACTTTGGTGATCCATATTGGTGTTCTCTGGATGTTGTGTTGTGATGATCTATCTTCAATCGTACTTGTCCTGGTCCCATACATCTTTCAACATAATGAGATACAGTCTTTTGGGTTCAGACCTATCTATAAAGTGGCTAGCGTTTCCCATAACATTGCTTGCATTTTAATGTGTATATATTTCTCCTTGGTTTCGTATATCATGGTCAATATGTAGCGTGTTGAGTTGAGCGAGGAAGTTATGTATGGTCCATGTTTCATTCCCTTCCACCGCGAGAATTTTTCTGTGGTGACCTAATTCAAATTAAGTTCGACCAACTTAGGATCTTATGGAAGCATGAAATGGAATTGTGCTTGGCTGACTTGGGAAGATTATGAAGGCATGGGTTGGTATAAGTAACAGTTGATTTCATTCAATCAAAGCAAGTGTGGTCAATGCAAATCTTAAAATCTAGACATTGTGGAAAAGTATATCGGAGACAACAAAAGGTGAGTTTCTTCTGGTGTGACTGTTAGTGACAGTTATCTTTGTGATGAATTCACTTTTCATCATTCTTCTAAAAGTGAGCCACTTTCTGAAGGTAGTGAGCCTTCCTCTTATTAGTAGTGAGCCTTTGTTTATCTTTAGTTGTAATAACCGAGTAGTGAGCCCACCTATAGTGACCACTTTGGCAGTGAGCCCTTGTAAAAATTGCCTTAACTAGTTTCACCTTAATCGATGTTTTATAATTGAGAATTAGCATTATCTATGGTTTTCCCATCTTGGGTTTCCATGTAAATTATGGTGTTCTTTGTGCACATTGTTGTTAAGTGATTTCATGTTCATATTAGTTTAATTTCTATCTGATTGATTTGATTTTTCTTCAGATTAATTAAGGATGAGAAAATTATTTTATAATAACTTATTCACCCCCCTCTCGGTTATGCAAACTGTTCTACACTTACATCAACATTCCATTAGCATGATGATGTGGTAGTCTTTGGTGTTGACACATGGCACACTCACAAGTAGACACATGGCATGGTCAAAATGAGATGTGTTTTTTCCATGTGGTATATTAAGGTTGACATGGCAGAATGAGATGTTGAAACGTGGTTGTACAATAGAAAAATCAAAGCTTTCCACATGGCACAATAAGAGTTTTCCATGTTGCATCCACATGAGCGAATGGAAGTTATTTGCAGATACTTTTGAAGAGTACCAAGATCTCCTCCAAAATAATTTAGCTACGTTACCACTATGCCACTAGTTACTAAACATATAAAATGGAATCGGATTGTATTTCCAACATATCTTATCTAGGCATCCTTAGTCGGATTCAATCCCATGAAATGTGATGCATTATCCCAATGCCTTGACCATTGATCTACATGCCTTGATGACATGTAAAGTGGATTATATTGTATTTAATATGCTATTATCCTTGCAAATTCAAATGGATTTGAACCTTGATCTAAGGCATAAAATTTTATCCCTCTAACCAACATGCCACAAGCCTTGTAAATGAAATAAAAGGAAAAAAAAATGTATTTAAAGGGCACAACCCAATGTTGGGATAAGGGTTTTGCATTTTGGAGACATGATTCTCAAGGCGAGAGTTTGATTTTCTCTAGGTAGGGGCATCCTGGAGGCTAGAGCCAGAGTATGTCGACTTTATAGTAAAAAATCATGATTTCTCATGAGGAATCCAATCATGTAGTCCATCTCATAATTTGAGATGCATAACTTAAGGAGTTCATCAAATTGGTGAGTTATTGGCACATAGATTGAGATAGGAAAGTGCAACACCAAAAGGTGGTCAATTTTATACTCGAAAGTTTCAAAATTTTGAGATGATCATAGTATTACAGTTTGTTGCTGCATTTAAAAAGTAGATGTGAAGATCAAGGTATAAATTGTGTGTTTTAATTTTTATTTTAGTCTAACCCATGTAATTTAATGGTTATAAAAAAATAAGATGATGTATTCGGGTTTGTCCAAACTAGGCCTTAGATTTAGCTTTGTAATGAAAGAATGATGCCTTAAAGAATACTTATCATTCTTGGGGAGTGATGAGAGGACTAGATGTTGCATGTTATTGTTTCTTTTGGAAGCACAATATGTCTAAATAGTGTGAATAAAAAATATCTTGTAGGGTTTGAATCTTCCTCAAAGGCATAACAACTTTTTCTTGCAGTTTGAAGACCAAAATGATGTATAGAGAATTTTGCTAAATGAACATCACTAAAATAGAAGTGATCATGCAAATTAAGTGGATCTAGAGATGTAGCCCAGAGTGGTGAAATCCATTATCAACTCCTCCTATTATGTCTTCATTTTCCTTTCTACTTTTTTGAATGCTCTTCAAGTTCATTAGAAAATCATTGTTAAGGGATTGTTAGCTCAAATTCACATACAAGTCAATGATCAATATATTAAAATCTGAATCCATAAGTGAATCTAACAAAATGTTAAAATGATTCATAAGTGAGTAATTTTTAGATCATATACCCTATGTATTCTAAACCTCGTACCATCAATCTTGTACCCTAAACCCTATACCAATATCCTAAACCCTAAACCCTAAACCATAAACCCTAAACCCTAAACCCTAAACCCTAAACCCTATGCCCTAAAAACATCACCCTATGTATGCTAAACCTTGTACCATCAATCTTGTATCCTAAATCCTAAACCATATACCCTATGTTCTACACCCTATATCTTATACTTGGATAGGGAGAGAGATGGGGATAGCGATAGTCCTAATAAATTTTGAAGCCTAAGATAATATTATTTGGTATGAACAAGGTAGTTTCTAGAACTCCTCATATTCCACCTATATCATCAAAATATCACAAGATGGAGGAACTAACTAATGATAGGTTAAAAACTATAGGTAATAATGTCACTAATTCTAAGGTATTTCTTCAAGATCATGTTTCTAGTTATGAGATTATAGGATCACAGAAGAATATACCTAGGTCCTCATAGGGTAAAAAAAAAAAATCATTGTGAAATGTTCTATTGCATCACTCACAACTAAATTTTTGGGTAATGGCACTAGAGGTGGTATTGGCCTCAAATTATTATGACATAGGATTTCTCTTAAGGGTTTATTTTCTTCTGTCTCAAATGCATCATTTGGGCACTAATAATTCTTCAAAAATCACATGATTTGAGAGGTCCAACATCAATGACTACACCATTAAACCATGCACCTTCATAACTAGATTGGTTTCTATAACATTCCACCAAGCTTCCTCTTCATAACTCTATTTTACTCCCATAACAATTTACCCTATATCCTCAACCCTAAGTCATATACCCTATACACTTAACCATGTACACTCAACCTTGAACACTATCTCTCAACCCTCAACCCTATAATTTATATCCTCAACCCTATGCCCAATATCCTTAGCCATTATCCATATATCATATGCACTTAGCCCTCTACCCTCTATATTGAAAACTATCCCTCAACCTTATACCTTATACCCTAGACTGTAAACCTTAATCCAAAAGCCTAAACCATGAAGAGTGTTACCAATCATGCGAAGCTTAATAGGTAGGAGAAACTATCACCAATATTTATGTTTGTTGAAGAAATCAACTAAGGGAATTTGAGGAAGAAAGGTGTTAAAGAAATTTTGGACTGGGGAGAAGAGGATAAACAAAATAACAAAGAGAGAGAGAGGAGTAATAAGGGATGGAGTGAGAGACCAAGGGGAGGATGAGATAGAGAGGTGATGACCTAAAAAGGGGAGGGAGAGATAATAGAAATATAATAATGAAGAGAAAGAGATGGATAAAGATGGATGGATAGGTAGATAAGGAGTGGCTAAGAGACCTAGAGAGGGGAGAGGTTGAGAGGTGAGGGGGAGAGAAAATTTAACAAAGAGGGAAAGAGGCGTAAGGAGGGAGGGAGGGAGAGAGGTGGAGAGGGAGGGAAATAACTAGAGAGAGGAGAGATATATAGGTGAGAGACCTAAACCCCTGGGAGAGAGGGGTGAGAGAGATAAAGTGGGGATGAGGTTGGTAATGAGATAAGGATGGATAGGTATAGATGAAAAGAGGGAAGGAAGGAGAGGCCTATATATGGGGAGAGAGTGATAGGGTGGGAGGGAAAGGTAGAAATCGAGAGATGGGTGAGAAACAATAACATAGGGAAAGAGAAGAAGAGAGAGGTAGGGAGGAAAGGATAGATATGGGGGTAAGGAGGGAAGGAAAGATAGAGAGGAGGATATGGAGAGAGAGAGTGGGAGAGAGATATAGAGGGGAGGGAGAGGTGAGAGAGAGAAGAGAGTGAGAGAGAAAGAGAAGTATCAATAGAGGAGTAATAAGGGATGGAGGGAGGGAGAGACCTCGGGAAGGAGGAGATAGATAGGGGAGGGAGAGATAAGAGGAGAGAGATAATAAAAAATAGAAGGAGATGGCTAAGGGATGGAGAGGTAGACAAGGAGTGATTAAGAGACCTAGAGAGGGGAGAGAGAATAAAATAAGAGAGAAGTTAACAAAGAGGGAAAGAGGGGTAAGGAGGGAGGGAGAGAGGTAGAGATGGAGGTAAATAAATAGAGTGAGGAGATATATAGAGATGAGAGACCTAAAACTTGAAGAGAGAGGGGTGAGAGACATAAGGGAGAGATAGAGGTGAGAGAGATAGAGGGGGGGAGAGGTGGTTAATGAGACAAGGAGGGAGAGGTGGAGAGGTAAAGAGGGAAGGAGGGAGAGTCCTAGATATTTGGAGAGAGAGAGGGTGGGAGGGAGACTTAGTGATTGAGAAAAATTAATAAAGGGAGAGATAAGAAGAGAGAGGTAGGGAGGCAAGGATAGAGATGGGGGTAAGGAAGTAAGAAAGATAGAGAGGGAGAGATGTATATAGGATGGGAGAGACATAGATAGGGGATACATGTGAGAGAGAAGAGATAGTGAGAGAAATGGAAGTATTAGTAGAGGAGTAACAAGGGATGGATGGAGAGGTATACATGAAAGGAGTGAGAGACCTAGGGAAGGAGAAGATAGAGAGTTGATGGCCTAGAGAAGGTAGGGAGAGAGAAGAGGAGAGAGATAAGAACAAAGTGAAAGAGATGGCTGAGGTATGGAGAGTTGTACAAGCAGTAATTGAGAGACCTAGAGAGGGGAGAGGTAGAGAAGATAGGGGGAGAGAGAAGAAAATGAGAGATAAGTTCACAAAGAGGGAAAAAATGGTAAGGAGGGAGAGAGATAGAGGTGGATAGGGAGGGAAATAACTAGAGAGGGGAGATATATATAGGTGAGAGACATAGGGGAAGAGATAGAGGTGAGAGAGATAGAGTGGGGAGAGAGGTGGGTAATGATACAAGGAGGGAGAGGGAGAGAGATAGGGTGGTGCAGGGAGAGGTAGTGATCAAGATAATGGAGAGATATGGGATAGAAACAATAATAGAGGGAGAGAGAATAAGAGAGATTTAGGGAGGCAGGGATAGATATGGGGGTAAGGAGGGAAGGAAAGGTAGAGAGGGAGAGAGGGTGAGAGAGACCTAAAAAGGGAGAGAGATGTGAGAGAGAGGAGTGAGGTAGAGAGAAAGGGAAGTATCAGTAGATATAGAAGGAAATAGAGAGGGAGTAAAAGGTAAAGCCTCAACTATCCATCATAAATCATAAACCTTAAACTCTAAGCCTTAATCAAAGTGGGGGAGAGAGAGAAAGAGAAAGAGAATTTGACTCTAGCATTCTAAAAATATATTTTCATTTGGTTAGTTCCAAATTTGGTGCTCACCAAATGGTTTTAATTAGGAAATACCAACCCTTTGGGTTGGATTTTCCTTGGAACATTTCATGCCAAATATTTGATTTTTTTAAAAGGTAAAAAAAATTCACCATTTTTTGGATGTGCTCTCCATCAAGTTTTCACGTGTTTCAATGCAAATTTATAAAAATAACACAATGATGTTAATCTCTCTCTTAGTTATCTAACCATATAATATTTTTCACATTTTGATTATGCTAATGTTTTCATCTTTAATTTATTTTGTTAGTGTCTCTATTTTTGTCAAAAACCAACATGTGGTATTTTGAGTATAGTTTTTTACTCATTCATCAAATTTTGAAACAAGTTACATTTTTAGAAACTAGACTCCATTCTACATGTATTGAAAAAAATAAAATTAATTTTTGATTAGTTTTCAAAAAAATTAGAGTGAAGCACACTCAAATTTTTATTTTTTAGGATGTGTCCAATTTGAAAACTTAGTAAAAAATAATATATTCATTAAAAAATTGTTTGAAAAATCTAGCATAAGCTACATGGTGCTAGCTAATTTCTCACTGAAGAAATTTTTGAGATTCTGAAAAATAAATTAACATTTTAGGGGGAGCACACCAGATGCTATGTTATGTTTTAAAAGAAAAATAGGACCACTTTGTGTGCTCCCCATTTTTTAAACCATTAATCTTCACCATTTAAAAAAAAATAGTAGTTTAGAAATTAGATTCAAAGAACAACTCTTTTTATCATTGTATCTTCAAATTTTATAAATAACTATCTTCATTTTCTCATTGAATATCAAACTTTTCTAATTTTGAAAAAAAAAGTGGCATCTTAAGACCCCTTTTTGTATTAGATCTTGGTGCACTTACCCATTTGATAATCATATTTCTCTTACCAGAACTCTAAGAGATGTACAATATTAGGATGACAAAATCATAATAAGAGTTGCCAAGATGAAAAATATAAGCTAGGTAGTGAGTTTATATAGAAGGAGATGGAGATGATAAATCAGCCAATAAGAATTGACCATCAATAACCACCAATATTAAATAAAGTGATGAAAAAGTAAATACTCAACCCTTAAAAGGTAGAGAAAAATCATCACTTTATCTCCTAGTTATCAAATGATAAACTCACTTTATTATCTTAAGAAAGATTAATAAATATGTAAGAAAAACCTATAACTACGAGAAAAAAACCTACACTAAAACCCCCTTAAACACAACTTAGGAGGATATAAAAGATGATGGGTGTTGAAAAATGATACCATGTTAGGTAACCATGTACATATCAAATTCCCCCTAAAGAAGAAGAATCCCCCTCAAAAGTAGAGAGAACACCCAATAGAATAGAAAGAGAAGAACAGAAGGAATAAGTAGTCACCCCAAAAGAAGACACCAACCACACCGTAAGAAAATATTGCAAATGAAGGAACTTTCACTTAGTGAAGGGTTTGATGAAGATCTCTATAGTCTGATCTGATGTCAAATAGTACTTAAGATCAATGATCTTTCCAGGAATCAACTCCCGAATGTAGTGCATATGGATCTCTATGGTCTTGGTCCACTAATGGTGGACCAAATTGTGAGAGATCTGAATTGCACTCTAGTTGTCATAAAAGATGATTGTTGTCTTCCAAAGAAATACTGAACTCAATGAGAATTTTCTAAAGATAGATATCCTTAGTAGTAGCATTAGTTTCTCCACAATACTCAACCTCTATAGATGAAAGAGAAATAGAATACTGCTTCTTTCTCTACCAAAAAACTAGATTGAAACCAAGGGAGAAGCAATACCCTAAAGTAGACTTGTGATCCTAAGAATCACATACTCAATCTGAATCTGTGTGTCCCACCAAGTCAAAATCCATGCTTTTTGCATAGTGAATCTCATAATTGAGTACCCTTGTTGTAGTGAAGAACCCACTTAGATTCTTTTCAATACATATCATGTGGCTCCTACATGGATTGAGATACCATGTCTACAAAATATGAAATGTTGAGCCTCATATGAGTTTGATAAATGAGACTACCAACAAGTTGTCGATACAAAGTGTCATCCACCAAGGGTTAATTAGAATGGCATTAAGTGAACCCCACTTTCAAAAGGAAAGAGTCCATCTTGGCATACCAAGCTGGAGGGGTCTGTTTGAGGGTATAAAGAGACTTCCAAAGATGAAACACAAGTGAAGGATCCTAAATGAACCCTTATGGTTTCTCCATACATATCTCTTCCTAAATATTATTGTGAAGAAAAGCACTCTTCACATCCATCTGATGAACTTCCCATCTGTGTGTTGTAGTGATAAAAAGGACAAGTTGGATGGAATTCACTCTATTGATTGGTGCAAAAGTATTAGATTAGTCAATCTCAAGAACTTGGGAGAATTATTTGGCAACCAAGTGAGCCTTATTCTTTTCAACTAACCCATTTTTTGTAAAATTGTTTCAATACGCCCACTTGCATCAAACACTTTTTCTTCCCTCAAGAATTGGGACAAGATCCCAAGTGTGGTTCTCTTCAAGGAACTAAACTCTTCCTACATTGTTTCATCCCATTTAGGGACACTAGAAGCTTCCTAAAATAACTATGGATAAGAATTTATGGCAAGGAAGATATGTGGAGGATCTTGGAACCGTGATCATGTTCTCCTATGATTTGAAGGATATCCTACCCAATCCCCTATTGATGTAATCATGAATGGAGCGTCCATAAAGGACTATCTAACCATGCAACCTAGAGCTCAACACAATAGAGATAGCATAATAAATTATCAACAACATGAATATTCATTGATTTAATATCCAATAGTATTACACAGATCACATGCCATAGGTGTGGACTGACTAAGGGCTCACAGGATTGTCGCAAGGCATTACAAGACATTACAATTGGCACATTACCTTATTATAGCCAACAACTTAGAAGAATTCAACTAACTATTTAAACTATACTAATTCCTCTTCTAACTTCTTTCCAATGATTTACAAAATAATCTTATTTTTGAACCTCTAGCTTCAATTATGATTCACATCGACCTCAAGGAATTACAAACCCTGATGCAAGATCAAATGTGTAGGTTAACCTTAGAAGATAACCCTAATGCATTGTATATCTCCAAGAAAGTTCCCTTAGACCTAAAATTCCTTGTATAATGTTCCATTAAGCTACACATGCTCTAGAAATGGTTCACACATCAAGCCTAAACCAAATAGGCCTAGAACATTCTAATAGAGAATTGACAACAAACTTCTAAGAGCGATAAATTTTTGTAAACGAATGAGAATCACCTATAATTTGGATATTTTGAATATGGCCTCATGTAGAATCTATATCCTACTCCATGAGCTAAGAAATGGTAATGTAGTAAAATGTAGAAGAAAATGATGAAATAGTTACAAAATAAACTAAAAGAAAAGAAATGTTTTTGGTTGATACAAGATTCCTTCACAACTAGGGATGATCTTGCATCAGACACCTAGGGTTAGAAAGAAAAGTGTGTACCTCACTTTATTAGGGATAAAGGAGAAATAAGGTGGTCCATCTAATATTGAGAAATCCATGATGAATCCTCCATTGGTCTGCATTTCCACTTCACCAAATATTCATACTGCTTGTTCCTAGTGCTCTTTCCATTTTTGGTGTCCAAGATTTGCTCAATCTTCTCTCATGGTTGATGTAGTAGCTACTCCTCCAATCTAAATTATTTGTTACTCCCACTTGAATATCATTTATGATACTCATAGATGTTTGAATCATTGAAAATAGATGAATACCAAGTGCTTCTAGTAACTCCACTTCATACACATTCCCTGAATCAAAATTCCTGAGAATATTACATGGTCTAAACTTCCTCATCTTCATCTTATTGTATGTTCCTATTGGAAACCTTTCCTTCTTGAGATATATCATAACTTTATCTCCAAAAAAAATTCCTTGTCTCCTCTTCACATTTGTCTACTCCTTGTACGTATTGTTCATATCCTCCAATGAACCATGCACTATCTCCATGAATCCTACAAATTCTTCTTCTTCTAAACTCCTCTTATTCTCCATACTGATGTCTCTAAGATCCACAACTCCTTTTGGATATAATCCTATCATGATATCAAATGGTTTCTTCCTTATTCTTTGATTTACTAAATTATTTTATGAAAAATCTTCTTTAGGTAGAACTATGTCCTAGTTTCGTACTTTATATCCAACCAAACATCTCAATAAGTTACCCAAAATATTGTTTACTACCTCTTTTTTTCCATTTGTTTGTGGGTGATATGATTAACTAAACTTTAGTTCTATCTTCATCTTTTAACACAGTGTCCTTTAGAAGTATCTAATGAACTTGGAGTCCCTGTCTGAAACTATACTCTTTGGTATTCTATGCAATCTCACAATCTCCTTGAAAATAATTCTACAACATTCACAAAATCATTAGTCTTCTTGCAAGGAATGCAATGTGCCATCTTAGAAAATTTTCCTAGTACAGCCATTATAGAATCATATCCTCTCTTTGTTCATGGTAATCCTAATATGAAATCCATGGGTATATCTTCCCAAGGTCTCTCCGATATTGTCAAAGGTGTATACAATCCAATATTTTGACTACTCCCTTTTGCTAATTGACAAATTCTAAAATTTTGAACATAATTCATGACATCCTTATATATATGTGGCCAATAAATAATGTTCACTCACCAAAGCTACTATCTTATCTACCCCAAAATATCCTACTAGTTCTCCACTATGTCTCCCCTTAATTAAGTTATCCTTTATTGAACTCCTTGGAATACACAACTGATTCCCCTTGAACAACATATCTTCTTGAATGAAATAATCTAGCTATTGAATCCTATCTATCACTATTGGATCCTTACATGCCTTCCATGCTTCAATAAAATATAGATCATCCTCATATATGTGTTTCAGTTCTTCAAAACCCAATACTTCTATCTTCATTTATCTCAACAAATTCCTTCTCCTACTCAATGCATCTACAACTTTATTTGAATTACCACTCCTATGCTTCAAAAAATATATTTCTCTGCAAGAACTCAACCCATCTCATATATCTTTGGTTCAACTTACCCTAAATACTAAAATACTACAAGACTTGATGGTTAGTATACAACACAAACTCCTTAGGAAACAAAGACTGTCTCCACTTCTTCAAGGCTTGAACTATGGGATAGAACTCTTGATCATAAACTAAGTATCTCCTTGCATCATTCAAATTCTTAGTGAAATAAGCTATTGGTCTCCCTTCTTGACTCAACACTGCTCTTTTTCCATTTCCACTAGAATCACAATCAACTTGAAATAATTTATCAAAATTAGGTAATGCTAACACTAGTTTCTCTGCCACCTTTTTCATTAGAAATTCAAAAAATCTTTGTCCTCTAGATGTCCACTTAAAGTCTTTCCTATCTCCTCATTGTTTTTTTCATGGGTGTGCAAATTCTACTAAAGCTCCTAATGAATTTCCTATACAAAATTTCTAGTCAATGAAATGATCTTACCTCTCCAATGTTCACTGGTGTAGGCCACTCAGCAATTACTCTAACCTTCTGAGGGTCCATTTTTAATCCTTCAGCAAAAATAATAAACCACAAATACACCAATTAAATTTTCATAAAGCTACACTTCTTGATGTTTATCAATAAATTCTCCTCCCCCAACCTCTGTAATACTTGTCTAATTTTCTACAAATTTTCTTCTCTATTATTACTAAATATTAGAATATCATCCAAAAAATAAATAAAAAAACTTACCCAATAATTGCTTGGGGACCTTGTTCATCAAGCTCATGAAGGTGCTAAGTAAATTGGTCAATAAAAAGGAATCACTTACAATTCATACAACCCTTCATTCGTATTAAATATGGTATTCCATTCATCTCATTCTGATTTGATTCTGATTTGATGGTATCCACTCTTTAGGTCAATCTTTGTGAAATACTTTTCTCCACTCAAGCAGTCCATAATGTCATCCATCCTTGGAAATGAGAATGTATACTTGACCATGATCCTATTTATTTCTATTGATTATTTACACATCCTCCACTCTCCATATTTCTCTAGTGCTAGTACAATAGGTACCACAAATGGGCTTAATCTCTCTTTGGTCAATCCCTTCTTCAACAATTCTTGTATTTGTCGGTTCAATTTCATATTTTCTACTAGCATCATCCTATGTACCGCTTTTTTGGGAAAAAATTCTCTAGGAACTATATCTATATGATGATTGATGCTTCAGACCAATGGTAATCCATATGATACATTATCTAATATGATATCCTAATATTCTGTGAAGAGTTCTGCTACTTTTGTTTGTAGTGGAGCTCCTCCCTTTGTAGTAGAATTCTCTACCTCCTAAATATTGAACTTATTTGGAATTAATGAAAAACACGCATTCTCATTTCTTAATACTTCCAAAAACTTCCTTTCACCCACCAAACATATTCTAGTAGTGGCATAAACTTCACTTCTATCCTCTTCTCCCAAAGGTATCAATATATGTCGTTTTCCATTTCAAGTCGCAGTGTAGGTATTCTTCCTCCCATCATGAGTTAATTTCCTATTATATTTACATGGTCTTTCTAACAATAAATGGCATGCATCCATAGGCATAAATCACACAACATTTCATCATTATATGACCCTACATGAAATTTCACTAGACATTGTTCACTTACCACTATCTTATGTTCATCCTAAATCCATGCTATCTTGTAGGGATTTGGATGTTTCAATCTCTTAAATTTCAACTTGGTTACCATATCCTTTGAAACTAAATTATTGGTACTACCAATATCAATAATAACTTTACATACCTTACCTTTGGATTTACATCTTGGCCTAAATAAATTCTTCCTTTATGGTGATTCCTTAGTCACTTCTTCATGCATCAAAGCTCTGATCATTACTAATGACTCGCACTTATCTGGTTTCCTAATTGAACTATGGGATCCAATAGGTTCTTCATCCACATAAGTTGTTCTTCTAGTGTTCTCAGTCATTTTTTCAGTAGTTCCCTGATAACATTCAAATTCTCAATGTCCTTCACCTCCACACTTGACAAGTTCCTCTAAATTGTCTCCTCTTAGATCTTCCTTCATCTCTCAAGTATATCTATCATTGTGGTAGGAATAATGACATCCTCTATCACTATAGTAGAAATTTATGTCCCCTCTTCCTCTACAGTATGGATTATTGGCCCTCTCTTCACTGTGGTAGGGGTTTCCATTTTTTTTGCTTCGTGTATGGTATTCTTCTCTAGATTGTGATTTTCCTCTCTATGATCTTCCTCTTACAATTCTCAATCATTGTTCAAACTCCTTATTCAAATTTTCCTCTACCTTTAGGGAAAATTGGTACTTTTTTAACTATTTCCATCTTCACCAAACTCAACTCCTCTTAGATGTTTTCTCTTAGTCTAGTAATGTACTAGACCATCCATCTCCTTACTTGCTTCAGTGTGTCTAGCCTTGATGATAATCTTGTAAAATTCTTCAGTATACCCCTTCACAAACTTCTCCTTCTGTCTTAGATTCTACAATCTCTTCAACAATTCAAGCTCATAATCAACAAGTATAAATTGATTTTTCAACTTTGTCACCATCCTATCCCACATTGTGATTTTATCCTTTCCATATAGAAAAATTTCCTTTTAACTTAGTTTTCACAAATTTCACCCTCTCTAGATCTTCAATTTCTTCATACTCAAAGTATTCCTCCATAACATTGATCCAATCAATCAATTCCTCAAGGTTTAACTTTCTTGCATAGTTTTGAATTTCAAATCTAGGTCTCTTACCAATCTTGGAAATATATTTTAACATATTCACATAATATTCTTCTTCTTCTTCTTCTAGGATCTCTTCATTTTGATTTGTAACATGATCCAGTTCATCATCACTTTGAGCCTCATGTCTAGGGTTTAGACCTCTCCTTCTAACTTCTTCTACAAAATTCAACCAACTCTCATTTCCCTCATCATCTCCAACATATCAACCATTCATATAGAAACATTCACCATAACAAGTTATCTTCTTGGTCGTATCTCTTCCCCTTGGATCCAGTGCAACTACTTGAATTTGACGATCTGGCTACAAGGTCTCAATTGCCTCATAGTCAACGCTTAGTTGAAACACATGCAAGCTATGTTAGGTTGGAAATATGTTCACCACAAGGAATGCATTTTCTCGAAAAGGGCTCACAAACTCACTTTGATGCCACTTGATGTAATCATAGATGGAGGGTCTAGAAAGGATTGTCTAACCATGCAACCTAGATTTCAACACAACAAAAATAACACAAGAAATTATCGGTAACATGAATTTTCATTGATTTGACATTCAATAGTCTTACATGCATCACATTTCATAGGTGTGGAATGACTAAGGGATCACAAGCCTACTGTAAGGCATTACAAGACATTACAATTGGCACATTTCCTTATTACAACCAAAAACTTAGAAAACTTGAACTAACTATCAAAATTATCCTAGTTCATTTTCTAACTAATTTCCAATGATTCACAAAATTATCTTAAATATGAACCTCTAGCTTCAATTATGATCCACATTAGACTCAAGGTCTTACAAACTCTAATGTAAGATCAAACGTGTAGGTCAACCTTAGAAGATAACCCATAGTGTGTTGCGGATCTCCAAGAAAATTCCCCGAGACCTAAAATGCCTTGTATGATGCTCCATTAAGCTACACATGTTCCAAAAATGTTCCACACATCAAGCCTCAACCAGATAGGCCCAAAATGCTCTGACAGAGAATTGACAATGATCATCTAAGAGTGACAAATTTCTATAAACAAATGTAAACCACTTGAGATTTGGATATGTTGAAGATGGCCTCATGTAGAATGTATATCTTGCTTCATGAGCTAAGAAATGATAATGCGGTAAAATTCAAAAGAAACTATTGAAATGGTTACAAACTAAACTGAAATAAAATAAATTATTTTGGTTGGTACATGATTTCTTTTGAACCAGGGCTGATCATGCATCACCTACTGACTGCATTGTATGGCGAGCCCAAAGAGGCCCTATGATTGGAGGAGGAGAGTTAGGAGGAGAATAATCATTCGAATTTGAAGGTGGCTTATGTGAACCTTCATCACCATTGTCATAATATAAAGTGGAGGAAGAAGACTCCTCATCAAGATCAAAAGGATTATGATCCTCTAAAGAGATATCATCATGATGCAAGGAATCTACTTTGATGGTAGTTGGAGAAGTGTCGAGAGAAGAACTCAAATGAATCTCCACAAAATGAACATTCTTAATGAAAAAATATGTAAGGCTTGCTCTGTGGATCCATAGCCTTGGATTTATCTATTGGAATGTGGGCTCATGCACTAGATCCAAACAAATGAATGTACTTAACTAGGGGTTTTTAACCATACCAATCTTGAAAAGGAGTTACCCCCTTCACAACTTTGTGAGGAACTCAGTTCTGGATATAACATGCATAATTAATAACTCTACCTATAAAGGTGGTGCCAAAGACTTGGAGTGAAACTTACAATTGACCATCTCTTTCAAGGACTGATTCTTTCATTTTGTAACTCCATTTTGTTGAGGACTATAGGTAACTATATGTTGCAAATCAATGCCTTATGTGGTTGACATATTCCCCCCATTATCTGTACAAAGAAATTTGATGGATTTTCAATTTTTTTTCTCTACAAAATACTTGTATTCCAAGAATGAATTGAAGACATTAGGCTTATTTTTAAGAAAGTACACAATGGTGTGCCTAGAAATGTCATCAATGAATGTCAAAAAATATCAAGCTATGTGTAAAGATGGCTATGGAAATGGCCCCACCAATTCACTATGAACCAACTCCAAAAGATGTGAGGCTCTCTAATATTTTCCTTTATCAAATTTCTCTTCACGATGCTTTCCAAGAACGAATCCTTGAAAAGCACTAGTAGAAAAAATAACTATAGGAAATTTGTAGCCATGTCCTGCTAACTGAGCTACAACAAATAATGGTAGTTAAAATGGCCAAACTTGATGCCAAAAAGTGCTCACATCATCTGAATGAGTGAGTAGAATAAACAAGGTAGATTAGGAACAAAGTGAGAGAAAAAATAAATCTGATATGAATGACTTGATCTTCCAATTGCAACTGTAGAATCATTATGCAACTTAGGAATCACCATTAAACTAGGACTGAACTCAACTCACTTTCATGTACCTATGTGAGTGATTTGACATATCGATAAGAGATTAGTTGATAATGAGGGAACACAAAGAACATTCTAAAATGTGTCAATCCCCATATCAATAGACCCTCTCCTGCACACCTCAAAAGGAGTGTCACCACCTATCAAAATAAAAGGCATAGTACATGTCTCCAAAGATACAATCTTATCCTCAAATGAGGTGATGTGGTGTTAAGCACCCAAATCAAGAAACCATGTGGATGGTAGAGAAGCAACTACTACAAGGGCCTTGCTCTTTCCTTTCCCCTTGCTATTGTCTTTGGCCTTGTGAGACCCCTCATCTATACTCTATTTAATGGAATCGGGAACACTAAGATTATTCTTTTCAAGAATGTATGTTAAGTGGTCTACTTATTTCTTCAAACATTTGTGCTCGTCATGACCAGGTCATTTACAATAGGCACATTTGGCCTTCTCTTCCTTAGGCTTGTTTCCTTTTTAAGATGAGGTCTCATTAGCTACTTTTGGAGCAATTGATTTCCAATCCTTCTCTTTTGTATTCTTTTGTTTCTTATCCTTATAACCACTTTGTCCTCTCTATTAATTTGTGCCATGATTGGCTACAAAGGCATGTGACTTAGAATACGTAAGAGTTCCTATCTGGATTAGCTTAACTTGCTCTCATATGAGAGAAGTAAAAAAATCATCCAAATATGGCATGATGAATTGTAACCCAAATGCATCCTTAGTAGCATAAAAGATAGAAAAAAACATTGAATATTATGAACTTAGCTTAGAGGGAATACTTAGAATTAGTTGTTCATATTTCTTATCAATTCCACATTGTTCTAGCCATAGCCTTAGTGAATTCAATTTGGTGAAGAAATCTTGAATTGTGTTGAAGTTTCCTACACTTAAACTGATTAGTTCATTTTCCAACATATGACCCATAATATAATCTTGATTGCCAAAAAGATATTCTAGATTTTTCCATATTTCATTTGGAGTATTCAAATATTCTTAATATGAAATATAAAATCAAGAGATACAAACAAACACAATGCTCCATATGCTTCATCACATCTGTTAAACCACTTAAGATTTTCTTCATCTTTAGAAGGTTCAATTTCTAATCCTATTATTATTCTATGCAAACCAAGACTTCTTAAAATTAATTTATATTTTAGAATTCCACTAAAAATGGTTGTATGTGGTTAGAATAAGAATTTTTTTTTGAGCCATGATAAAGAGATGCAAGAAAGAAGAGAAAAAAAGTGAACAAAAGAACAGAAAAAAACCCCACCTTTTTCCCTATTATCAAAAAATCATACCCCAAATATTATAAGGTTGGTACTTTATATTTTAGTGTGTTTGCAAAGAATTTTCCAAGATACAATGCTCAATAAGCTCAAAATAGCCAAAATTATAAATTCTGATATAGAATGAACTTGAGAATTTATTTTTTTTAAATAGCCTTCTAGCTATGTAGCGCTCTTCACCACCTTTCCAACATCTATTTATCTCTGAACATCGGAGCACCAGAGTGAAATTTATGGCTTGTTGAAGAAATTAGCAACAAACAACTTCATTCAACCCAAAAATTCTAGCAAAAAATGAAAAAAAATCTTCTCAATACCTTTGGGGATGGAAAGTTCACATCTCCATATTTCTTGCGATATCTCATTTTTGAGAAAAAACACCATGGTGAAAAGTTATGCAATTTTTTTAAAAGGCCCAATTTGGCCTATTGGAGGGCCCTGGTGGTACCTTGGTGCCATTGTTGAAGGTGGTGGCCACTGGGTGGTGACTAGGTGGTTTGCAGGCGGTTTCATTGGTGGAATATTTTTTAGGTCATAGATCATATTAAACCCACTACGGTTTATTGTTTCTTGCAATTGCAGTTTAGCATACCACTAGTGGTTTGTTGGGTCGTAGTAGAATCAAAGGTCACAACAACTTAAGAAGCTGATTAGTAGCTTCACAAACCCCATGAGGCCTTTGGTCCCATAGCATAGTATCACTTAATTTATTTATTTATTTAATAAAAAATCCATCAAATATATATTTTTTGAAATTTTTAATTAAAAAAATGGTACAACTTGCAATATGGGGGCTTGTACAGCTCCTTGGGCAATTTTTTTGCCTCAAAATCTCCCAAAACTAGATGTGGGTGAATTTTATGTCAAAATTTGTCTCGACCTCTTGAACACAATGACAAGGTCCTTTTTGGTATAAAATGCTCTTGTAAAAACTTGTCCATTAGATTTGATCTTCAAACCCCTATTTGAAACTATGTCAAATGATCTCCAATTTGATTGAAATTAAAGCTAATATTTAATTTATTGAGCCTCTTAGATGCATTGGAACAATAAAAAATACTACTAGTATAACAAAGAATGTTGCAATCACCCAAATCTCACAAAATATATATGCAATATGAAGAGATTATTGCATCTTTGCAAACCCTTTTTGATTCTCAAGACTGCCCAAAACACAAGAGAAGAGAATATGGGAATTTACAAGATTTTTACATGAAAATATGAATCTCTCAATTAGGAATCTATGAACTTAGATTTCTTAAAATAAAAGCTCTAATACCATGTTAGAAATTTGAAATAGATTGAATAACCCAAGGAACTTTTTAAGAGAAAATCAAAGTTATATAAACTGGAAAACATAAATGATGGAAACCATAACTCTAAGAGATATGAAATGTTAGGATGGCATAATTACATTAAGATCTTCCAAAATGAAAAATACAAGCTAGATATTGAGTTTATCTAGAACTAAAGAGAGGATGGAGGTGGAAAATTAACCACTGAGAATTGACCACCAATAACTATCAGCATTAAATAAAGTGATGAAAAAGTAAATACTCCACCCATAAAAGGTGGAGACAACTCATCACTTTATCTCCTAGTTATTAAATAAGGAACTCAATTTATTATCTTAAGAAAGCTTAATAAATGTGTAAGAAAAACATATAACTAAGTGAAAATAAAAACCTGCACTAACAATAATTACATGGAAAAATGTTTATTAATTTTCTTGATGTCTTGAATAAAGGTCATATTTTTTCTTTAATGGACCCACACTCATTATATATATAATATTAAGGGATATTTACTTGTAAAATGATATTTTTAAATGACTTAATTTGATCCCACAAATGGAAAAATAAAATTACCTTTTGTTAACACTTTTTAGGTATAGAGTGTTAGTGTAAATAGAGTCATTATTATACCTAGTTAGCTAATCACTTTTATAGGATTGACCTATTCACACATAACTTAAGTTTACTTAGGTTTCTTATTCTTTTTCCCCACATCATATGGTTGAGACATGTGTCTTCATGACTTGAGACACCTATTGACACTTGCATACTTGTCAAGTGAGCTCACAAGTGTCCCATCTTTGGGGGAATAGTTAGAGATTCACTCCTACCTTCTCACCTCCTCATCCTTGCCTATATATGCAAGGATTTATCATTGTATTTACACACTCTTAATTTGTATATTTATAGACAAACTATTGTGCTTATTTTTTCACTTGTGAGAGTTTTTTTTGAGCTCTTTGATCATAGCATTCTCCAACATAGAGGAGACTTTCTTAGGGGTTTGATAAATTCCTAGGGTGGTTCTCTAAATGGAGGTTCATTCTAAGATGGCTTGATCTAACCCATTAACTCAAAAAACCTTAAAATTAAACTCCTTTAGAACAAAATAATATATTTGTCCTATAAGTGGGACACAATATTGTGATGTCACTTATGATATGATATTTCCTATCCAATGATACCCTAGGAGGATGCCTAATTCTACGAATATAGTGAATTCATTTCTAGTCTAGATGATGCTCCTAAAAGAATAAGGGAAATTAAGATTGAACCTAAGATATGTAAAATTATCTAGAAACAACAAAATATTTCCCTAGAGTAAACTCTACCATCAAGAGGTGCTTATAAATACAAGTAATCTCTTAGAGTCTCATCAATAGTGTTCATGATGTTCTCTTCAAAAATAAATTCGGTGAGATCTTAATGAGGTACATTTCACATGCTCTAATGTTACAAATGAATCATTAACTTAATTGCATTAATGTTTTAAGGAAGGGTATTATTCGTCGCAAACCACACCAACAAATATCATGCATGAAGGATATATTGGCACAATGTTTGGGGATGCTTGTTAATAGGTGATAACATGTGAGGAATGCAATTAATATTCATTGGGAGAGAAGAATACTCCTCCAACTTAAACCTAAAGTACTAGTGCCCTTTTTATACAATGGGAGTTTATTTTATTAAGGTGTATGACATAAAACATCTTTTTTAAGTTATCTAAAGTTGTAGCATTAAAGGAAGCCATCAAAGGCAACAAGGTTTACTTCCCAAAGTTGCTAGGTTTATATTCCCATCCACCATCACCACGTATAATACCAAAGACATCATTAAAACATAGATCAATATCTCTTTTATTGGGTATGAAATATATATGAAAACATCTTATAATCACTATCCTCAAAATAATGTAGTAGTGAAATCAACCAAAAAGAAAACTTCAAAGTTACTCATTAGAATGAGTGTATTTGATAACTAGAGGTTTTGGATTAATCAATTAAATAAATCCTCATATATGCTTATTAAATTGGACCAAATTAAGCACTAAGAACTTCTTTTACATATTGATATAGAGGCAATGAGCTAGACATTATCACATGATGAGGTTCCAACTCTATAATTTGCACACCAATTAGACTTACAATATAGCAAAATCGTAACTATGCGAATGATAAAATTACTCAAATTAAAAAAGAATCTAGATAGAGTTTCTAAAAGATTTTAAAGCATCAATAAACCATCAAAAGAGTTTGATAGGAAGAAAATCTGTCAATATTCTAAAAGTGATATGATATTAAAATTGAAAGAGGATGAAGCTAAATTAAAGAACTATTCAAAATTTGAAGTATTATACCTCAAATCTCTTATACAATGATAATGAATGATAATTATATATCATGACTATTCTTAAACATCACCTCCTCAAGTGAAAAAAAAAATCATTGATAAAGATAGATTAACTATTTACAAAAAAATTAGTATAAATATACACTAAATCTTTGTCTATAAAGGATATATTTTAACATTCCCTTTTGTCATCAATCCTATTTAATCAAATGGACAAAGATCCCTTAAACTGAAGTACATAGAACCAGTCTTACAAAGATCACCATCGACGTGGTGATCTATGACTTCTATAGAAAGAGCTTGACGTTGTCACCTCCTAGAAAATCATCAAATCTTACAAAGATCCTCAGAAGAAAACAAGGTAATAATGAAGATTAAATGGGCCCAAGCTTACGCATTATTTTGATCTGTAGAGGACATTGACGACTGGTCAGGGAAAGAAAAAATTCTTTGATGTTAGAAGGCTCTATTTGATGTCAATTTGTATGGTCTAACACTAGAGAGGAAGTTAAACTACTTCTGACTAATAAGAAATAACGTGGAAACACAGATTGATTTGAGAACAACGCGTACGTTTTCAGTATTCAAATTGTCGCCCACCATTGATCTTCTATGATCTAATCGATTGATTAGAGCAATAACAAAAAGAATATCTTACAAGATTTGAGTAAGAAATTTGATCAAGTACAATGATTTATAACCTAAAAGTGGATAAGTCTTGAAAATAAAATCCTCTATTTCAAGCCAAGCAGCCCAAATGCAGATCAATGCCAAATGGTTTCCTTAATTGGAAACTCTCATCAATTCAACTAACTACTGATCTAATTTGAGCTATAAATTTGACTGGTTTAGTTTCTTTTGAAAATAAAATTCTGATAGTAGTATCATAATAATCATCCACCTTGAAAATTTGTACAGTGGAGGAGCATAAAAAGAGAGGAGTGAAGAATGACACAAAAAGAGAGGAGTGAAAAATGACACCCAAGAAAGAAACACCGTCTACCATTGTAGAACTATCATACCAGGTATAATTGATCTCTTCTCTCTACTGGAATCTTTTATTTGTTTTTGGTTGTTCTACTAAGTTGGATGATTTTATCTTTGGGTTTGAGAAGCAATGATAGAATAACCACTTTTCTATATATTTTATTTTAGATGATATTCAAAGATTCATGTAAATTGTAAAACTGTTTTTCGATTTACTTATTAGTATATGTATGTGCATAAGAGTTGAGAGTTTTATTATTGTATTATAAATGGTTGAGTTTCCACGTAATTATGAGAAAAATACTATGTTGATTTTTCTTATTTAAATGGGTTTTCCTAAATGATAAATTGTGTATTGTGTGTTTGTTTTTATTTTTATTTTGTCATTTCTTAAGATTTTGTATGCGTTGTCTATATTGTACAAGTTTATTAGACTTATTTTTCTTACACATTCTATTTATGGTATTCCTTTAATCCCCAAAATCAACAAATATATATAGAAAAGTGGTTATTCTATTATTGCCTCTCGAACCCAAAGACAAAACCTGTTAGTGTAATTAATTAATTAATTATTACACTAGCATAAGTTAACTTAGGGTTAATTAATCATATTATTCCTAGGTTACTTTTAATCATTTAATAATGTTGTTGAGATAAGATTCCCTTCTAGAAGATGTGTTCTCTTTTCTAGAACTTATCTCCATCTTGTTATCATTCCCTAGGTAGGTTGTTAGGGTTTCTTGTTGTCACATGAAGTGTGATTTGAACACTTGGAAACATCTTATGCATTTTAGGTTTTTCTCTTGCCTATATAATCAGGCATATGTACTCTTTGTAATTCCATATATTATGAATATCAATCAGATAATCTCTATTTGCATGCCCTTAGTTGCAACACTTTCTGTGTGGTTGAATTTCTTCTTGGCAAGTCCTTTGAAGTGTGCACAACTTCATTGGATGATTCAGCATCCATTATTCCAACATGGTATCGGAGCCATTCCATTGAAGGTTCATCCCAGTATCAAGAAAGTTGGGCTATAGAGATTTTTGTAGGCTTGAGGGTTTTCTTTGCAAGCTAGTTGGTTCTACCCAGGGACCAAGCTATTTTCTGGTGCAGATCAGGCTCTATCCGAGCTCGCCATTGTCTTCAGAAGGCCTCGAAACCCTAAGATCGCCTGCCCATTCGTCCGATTTGGACATATTTCATCCGAGAGCCATTTGAGGTATCTAGGTTTTTTTGCATTTTGTACGATCCGTACAGTTTTTGCAGAAATAAAATATCTCCTTTCAGTCCTCCATCATGGCAAATTTTTTTTTAAATCATTGGGCATTTTTTATTTCAAAAAATGGACTATTTTTCCTATAGTTCTGGCAAAAATTTATCTCTACGGGCGACCTGGTATTTTATTATACAGTTGGAATAATTATTTTTTTCCATGGGCTATAGTTTTGGTTCGGTCGGCATCCTTTTTATTCTGCAGGTTTAAATTTTGGCATTTGTTTTTAACTTTTTTTAATTGCAAATCTGCAATATTCAAAAAAAAAAAAACATTTATTTTCATCGGTCTGCAGACCGACTGGGTGGTCGGCCCTGTCACATCTATGCCGTCATCCGGCGTGACCCCCGACCGACCAGCTGTCACATTTGTCCAGCGTTTCTCCCGGCCATCATCCGTCCAACTCTCGCCAAGCTCCCGCTGACCGCCGACCACCAACCACCGGTGTGTTTCCCGATCCTATCCGAGATCGACGGCCCCACTTGTTCCTAACGACACTGCCCTGACATCGCCCGCTCCGCCCAGTCACCGCTCTGCTGGCGCTCCGCCCAGCGGCGGTTTTTTTTTTGCAGGACTTAGCCCGCGGTCCTATCAACGACCAAGGGCTCTATTTTTAAATAATAGCTCTAGACCTTTTTTGGAGAGGGGTTTTCTTCCCACTGGGTTTTTCCTCTTTTCTCTATTTGTGGGAGATTAGTTGCATTTTCATCCTATGTACATGGGTACCTAATATGGCCATCAGCCGGGACCCATCATCATCATGCATAATCATTGCATTTTCTTTTCCTCCCTAAGTTGCACTTATGGGGGGGTGTTAGTGTAATTAATTAATTAATTATTACACTAGCATAAGTTAACTTAGGGTTAATTAATCATATTATTCCTAGGTTACTTTTAATCATTTAATAATGTTGTTGAGATAAGATTCCCTTCTAGAAGATGTGTTGTCTTTTCTAGAACTTATCTCCATCTTGTTATCATTCCCTAGGTAGGTTGTTAGGGTTTCTTGTTGTCACATGAAGTGTGATTTGAACACTTGGCAACATCTTATGCATTTTAGGTTTTGCTCTTGCCTATATAATCAAGCATGTGTACTCTTTGTAATTCCATATATTATGAATATCAATCAGATAATCTCTATTTGCATGCCCTTAGTTGCAACACTTTTTGTGTGGTTGAATTTCTTCTTGGCAGGTCCTTTGAAGTGTGTGCAGCTTCATTGGATGATTCAGCATCCATTATTCCAACAAAACCCTCTAACTTTCAAAATTCTATTACAAATCTCCTTTTGAATGCACAAAATCCCTAGGCATCATTGAGCTTAATTTAATTGCTACTCCTAAACCTTTATTTGCTAATAACCAAGTTGATAACATTTGTAATGTCTATGAAGGTTCAAATGTCTAATGTGTTGAGAAAATGTCTCAACCTTGCTTTGTTTTTAATTATTAATTGGAAATTTATAATTATCTTTTAATTGTCGTGAAAGTTTCTAAATACAACTATGACAACTTGCGAAGTGTTTTTAATTGTCAAATTAGAAAGAGAATGAAAAAGGGGAAGTTAAATGTTTGCTTGGAAAAGATAAAGAATGTTTTTTAATTTGCTTGTGCACATTATTAAAAAATGGGTAAAATTACAAATTGGAAGAGGAAGTTTCTTTCCTTTGTGATTTATGTCTAAATGGTTTTAGAAACCATTCTTGATTTGTGTTTTCTCTCATGCCTATATATATAGTGCTTGAGTTGAAGGAAATACAAGTTAGGTTGCAGGTTGTTGAAGCCATGAAGTGTTGCAGTGATTCAAAGAGAGAAGTTGTATTGATAAAACTCATTTGAAGGATTAATACAAGTCTTGGATCTCTTTGGGTGTTGATTTTTTCCCGCAATGGTTTCTCCATGTAATTCTTGAGTTATGGTTTTCATCTTTATTGCAATCTATTTTCATCTATGATTTTTTTGCCATCTGTTTATTTGGATGCATGAAATTATCTACATAATTTCATTGTAAATTTTTATCCCAATTTTCAACATTTGGTATCAGAGCCAAGTTGGCTTGATTAGAGAAGGAAACACCTTTCTTGGAGTGTTTGATTGGGTTGTTTTCTATTGTGGGAGTGTGTTGTGTTTTCATGCAGTTTCAGATTCAGTGTGATAAGATATCATGGATAGCTCATCTCAGATGGACATTGAAAATTTCAATGGTACTAGATATGAGCTTTGGAAGTTAAAGATGGATTTTTTTGGAGTTAATCATGTGTTTTCATTTACAATGATATTGGTCTAGAGCTATTGTTTAACAATATGTGTATATCTTCTTGTTTGGTGGTTTTGTTCCTTTACCTTGTGGTCATGTGCAATGAGAATGTGTTCATATTGGATGGGTAGAGACATCCCAATCACATGGATAAACACTCTCAATTTTGACAACAAAATGGAGTGCTTATGTTGGCTTCATGGTTTTAGCCCATAGATACATGAAAGAACTGGAAGACAAGCCACTAGAACCTCTTTGTGAGTTGTAGAGCTGATATGTTTCATAAGTTATAAACTCCTAGAAAACTTTTTTTTTCCTATTGGGTTGCAGTTTACTCTTGATTTCAACTATGGGTTTGTAGATTTGTTCTTATTCCATTATTTAGATGACATGTTTGATGTGAATTTCTAGCTGTTTAAATGGATTTTCAGATTTACAGATATGGTTTTGCATGTTTTACATGTTAACTAAAATATGTGATATGTAGATCTGTGATGAGATTGTATTCAAGGTGTTTTGGATGAAGATAGATATAGGTTTGCATGGCTTTTTGGAGGGTTCTTATTGATCTATGGGTACTCCTATGTGGGTTTGTTTGACAAATCAAATCTAGTGTTGATTTTGGTGTTTGAGTTTTGGAAATCCACATGTTATACCTGATTATCTATGTTTTGCATGATACTAATGTGGGGTTGAATCTAATTTTCAGTTATTTGAGATTGGAGCACTAATTGTACATGTATTTCTCCTTTGAAATGTTACATATGTGCAGATCTTGTAAAATTGTCTAATGTGGATTTTGTTTGGTAGGCCTTATTCTTGGTTACCATTATTACATTGGTATTCTTATTGCAGTGAGATATGGTTATTGGGAGTACTTGGTAGAAATTTTCATTTGAATCTTTAACAGTAGTTTATGGTGCATGCGAATCTTTTGTCACTTGTAGTAGAGTGTTGGCAATGACATTAGGCATGATGCCATGTATAGCTTGGTATTACTTTCAGTGGGAGCTTTATGCAATTACATAATATGTTATATCTTCTTTGTTTCAATATTTTGGTTCTAATTTGTTGTTGTTACAGTGTGTAGTGAGCCACGGATAACCTTTGATTAAAATATGGATGGTATTTTGCAATGGTTGTTGGTGCCATAAGGAGCTCTTGCATTATTCCTTCAGATTGTAGTGAGAGTTATGACATCTTTGGTTCTATTGACAAAATATGTGTGGCATTTGTATCTTCTTGGTTTGGAGACCGTGGTTGTACCTTACCTATTGGGAGCTCATGGTGTTGAGTTCTTTGATTGTGTTGGGGCCATGGAGGATCTTCAATTAGAATATGGTTATCATGATGCTTGGAGAGCTTGATTTATTCAGTTTCCCTTTATGCTTTTTTGCAAGATATTTGGAAAATGGGAGAATGTTGAGAAAATGTGTCAACATTGCTTTGTTTTTTAATTATTATTTGACAATTTGTAATTATCTTTTAGTTGTCATGAAAGTTGTTAAATACAACTATGGAAACTTTCAATATATTTTTAATTTTCAAATTAGAAAGAGCATGAAAAAGGGGAAGTTAAATGTGAGCTTGGAAAAGATAGATAATATTTTTTAATTTGCATGTGCACATTACTAAAAAATGGATAAAATCACAAGATGAAAAAAGTTTATTTTCTTTGTGATTTATGCCTAAATGGTTTTAGAAACCATTCTTGATTTGTGTTTTCTCTCATGCCTATACATTTAGTGTCTGAGTTGAAGGAAAGACAAGTTAGGTTGTAGGTTGTTGAAGCCATGAAGTGTTGCAATGATTCAAAGAGAGAAGTTGTATCGATGTAACTCATTTGAAGGATTAATACAAGTCTCAGATCTCTTTGGGCGTGGAGTATTATGTTGAATGCACAAGACAACTAAGATGGGGGTGAATTAGTTATACATTAAAGCATCAAAACCATCATTAACATTTAGATCCACATTAACTTTATTGGCCTTTAACCTGTTAGAATGATTTGGCATTAAAGAAAATAATAGAAACCAAATTTATGTGGAAAACCCAAGAAGGGAAAAAACCATGGTGAGGATTATCTCACAATATAAAGTAATTGCAACACCGAATACAATAGGCTCACTCTCAGAGGGATGACTACCCAAAGGAAGAAGGGCTCACTGCCAATGGCTCATTACTAGAACACAAAAAAGAAGAAAAAAGAATTTTACAATGATAAATCCATCTCAATGCAATAAAAAATTCTACCACAACATCACCAACACATTCACAACCTTTCTGAATATTGTAGATACCTTGTGCTCACTACTTCTAGTAGTCTAACTCATTGAATCTCGCATTGCACTTCACAAATTCACACTTCACACCTCTACAATTCGCATCACACTCACTACACACAATTATCCATTAACTCAACATTCACTTATCCCATCCCCAACCTTGAAAATAATTTACAAGGTTGGCTATGCACCTCAACCATGCAAATTCAAATTAGGTTGGCACCTGGTGCATGAGCACCTAGTTGGTTCCATGCCTCCATGAGGCAATTTTGTCATTTTTGGTTTTGGTTTGTGTTTTCCTTTCTAATAAGGTCATTTTGACCATGTCACATGTGTATTGGGTCCTTTTTAGGTTGCTATGAGTTTGGTGGGGTCAAATTATTACATTTTGAAAAAGTTGTCAATTAGATTACAAGTGTTGTCATGTTGCAGAAAATGCAAAAATGGGAATATGAAGGGTCAAAAGGTGAAACTAATGTAATAAGTTAGTTTTTTTCAGTTGGGGAGGCTTTGATGTGTTCAAAAGGAATTTTTTTACATTGGGAAGGCAGTTGGAGTTTATAATTTTGATTTTGAATATAAAACACTATACTTTTTCTATGTTTTTCATTGTGTTTTGCTGCTATAGAGGTCTATATGGCCTCATACATGTTGCTAATGATATAAGTTGAACTGGTAATGTTGGGGTGAATCTTCTTTCATTTATAATTTACTTTTTCTGATTTATTTGAGTTTGGAGGGTTTTAGAACCAACTTACTAAAAACTACCTGGAAACCCTGGTTTTGAGGGTTTAAGAGAAGAAAAATGAATTTGTGACCCATTCCACTAGTGAAAATGTCTGATAATTGGTGGAATGGGTGGAATTAGGTAGGATTTTATGTTCTTTTCCTCTGAAGGTGTAGGGGTTAGAGTTTGAGACCCATTGGTTGATGCCCTAGATAGAAAACTCATGGTTTTAGGCATATGAAGGTGGCTAAGAGTTAGGGTTTGATAAAGAAGCATTGGGAAAGTGTGTGTTGATGGTATTTTCTGCACAACAACAACTCAAACAAAATGTGATATCCTATCTCTCTTGAAAGGTAAATATCTATGGGAAAAGAGATAACCCCAAGGTCTCTAATGCCAGGTCTTGACAATGCAACAAAACAACTTAGTGATAAATGTGAAAATGCTAGTAATCACAAAGGGACCTTACTACGAGCAAATACTAGACTTTGAATTTATCAGATCTAAACAATAAATTGATACTTCGAAACTTGATTTGAACCCTGATAATAAAGAAACAACAAAAGATAAAGGTTTTAGAGATAATTCTAAGACTACTTCTAACCCTAAGATTGAAAATGCCAAAAGATAAAATGCTCAAAATGGACCGATCTCTCATAAACTACTTTATGCTTGACCCAAATGAATATGCAATTTCACATAAATAGTGCAATCTTCTAAGTTATTTAAAGATTTTCAAATCACAAACATTCATTCAATCAATTCTATTGGAATTGAGATGAACAAACCCTTATAACTGAACTAAGCACAATTTTTAGTCTAGGCTAACTTTGCAAAGTAGCTAACAATCAGCTAACTGCAAAAATTATGGACTAGAGATCATTGCAAACATTCCAAACATGAAACCCTAAGCATTACCAAACCATTTAACTATAAACTTATAAGCAATTTCAAAGATAGAAAACAAGAACCATGCCAGATGAAACTCCACAAGATAGATACCAAATCACATCTCTCTTATATTAAATCATCCAAAGTAGCAACAACTCCAATTTTCTATTACAGCACTTGCTTGAGAATAAACCCTAAGTTGCTCTAATATCACTTATCTATTTTCTCTCTATCTCTATTCTTATCAATCTATCTATCTTTCCTATATGCCTATCTATATTTTTAAATGAGGCAACATGCCTGTTTTATAGAGAATCCCTAAGATAGGTCATCCCAAAAGATAATTTACAATAATACATGACCTACAAGAGGTCGGCCTCAAAGATACTTGAAAACAAAATGAAATGTTCCATTGGCACCAATTTCATCCAAAACGGCCAAGATACCAAAAAGTTGGACCAATGCATGTGAATAATGGGAAGCACAAATCTTGAGATGACTCTATATAGCTACTCCCCATCCTTGTCTTTAGCTCGGTCTTCTTCACCATGTACAGCCAATAGGACCCTATCCAACTCAACAATAGGTGGCACAGACAAAACCGTAATCCTTATCTCAAGAGACTTGATGTCATCCCTTGCCTGCCTAACTACACCATCCCAGTCAGCCTGTTGAGAAGAGTGATGACATTGTAGTACTCTCTCTTGAACTTGAGTCTGAGTAGTTGCTTTGGAAACTTGGAGAAATGGGACTTAGGATTCTTCAACCAAGAGTTAATCACCTACTGAGACAACTACATTTTCTTCATAATACTTCCTGGCACCATCCATATCAAAAGCCACCACATGTGACTTGTTAGGCATATCAAAGGTTGCAGCAATGGATACAGGACTGAAGCTTGCCAAAGCTCTTCTCTGGGGATTGATTATCCTTTGTGTTCCCCTATCATAGTTCCTGGCACATTCAAGCACCAATTCATAACATTACACCATGGAAGGGAAACCTGCTACATGAGCCAATCCAGAGTCCACAATTCTTCTAGCCAACAAAGGAGGGCTCGGTGCTGACATCTCAGCCTTAAATTCCTCATAGTCCCATATACCTACATTTGTATCTGTGATTCCTGACCAAATGGAAGTCACCTTGTTCTCAGGAATCCGGCTCTTTATGTCTAATTTTACTTTCTCTGCATCTGAGATGGAAAAAGTCTCTACACCTGGATCTGTTGCCTTCCCCTTGCCTTGACCAGCAACATCCTATCCTGATCTTGCCTGCAAACACATAAAGATGACCACAATAAGATCCACAAGAAACAAAAAATGCAGTAAATTAGAATCCTAAAGTTCAGGATTCAGCCCCCCTCGCGGATTCCACACTGGTGAGAACTTTTGGGAAAATCCAGACCAAGCAGATTCCAGCGAACCAAGCATGCAAAACCCCATAACATCATTTTAATCCATTAATTAACAAAGGAATAACATTAGAAACACTTAGCATAAGTTCATTTAATCAATCAACGACATCGTCAATAAATAGACTCCTCCATAATCATCAAATTCAACATTTTCCCATCAAACCTGGAAGAATCTGCCAGAGATGAATTTTGGTGAGAACAACAACAATTATAACTAACCCGAGAAAATGCAAGACACAGAACATCCGGGAAAATCCGAAGGGAATGGATTTTGGCAAGAACCAGATATAACATCATTAAAGCACCAATCCACCAAAATGAACCGACTGCGGACACCAGGAAAATCTGGAAGAAGCAGATTTTGGCAAAATAGATGAAATCCAGGAAAAGTGGTAAAAGAGAAGGAACAGGATAAGATGGGGAAATCTAGGGGAAGCGAAATTCCACGAAGACGTTGAAAACCCGAACCCATCCACATCTTTCTTTCTTTCACCAAAATGATTCAAACAACTCTGGATCTAAGGCCTGTACTTCAACAACGACTTGACCTAGACCTCCAATGGAACACATATGAATTTAGAACAATCCTCACAAAATTTCGAGGAGGATTGGTCATGCCATAGGTTAAGAACCCTAAAATATCCGCCATGAAAACACATAGAACTAGGCACGACTTTCTCACGCACCAGAATGGAGAGTTTAAGACCAACGCAAGAAAACACCCAAACCAGAAGCAATATTAGACCAAGAATAAACATCAATGACCAACCAAGCAAATTGGTATAGCAACGAAAACTCCCAAGAAATCCAATGACGATGCACACACCCAAGGAAGTCAGGAACCACAGAGGACTAGAAAGAAAATGAAGCGAAGCAATTCAAAATCAATAGAGTAAAAGAGAATTTCTACATACCATGAGAGCGAAAAGACTGGAACTAGTGACGCCAACAGATAATCGTCGAACGCAAGTAGGATACAATCCACACACACAAAACTCAAACGCATAGTCAAAATGGGTTCGAAATCCACAATTCAGCAAAACATCAAAAGCTATAAGACTCAAGCTCAAATGATAAGAAAATGAACAAACTCAAATGATCAATTACTTCCCAAAATCCAATATATCAAAGCCCCCAAACATCCACACAAGTGCCATTAATGCATTTGACAAGACAACCACGACCACAAAAAAAATTCGAGGATTCGACAAGGTAACAGATTTTGGATAAATCCGGACCAGATAGAGTTTCCCAGAAATAGGTCCAAAAAGCAGTAACCTCCGGACATCGAAAGAGAACTGGGAGAATCCAGCCTAGGCAGATTTTCCCAAAAATAGTGAAAATTCTAAAATGCAATCAGAACTCAAGGTGTTCAATAAAATTCATGTGTGCCATTTCAACTGGCAAGATAAATATTAAACCATGGGCCAAAAGAAAGCAAAAACACCAGAAAAGAAGGGCCAAGACACCCAAAGCGAAAAAAGAGGGTCCCTACTTTCAGTGGGGCGTGTGTGCAAAAACTACACAACAATGTTGAAATAGGTTTGGTGAACATAGGAAGACCCTATAAGGTGTTTCTAGGGTGTTGGTGAAGAGAATTGAGGCCTATAGTATATAGAATCAATAAACCCCGATGTGAACAAGCCTAATTAGGCCTGAAGAGCAGAATATCAGTCCAATTTTGAGGATGATGTTTCAAAACAACCCTAACTAAATTTTTGATATGTTTCCAAAGGGAAAAAAGAATATCTGAAATGACATTTATTTTTTGGGTTTGATGCCTTCTCTAAAATATATGAAGAAAATTCTTTGTTTGGAGCACTACTAGGAGAATAAAGAAATTGTTCAAGAAGAAACCCACCAAACTAGGGTTCTAATTTTGAAAGTTTGGTTTGGTTGAGTTAATTTGAGGCCCTCCATCTTACCTTTGCATCAAATTAGTATTAGAGCATAGGTCTGATCTGATGAGGGAAAGAGTGAAGTGGAAAAGTGAGCAAGATGCCTCTGAAAGGTAAAGCTATAGCTAGGAAGGTGAATGAGATGGAAGAGAAAACTACAAGAGATATTAGAAGGTTTAAGGAATTGCAAGATATGATGTTAGTAAGGCTTGAGGCTATGGAAATAGGTCAGAGAAGAGGTAAGGTTGTGAGTGTTGAGAATGACTCCAAAAAAAAGAGAAAGAGGAGAATGAAGAAGAGGAAGAGGAAGAGAAATTGGATCATGATGATAAGAAGGTGGCTAGATATCTCAGTGGGTTAAGGTTCAACATTCAAGATGAGTTGAGTTTGCATAATCCAAGAATGGTTGAGGAATGTTTTCAATTGGCAATAAGGGATGAAGAAAAGCTAAAGAGAAGGCTAGCTAATGAAATGAGGGGAAGAGGCAAGAATAATAGAGGAAGAGGCACATTTTCTACTCCAAGGAAGTCCTATGAGAGTCAAGAAGATACAAGCAAGGATAAAGAGCAAGTTTTTGATCAAAGAGGTGGATTTAGAGGAGGTAGATCAGGTTTTAGAGGTTGATTTGGAGGTCAAGGAAGAGGCTCACAAGGATTCATAAAAAGGTTCTATCAATACAAGAAATTTGGACATCAAGCATGAAAATTTAAAGAAGGTAAGACCTCTACTTTACATGGAGGAGAAAGAAGAGCTCAAGTGGTACAAGAAGATGATAATGATAGTGTAAACTCTCCATCACAACATGTTACTCTAGAAGTTTGAGAATCACTCATGGTAAGGAGAACTCTCATCAAATAATTTGAATAAAAGGAGCCATCAAAAAGGACACTCTTCAAAAAAAATTGTAAGTGCATGGGTAAGGTATGTAAGGTTGTGATTGATTTCAGGAAGCACAGATAACATGGTTTCTAATGAGATGGTTGAGAAACTTAGATTGCCTAGAATACCACATGATACTCCTTATAAAGTTTCTTGGTTGAATGAGGGTCAGTATGTTTTGGTTAATGAGAAAGATTTGGTGGAGTTCAATATAGGAGGGTACAAAGATAAGATTCTATGTGATGTATTACCTATGGATGTGTGTCATTCTCTGCTAGGGAGACCTTGAAAATTTGATAGGCATGCTATGTATGATGGTAGAAGAAATACCTATGAGATAGAGAAATATGGAATCTCTTTTACTTTGACACCCTTGAAAGAAGATGATAAAGGAAAAACTAAGAAAGATAATGTGATGATGGTAGGAAGGAAATAGTTCATCAAAGTAAAAGAAGAGGAGCATATGAAGGTTTCAGCCACTTCAAAACTTGAATAGCCTGAGATAATAGACTTGAAGAAGGATCTTATTTTGGACGAAAATTATATTGGCTTAAAGGTCAAGGATGAATTGATTTTGGAGATTCAAGATGAGCTTGAGGAGTATGTTGCTAAGAAGGTAAAAGATGCATTCCACTCCTTGTTTTCAAAAGGAGATATTGGCCAATTCATTCCTTTTATATCATAGGCTAATAGGTCTGATGAAGTAGTAGTTGTAGGTGTACTACAACAAAAGGATGAGATGAGAAGAACAAATGGGGAGATTAAAGATGAATTGCAAAGACATATGGGTAAGTTCAAGAATGCATTAAAAGTAAAGAAGAATATAGTTCATGACAAGGATGGAAGAGTTATGCTTGCAAGTATAAATGGATTTTCAACAACACTTTCAAATGGAGGAGGATTCAAGGATCAATCATCAAGTAGGTCTTTGAAGTTGGATTGCATCCAAGGTGCCAAGGAGTTCAACAAGCCAAAAGACAATGTCTATTTTCAATATTTGGTTCATTGGAAAGGATTTCAAAATGTAGATGTCACTTGGAGGTTAGAGTATGATGTGATCAAGCATGATTTTGTGTTGCAGCATGGTCCTCAAGGGATTTGGGTCAATTTTTTTCCCGAGAGTATGGTGCAGGAGCACCTAGTTGATTTCATGCCTCCATGAGGTAATTTTGTCATTTTTGGTTTTGGTTTGTGTTTGTATTTTTAATAAGGTAATTTTGACCATTTCACAGGTGTATTGAGTTCTTGTTAGGTTTCTAGGAGGTTGGTGGGGTCAAATTGTTACATTTTGTAAAAGTTATCAATTCTTGCAAATATTGTCATGTTGTGCAAAAATGTAAAAATAGGAATATGAAGGGTCAAAAGGTGAAAATAATGTAATTTAGTTGTTTTTGGTTGGGGAGGATTGGGTGTGTTTTTAAAGTCATTTTTGTATGTTGGGAAGGAGTTTGGAGTTTTTAGTTTTTAATTTGAATAGAAAACACTATACTTTTCCTATATTTTTCATTGTATTTTACTGCTACAAAGGTCTATACGACCTCGTACAGGTTGCTAATAATCTAAGTTGAATTGAAAATGATTTTGGGGTCAATATTATTTCATTTCCATTTTATTTTTTTTATTTCATTGAGTTTGGAAGGTTTTAGAACCAACTTACTCAAAATTGTCTGGAAACCCTAGTTTTGAGGGTTTGAGAGAAGAAAAATAAATTTGTGACCCATTCCACCAGTGAAAATGTCTGATAATTGATGGAATGGGTGTAATTACATAGGATTTTACGTTCTTGAATTTTGCAGGTGCAGGGATTAAATTTTGAGACCCATTGGTTGATGCCCTAGATAGAAAACTCATGGTTTTAGGCATATGAAGGTGGCTAAGAGTTAGGGTTTGGTAAAGAAGCATTGGGAAACTGTGGAAATCGGTTTGGTGAGAATATAAAGAAACTATAAGTTGTGTCTATGGTGTTGGTGAAGATAATTGAGGCCTATAGTATATAGAATAAATAAACCCCTATGTGAACAAGCCTAATTAGGCCTAAAGAGCAACATAGCAATCCAATTTTGAGGTGTTTCAAAACAACCTTAACTAAATTTCTAATATGTTTCCAAAGGGAAAAAAGGGTATCTAAAATGATGTTTAGTTTTTGGGTTTGAGGCCTTTTCTAAAAGATATGAAGAAAATTCATTGTTTGGAGCACTACTAGGAGAATAGAGAAATTGTGAGAAGAGACCCACCGAATTAGGGTTCTAAGTTTGAAAGTTTGGTTTGTTTGAATTAATTTGAGGCCCTCCACCTTACCTCTACATCAGCACCAAAAAATTCTTGTGGTGGAAAGGAATGAAGGAAGACTGAATCACACCTTAACTCAAACCTAAACCCACTCATACATACCACACCACTCATCCACAAACATCAAAGAAAATCCACAATTAGTGTAAACATCCAAGGTTGGTAAACCTCGTGTAAACACCATTAAAAATTTAATTACACTCCCTTTCATCCAAAGAAAACTTTATGAAAAAAAAAAACACTTAAACACAATATAGAATAATCCACAAATACCTTGAAATCCAACAAATTCCTTTGCAACAACTTTCACCTAAAGAAAAAACTTATCTTATACACTTAGATAATCTTCCACACACTGTAACTTGGGAAATCAACGTGTAGATCACCAAACCATGAAAAAATTCAACTAAAGGTAGATGTGAACCTTTTCAACACACTTCCATAATCACAAGACCAAAAACCAAATTGTAGAGAAATATAGAGCAAAACCATTTCTCTCAGACACTATTGCAATACACAGTTCATGCACTAGTGAATGCAACTTTCACTACACATCAATCAAGAATAAGAAACTCTAGATATAACACCTATGAACACCATTTATCTTCATATCTGAACCACACAAGAAGATCTTCAACATAGAAGAAATGCAGAGCAAAGCCAGAACACCACTCTACATGCTAGAACACCTCTCAACCACACTATTTCTTCTTTTATTCAAATTTTCTCAAAAGAACTTGGAAACCAAGAATGAAAACACATTCTCATCATATAGAGGACCTCCTCATCACAACCAAACAAACTACAACATAGCAACTCAACTATACACATGATTATCAAAGCAATACTAGAGGTTGACATGAGTAAAAATTACTAATGCCAACATAATGAAACTAATCAAAGCATCATCAAAACTTTTCAACTATCAATAGACTTCAAAAATCACCAGCCGAACCAGTTGACATCAATGAAAACATAAACATAATTCTGTTGACATCACTGATAACACCAACTACTCATACTTGCAACAATCTCCCCATTTGTCATTGATTGTAACACATGATGTGAAAAACCACCAATCAACAACAAGCACAACAACTTTGATCACCAACACACTGCTCCATTCCAATTCTTTTTCTTTCTCCCCCTTACATTATACTCTCCTTGTTCATTTTTCTCCCTTTCTCAACTAACTTTTTCCTTTTTCACATTATTTTCTCTCCCCCTTTGACATCAATGGAAAAGTATGAAACATATCTCTCTCAGTCTCCCCTTTTGACATTAATCATAATTGTACCTACTCACCGTTGCTTTACAATATCTTTTCCATTTTACTAGTCTGTATACTCCTTCTTACAAGATCACAAGAAACTATACCAACCAATAACCACTACACATATCCTTTGACACAACTGACAAAGTACAACACCAACCTACACTAGTACTCACTTCCCTTGATTGCAACAACCAACAATGCCACTACCTACTCCCCCTGAGAGATAGCCACCAATATCGATCCAGAAAAAAGAATGAATATTGAAATCCACTAGACTGATGCATATCCTTATCCATCTATTTCAAAGGAGGGGTAATAACCCCTAATTTCAACCAGAGATACTCAAAAGTATCCTTAGAAAGATCCTTAGTAAGTATATCAGCACTTTGGTCCTGTGTAGGCACATACTCTAGCTTCACCTCATTCTCTGCAACCTTCTCTCTCAAAAAGTGATACCTGATTGAAATATTTTTTGTCCTTGAGTACATTAACGATTTTTTTGAAATATTAATAACACTTGTATTATCAAAGAAGATAGAAATCAGTTCATCATATACCACTTTGATATCCTTCAAGGTTTTCCTCATCCATAATACCTATGTGCAATAATATTTTGTTGCAATTTATTTTACCTCTACAGTAGATAAAGATACTAAATCTTGCTTCTTGCTTAGCCAAGAAACCAATCTACATCCAAGAAAGAATGCACCACCACTTGTACTTTTCCTATCATCCACACAACCTGCCCTATATGTATCTGTATAAGAACTCAGAGAAAAATCAATATCCTTTGGATACAATAAACCATGTTCTCGAGTTCCCTTCAAGTATCTAAATATTCTCTTCACTACTACATGTGTCTCTCTAGGATCTTCTTGAAATCTAGCCACAAGAAAAATTGCATGCATGATATCTAGTCTAGTAGAAATTAGATATAATAGTCCTCCAATAATTGATCTATACTTTCTCTGATCAACCTTAGAATATTCATTATTCTTGCTCAGCTTGCAACCAATAACCATAGGGGTACATACCAGTTTAGAATCTTTCATTCCAAACTTCTTCAACATTTCCTTGACATACTTTGATTGTGAAATGAATATATCTTTCTATATCTGATTTATTTCTAGTCCAAGGAAGAAATTCATCTCCCAAAACATAGACATCTCAAAATATTTCTACATCTCTTCTACAAATCTTTTGCACATAGCCTCATTTCCTCCAAATATTATATCATCAACATACACAACTACAATCGATATTTTATCTTTTTCAACTTTGAAATAAAGATTACTATATGTGGTACCTTTATTGAATACTTGTTTTATCAAGTGCCTGTCCATCCTTGCATACCAAGCTCTTGTACCTTGCTTCAATCCATATAGTTCTTTCTTCAATTTGTAGACCATATCCGATTTTTCTGATAATTGAAATCATTTTGGTTGTTCAATGTATAATTCTTCTAACTCACCATTCAAGAAAGAATACTTCACATCCATTTGATCAACCTTGAAATACTTATGTGTTGTAAAAGATAAAAACATCCTAATAGCTTCCATTCTTTCCATTAGAGAAAATGTCTCCTCAAAATATATTCCTTCTACTTGTGAGTAGCCCTTACACACAAGCCTTGTCTTGTTTCTTACTACTTCTTCATTCTCATTCAATTTATTCTGGAATACCCACCTAGTTCCAATTAAATTCTTGTTTGTTGGTCTTGGGACAAGTTCCTAAGTCTGATTTTTCTCTATCTACATTATTTCTTCCTCCATAGCCTTGATCCAATACTCATCCTTGCATGCTTCAATCACTCTTTTAGGCTCAAATTTAGAGAGTAAACATAGATTTACCTATTCTTCAGCCATAGAATCTTTTCTCCTTGTCAACACACCTTTTCTCTTGTCACCAATGATCTGAATATTCATAGTGATTCTTCTGCACATTCTTAGAGTCTTAGGGATATTTTCTGGAGCTTCTTCCTCTTTAATCTAACCTTCTTTATTCTTGTCTTCATCCTTGTCATTTTCCCTACAAGAGGACTCATTGGATTCATACCCATCTATCACCAAAAAATTATTATGTAGATCTTCATCTACCTTGACACTTGCACTCTCAACAATCTTCTTCAACCTCTTTTTGTAGCACCGGTAAGCTTTGCTTCTTATAGAAAATAAAAGAAAGATACCTTCATCATATCTTGTATCAAAATTTCCTAAGTTCTCTTCATCTCTTTTGATATAAAATTTGCTTCCAAACACTCAAAATTATTTGATAGTAGGGATCCTTCCATACCATAACTCATAGGGAGTCTTTGCACCATTTTCTCTTTCTTGTACTATGTTAAGTATGTAGACAACATAATGAATTGGTTCTATCCAGTAGACTTCCAGTAGGTTTTCCTCTTTTATAATTGTTCTTGAAACTTCTTGAATAGTCCTATTGTTTCTTTCATCCATTCCATTATGTTGAGGAGTATTAGGGGCAGATAAATGCCTATTTATTCCATGATTCTCATAAAATTTGTTAAACTCACTAGAGGTGAACTCTCCACCTCTATCAAACCTCAAACATCAATTAATTTTGAATGCTTTAAACTTATCTAGAGCTTCTAATTTTTCTTTTTGAGAAAAGTAACCCATGTCATTCTAGAATAATCATCAATTAATAGCATGAAATACCTATCACCCTAAAAAATTCTTGCTCTTGTAGGACCACAAAGATCTATATGCACTAGATCCAACAATTCAGTAGTAGATTGTTCTTTGACTTTGAAAATTATTCTTGTTTGCTTTCCAATATGATATTCCTTACAAAGAACATTGATAGGCTTTTTAATCTTTGGCAGATCTCTCATAGCTTGAACTGAACTGATTCTTACTAGTCTATCGAAATTAATGTGACACATTCCTCTATTCCATAGCCAACTTTCATTCATTTGAGTCATGAAGCGATGAACCATCAGCCCCTTCAAGCTAATAAACATTTTCATTTTTCCTTCTTCCATCAGCCACCATAGTTTTGGAGCTTTTATTGATCTCACATCCATCATCCTAAAAGATGAGATTATATCCTTAACTACACATTTGTCCAAAACTCAAGAGGTTATTCCTTAGACCCTTAACATAAAGAACATCATTTGTATTATGCTTTCCATCAAAACGGATTGAACCTTTTCCACATATCTTAGTAGATGTATCATCACCAAACGTAACTAGACCTCCTTCATATTTCTCAAGTTTAACAAACTTACTTTTATCACTGATCATAGGATTTGAGCATCCACTATCAATGATCTAGTATTTAATCTCCTCTCTTGTATGAAAAGAAGTCACCATAGTTCCTTTTGTTGGAACATAATACTCTACTCAGAGGGGGGGTGAATCAGTAGATACAAAAAATTTATCCCTTTTTAAACTTAGTGCAAACACAACCCTTAAAACATAATGTGTAGATTAAAGCATGAAAAGAAATAAAAAACACATGCACATAAAAGATCAACACATAACACGAGATATACGTGGAAAACCCAAGATGAGAAAAACCACGGTGAGAAAAGCTACTAGGAGCTATTGTCCTCATCCAGCCTCATAAGGAAACCTTCTATTACAAATTTCAAGGGAACCAACCTTAAGGAGACACCAACCCCCTTAAATGAGTACCAACTCAGTTATCTGATGGCACCAACCAATCAGATTTACAACATAAAAGATGATTATAATTTGTTCCTTAAGAACACAAATCAATGTTACAACTTACTCTGCAATTGCTCAGCTACATGTTGTTGCCTCAGCAACTCACTTCTCTGCTCTACACCCAACTAGTTTGGATTTGTTGTTCTTCTTCTTCCTTAGTGAATTTTCTATCTACCTCAAGAGCTCTACATTCCTTCTACATAGTGCACCTTCTCTTCACCTAGTTTCTCACACACTATTATGTACTTCTACGCTCTTACAATTTTTAGATTATCTATTTTGTGTAGTTGCTAACCGATGGTGATTTCCTTGGGATTCTCTCTCAAAAATTGATCTTCTATTAGGTTTATAAGATACCTTTTTTCACTTTCATACTATTTCATTGAGCTGCACAACATTAATTCTTGGTGCAAATATTTTTCCCTCATTCTCTCTCTCTCAAAACCCTAAGATCAGATATGCATTTAATGAATCATTTTGATTATTCAATTTCATCTTGATCCTTTCCTTTGTAGAAATTTGTGTCATCTCCTTGTGCATCAAATCTCATTACAACTATCATTGATGTAGGTAGAAAATTTAATTTTCACCTCCGTGTTGATTCACAAGAGAAACCCTGTTTACACAGAATTAGCCATTATCAATCTTGACTTTTAAATCTATGAACCGTTGATCTACTACCTTCGTTCCACGATCCTAAATTCTACATTCACTGACACACCTTTAAAATGTGACCATCTAATAAACGAATTTAAATATTCTCTATTGATCTCATCACCTTTGGCACTAATTCCATCACATATCACTACTTTACTTAAGACACTCACATCCATTTCCACGATGTGATGTTGTTCAACGATCACCGTCTGATCGCATAACTTTTAATCCTACACTGTAGATCTCTTTTCTTCAGGAGCCAAAGCCATCGCATATTGATAATTTTATATGAGCACCACCATTCATTTTCATGATGAACCAAGACACAACGATAACCATTCAATCAACTATCTTTCAATCTGCACCGTCCCCTGCTATCCCATTAGCACTGACAATGGGCCCACAAAATCTCCATGGGCTTGCAGGCTAATGCCAAGTGTCTTCCTCTGACGTCATTATCCACTATTACTCAACACTCATTTCATATCGCTGAAAGATTTGTGTCTCAAGGATGTGTAAGTGTGATGCACTAACACCCAACAATGTAATAACATTCAGACACATTTACATTTTGATGTCACTTTCCACTAACATCGGTCATTGCTCAAGTCTCCAAACTCTTAGCTTCACAACAACGATGTGAAGTGATGGGGTGATATTCTACCACATGTCGTTGGATAGAATGAGATTCTATTCTCCATCATTGTGCATTGTTTTATCAACACACGTATAATCTAAACCATTCCACGCTTCCCCTCAAGGCTTAACCAAGACCCACGACGAACATAGCAGGCACTGTCTGATCAACTTGATCACAACTATTGATTGACTTCCATCGCTCATCATTGATGCTCAAATTTAGAGAGATTTCCATCATGCATGAGATATTACCAATAACCGTTGGATCTTCAAGCTTTGAACGTGCATTGTTATATCTCCAAAGGAACATATCGATGACATCAAATGAATGGCTAGGCAATGGGGCCAGTCACCAAATGAACTAAAAGGCATAAGTTATAACTTATGTGACTAGTTACTACCTATACATAGTCAACATGAAAACATAAAAATAATTTGTCACCATGACTATTAAACACTTAAGGTTTAATTGCAAAACTCTAATTTAGACCGAGAGCACAAATATATCGATTATGATCACAGTCTTCAATCTCTGAACCTACACCATACATTTTTGGGAAGCTCTCAGAAAACCCACATTACATCTAGACTTTGATTCTACTTTTAAACATTGGAATAATTCTATGCAGTATCATGACAACATTGCATGACAACAATGCAACATTCTGAGAAACATTTGCAACTTACACTCCAGCTTCTAGAACTAGATCCACAACATGTCATATCCTTCTAGGACATTGATGAAAACATTTTGACATCAATGACAACAATATGCTTACATCTTCATTATTATGACCTACTTCTATAACACTCTCCTTCACACATCTCTTAGAGTTAATAGAATTTGATTCAACATTTATAGCTATGAACAAGAATTCACTATTCTCATCATCCCCATAGTAAGATTCATCATCAGATATACTATCATCTTCTCTAACATAATAACTTTTCTTAATTGTTTTACCTTTTTTCTCCTTATTCCTATCATTCAAAGCTTTGTTTGGATAGCTTGAACCATAAGACCTATCTTTCCATAAATGAAACATTTGAAAGGTAGCCTACCTTTGCACTTTCTAGTACCCTTTTTCATTCTCCTCACAAATTTTTCTTCTACATCATCAAGATCCTCCTAATTTCATTCTTTAGTATTCACTAATTTTCTAGCCTTAAAAGAAGTCTCAACTTTTGCATTACTCGAACCAAATTCTCTCATTTCAAAAGCAAATAATGCACCATACAATTGATCTCTAGTGTATTTTTTTAAATCCCGAGCTTCCTCAATAGTAGAAACTTTATGACTATAAGATTTAGGAATATTTCTCAGTACCTTCTTTATCACTTCATCTTCAAGCTTTCCACCAAGATCTCTGATGGAGTTGATAGCCTCATCTACCTTATGCATGTATCTTGTAATTTTTCCATCTTCTAAAATCTGCATGTTCTCAAATATGATCTTTAGATTGTGCTTCTTGGCTTGCTTGACCTTATCATCTCCTTCATAAATTATTTCCAATTTTTTCCAGATCTCTTTAGTAGTTTCTAGACTCGTAACTTTCACAAGTTCAATATTAGAAAAACCACTTAAAATAGAACACCTTTCTTTACCATTTTTCTCATAGGCCTTGATCTCATCATCAGTACTTAGACCATTTGTAGGCATAGTGTATCCAGTAATAATAGAATTCAAAACTCCATATCCAATGGATACCAGAAAAACTTCCATACTTGTTTTCTAGAATGCATAATTCAATCCATCAAACAAAGGATCATCTCTCTTGTGTGCCATCCCAACTTTCAAGAAGTTGAGATTTCTTCCAAGGAACCTTCCTCCAATATCAATTGTTGAATTCACAAGACAACTAAGAGGGGGGTGAATTAGTTGTACATTAAAGCATAAAAACCCTCATTAAAATTCAGATCCACATCAACTTTATTAGCCTTTAATATGTTAGAATGATTTGACATGAAATAAAATAATAGAAAATAAAACACATCAACACCATGCAAAATTGATTACTATATTTACATAGAAAATCCAAGAAGGTAAAAACCATGATGAGAATTAGCTCACAATATAAAGTAACTGCAACACCAAATACAATAGGCTCACTATCAGAGGGATCGCTACCTAAAGAAAGAAGGGTTCACTGCCAATGGCTCACTACTAGATCACAAAAAATAAGAAAGAAGAATGTTATAGTGAGAAATCCATATCAATGCAACAAAAATGTACACCACAACATCACCAACACATTCAATTCCTTTCTAAAGATTGTAGTCACCTTCTTCTCACTGCTTCTAGTAGTCTAACTCATTGAAGCTCACACTGCACTTCACAAATTTTCACTTTACACCTCTACGATTTTCATCACACACTCACTCCACATAATTCTCCATAAACTCAACATATATTTATACCATCCTCAACATTGAAAAAAATTGACAAAGTTAGCTATGCACCTCAACCATATAAATTCAAATTAGGTCAGCACTAAAACATTCCCACGGTAGAAAGGAATGAAGGCATACCACATCACACCTTAACTTAGACCTAAATCCACTCATACACACCACACCACGCATAAAAAAAAATCAAAGAAAATACAAAATTAGTGTAAACACCATTAAACAATTAAGTACACACTCCATTTGATCCAGATATGACTCCAAAAAATTAAAAAACTTAAACAGAATCAAGAATTTTTCACAAACACTCTGAAATCCAACAAATTCCTTCGCAACAACTTTCA